>VZTF01007031.1:216203-319185 GCA_013397755.1 Cnemophilus loriae | reverse complement strand
GTGCGTGGTGCGTAGTGCTGCCGTGGAAGTTTTGCAGCACTGTCTTCTCCGCGTCTGTATCCACCTGGATGCGTTCCTGTGTAACCTGCCCTAGGGTGACCCAGCCTTGGCAGAGGCGTTGGGCTGGATGGTCTCCAGAGGTCCCTTCCAGCCCTACGAATTCTGTGATCTAGTGCAGCCAGGAACAGATATTGCTACCCCTGTGGGGTGAGTTCAGGTGTTTATAGGTGCTGCAGGATGTGTGTCTGTGCCAAGAGGTCCTTATTTGTCCCTTAGTGGCAAAGGTACGTGCAGGTAGTAGAATGGTAAGGCTGTATATGTTTATGAAGTTAATATTCCTGCACTCAGGACCTGAAATATTCTTAAAAAAAAAAAAAAAAAGGTTAGAGACAGGTGTATCAGCTCCAGTTTTTGTACCTGGAATGACTGGTAGTGGATACCAGGGATAGAGTTATGATGATGAGGTAAATGGATTGCCACAGCATTCTGTGCTCAGCATTAAGCAAGTCTTGAGTGTTCATTTCCTACCACCCCCTGTCTGACAGTCTGTGCATTGGCTGTTTGAACCTGGGGACATTTAGAATGTTGGATAACCTTTTACAAGAAGTTTGACAGCTTAACTGCAAGCCCCATGAAGACTTCTCCTTTGTGTGTGTTTGCAGTGTGCCCCATGGCATTCCTGTAGGCACCCTGTGCACTGATTATGGGGTGGCATATTTAAAATTAAACCCAAGCTGCTTTCCCAGGCTTTGCTATGCAAAGAGCATAGATGAAAAGAGCAAATGACAGAAGAAACAGGGAGGAGAAAGGAGTACCTTGTTTTGACACTGAGCAAAGTCTCTGTTAGTCTGATGCTAAGAGGAAGTCTGGAAAAGATTCCACAAGGCCAGTCAGGAAGGCTTCAGCTCTTAGCTTGTTAATAGTTCTGCTTTTGAGTTGTGGTTTGTGGGGTTTTTTTTAGCATGAACTTCAATATGGCACGTGGGGAGAGAGGCTGTGGCTTTATTCTTCTCTGCTTTTCTCCCTAGATGCATTAGCTGCTCAGCCTGGTTCAGTGGGGTATAGCCTGCTTTAAAGGCATCACCAGTTACTCCTGCTGTCAGATGCCTTAAAAAATGCATGCACACCAGGTTATGTAACCATATACAATATAATATACAATCATATAGGTATTATTTTTTAATTTATGCTATTGTTCAGCAAATATGAAGTCTGCTCTTTGAATTAGCTCTATATAGAATGTTTTGGAACAAAAAATTATTCTTCTATGGCTCGAATAGGTGTGGTTTATAAAGATTGCGCTTCTGTTTTCAAGCAGAAATACAGACATTAAAAACTTTGGAAAAATCCAGCATGCCAGCTGTGATGGGTTTTTGAGGATATTGCAAAGGTGATTTATTGAAGAGGTAACATTTTCTTAAACTGAGCTGTTATTAGCTTCCTACAGCTAGCATCAGTTAGGGAAATGCTTTAATTTCTAACATGTCTGGTAAAGCCGTGTAATCACAAAGCAGTTAAATACTTTTAATAATTTTTGGGTTTTGACAAAAGGATGTATTTAAAAGCCAGATGCTTATTCTTTGAGTCTTACTGCAAAATGAACAGGGAGAAATTCTATAAAAGATCTAGCATATAGTTACGAACAAGGAAAGAGCTAGAAACTTTCTTTTAATTTCAGGTTGTGCAGGAATTCCTGGTGGCACATTATTCAGGCTGCTGGATACTTTTATTCTTAATTTTCTTGGTGCAGAACTATGAAAATCTTCCTTCAAGCATTTATGAATGGTATGTTACATGTGGCAATCATTGCTATATTAAGGCAGAGTACAGGGTCGAGGAGAAAAGTGAGGTTCTTCAGAAGACAGGTGTCTGAACTGCACTGACAACTGGGCTAAGTCAGTGAAGTCTGTATTCTGCTGATTCCAGCACTTTGCCATCCATAGTGTCTTAACATTTGAGTGGTGTTTAGCAAATGGTTTGTGGGACCAACTGGCAATAGTCCTTTCTGCTCTTTTTTTTGTTTGTTTGTTAGTGTTGGGAGGCTATTTTTTTTTTTCTATTTGGTTATAAGGTCATGGTTCTGGGATACTGAAATAACCCACGGTGTCAAAAGACAGCAGTAACGTTTTCCTGTTTATTTGCTTGCCTAACAGTCCTTGCGTACAGAGAGTAGGAGTTGCAAGTAAAAGCCTAAAATGTTCTGTGCAAAGACTATAGAGAAATTTAGAACAGTTTAATTCCTCATAGAGAGAATAAATTATGAGGTCTGTGGCTGATGAAATAACTAGTATCCCATTGCATAACCAGCTCCCCGGTGCATTTTTTTCTGTAACATCTTCCACCACCTCCTTATCCCAACTATCCAGCCTTCACACTGTGTATCCAACTGAAACTTAATATATTTTGGACAGGAAAAATAATTGAGCTTAAACTGAGAGTGGTCACAGACTGGTAAATTTAATTGATGGGAGCTGTGCATTAAAACACAATAATATTTATGCTCCTGCCTGAGTTATTAAAACACAGTAGCCTAATACACTCCTCAGTTATAGACATGTATAATATTTAATACCCTTTGCTCCCACTTTCAATATGACTGTGCTTCACTTGCTTTTACTTTCAATATATGAGTGCATTGTTCATCTTGCACCTTGTGCTGGACAGTAAAGGGATCAAACAGTTTATCTTAGTAGAAGCTATTTCTAAATTACAAGGTCCTTGATTAAGGTGAGAGAGAGGAGCAAAATGTGAGTGACCCTAACTTCTGAAAGCTAAATTGCTTGCTTTTTACAGCTAAATTGCAGTAGTGCTGGACTCTAGTATATTGAATATCACAGAGCAGTTAAAGCAAGTGTTTCATTATTTTTTTTTTTTTTTAATGATGAGGGAGTGGTAGTGCTCTTTTTTTCAGGGCAGAGATGAATTCTGGAGATACTTTTAAAAATAAATTTGCTTTTTCAGGCCAGGTTACAGAGGAATAACTAGTAACCAGGCAGTGTTTCATTTCGCTGATACTTCTGATGGAGTGTATCAACAATACTCAGAGATGCAAGAAACAGTTAGAAGTACACTTTTATTAGACCTTTCATAAGTTCTGTGGAGGCCCCGGTTTGAAGCTACATTTTTTTGGTTTGCCATAAGCACTTTGATAGCTACTGGACATGTCTGTCTTTGGTCTAAGTTTATAAATATGTACTTTGCTCTTGAATCTTGGTGAGTTCTTGGGTAAATAGTTACCCACCTCTGTTACGGGACCAGTGTCTCACTATACAAGTGGACAGAAAGTAGTCCCTTTGTGACTTGACAAGCGTTTGTATCTCTTGGTTGGAGATACAACCAAGATATACAGCATTCCTAGTGTGGTGACAGCTTCTTCAAGGTGCCTGTCTTTGAGTGGCTACAGACTGTGACTTGCAGCTTTCATAGAATCCCAGAATAGTTTGGATTGGAAGAGATCATTCAAAGGTCACTTAGTCCAAACTCCTCTGCAATGAGCAGGGAGGGACATCTTCAACTAGATCAGGGCACTCAGAGCCTCATGCAATCTGACCTTGAATGTTTCCAGGGATGGGGCATCTACCACCTCTCTGGACAGACTGTTCCAGCATTTCACCCCCCTCACCATAAAGTTTCTTAATTATATCTGATATAAAGCTGCTCTCTTTTAGTGGCAAACCATTATGCCTTGTCCTGTTGGAACAGATGTTGCTAAAAGGCTTGTCCCCATCTTTCTTATAGACTCACTGTATTTGTGACCTCATTTTTATGACTGGTGTCATAGTTGTTAATAATGCCTGAAACTATTATTAGCAATATCATATCTTTATACCATTTTTTGTTCTGTAAATCCTGTTCTGCATTTTGGCAGTTCTGTCTTGAAGTACAAAGTAGGAATCTTCTGCGTTATTTGAAATTTAATCTTGTTTCTCTCCTAGAAATTCAGCATTTGTTTAAATGAAGTCCTCCCCAGAATCTGATGTAGGCATTGTACTGAGGCAAAAGGAAGAGCTGAAAGAAGGAATGATGTGGACTGCAAAGTCCTTGTGCTTGGAATTCCTATGTTCATTTTTCTTTGTATTTAAAAAACACTCCAACAGTATTGTAGTCCACAGATTAGCATACTACCAGAGAAGGCTAGTTGTTTAATAGTCTGGTGCTTACTTATTTTTTTAAAGAAGGTTAATAAGTATCAAAAGTCATTATTAATGAAATCAGTTAAACTGGAATTTCCACTTAACTTGACTGTGAAAATTGCAAGTTCTCTGACCTGAAAAACAGCTTTTTACATGTGTGGAACAGAATTATCTTGCTAAGTGTGTTCACAGTGCCAAAACACATCTTTAAGGTTAAGCAAACATCAGTTACTGACATCACTGATCTGATAAACTGCAGAGCAAGCCTTTTCACCCCTGTTTAGCTGATAAACTTTATCAAAGGATGGACTGTTTGACAAGGAGCAATTTTCTGTAAATATGTTGAATGTCATCTTTTTTGCTTTGGTAGTCCGTGCAGCTCCATTGTTTAATTATCCTGAGTGACCCAATATTGAACAACAGCAGATGTGAAAGATATGAAAACCATGTTGAGAGATTTTCTGCTGTGAAAGGTGCACATCTCTTTAATAGATTAAATTCTTATGAAGAGTTAGCTAAAATTGTGGTTAAATGTCTGAAGTATTTTTCTTCACCTTTCCAGATAGAAATTCCGTACTTGGAACAGCTGTAAAATTCTTAGTAGTTGCTCAGAAATGTGTAATTAAATAGGTTATCAGTTAAAATTTCTCAGTGTGTTTGCCGGCTGGTTTTGCCAAAGTGAAATAGGGACGTTTCCTCTGCCAGACCTTCAGCAGTCTGGGAATGACTCATGTAGCAGAGGCATTCCTTAAAAGATGAAATCGTGACATTTTGGGGAGCTCAGTTGAATGCTTTGTGTAAATGATGAAGATGTAGGGGTGTAGACGATGTAACCTAGCATAACTTTTAAAATTAGTTCCCTGTGGAATTAGGATGCAGGCACAGGGTGAAGCTTTAGTTGCTGCCCTGGTAGTTCTGGTTCTGTTGGCTTGTCTGGGCATACTGTCCCCAAAGGATTGAAAGCGAAACATGCTGCCTGGAAGACCTGAATTTCCTTTAGGAAAAGGGCTGTTCAGTAATTTGCTTGAGGTAGTTGCAGGCGTTTGTCTTGGTTGAATTGCCAGCCTGTCTGTGCATTAGTAAGCCAGCATAATTTAAATTTAAAAAAAAAAAAAATCTAGACTGTAAGACAAGGAAAGTTCTGTTGGCTTACAAAGCTGTCTTCTGTTCTTAGTATGTAAATACAGTGTTTTAAATTGGAAAATGAGAGGCGATATTTTTTACTGCTGGTTTTCACAGCTAGTTATGAGGAAAGGAGGGAGGCAAGGGCAATCTAGAGGTTGTCTTAAATTTAAAAGGGTATTTGGATATAATCAGATTTTTATTAAAAATAATCATAAATCTGACTTGTGTAAGTATTGGGAGAGGAGAGGATTAAATGTCAGTCAGTAAGATTGCATTGGCCTATCTAGGATCTGTGCTTAGTTGTAGCATTTTATTTTTGCAGCTGTAACCCTGAGTTCTGTTATTCAGAGAATTACTAATCCCTTGAAAACTTCAGTGACTAGAATTTGGACCTGCTTTTTGTACACACTTCCATAAATGTATAAAAATACTTAAACTGACACTGAGCATTCTAGTTTCAGGCGATAGTTTATCTATTACTGTATAGGAACAAAGTATTGCCAGTATTAATAGATTATAAGATAGACCTTTAAAATTGATGGCTAAAATAATGTAAGACTGCATACTCTGCATTTTAGTTAATATCTACTTTTTTTTTTTGCTTTTGGTTTTATGTATTTTTGCTTGTCAAACATCAGAACACTGGCTTTTTTTTTGTCTAGAGACAAACCTGGGCACTTCAGGGGACCAAAGAGTCAGAATCCCTTTGCTGTCGCTGCTCCTCCCACTGCTTACAGGGCAGGTCTAAAGCCTTGGGCTCCTGCCTGCTGCAGGGTGCTTTGGAATATCAAGGAAAGCGAAACTTTTTATGGGTTAAATCTTTAAATTTCCAAAGGCTTTGAGGGAAAGCTGTCAGCACTACAGCTTTCTGTCTTAGAAGGAATCTAAATGCTTAGTCTGGTAGGTTTTCCTTCAGATTTCACATAAAATGGAGATGCAGGTAGCAACTGCAGGCATAGGGGAAGCATATCGCAGAGTGAAATAGGTAACACCTGGGATCCTTGTGGAGCTGGTGTGTTTGCACTGGTGAGCACAGTGACCATTAAAGGTGCATCTGCACTGCGTTTACTTAGCTAAGTAGGTGTGATAAGAGTCGCTCCTTCTGCTTCAGGTGCTCTGTTATGCTGCAGATGGCTTTGCTTGTTTCACGGTAACTGATGGGGCTTACATAAGCTTCTAGAAGGATAAGGACTTTAGGACTCCTCTGTGGAGTCCTGATAACAGGACTGTTTTGAAGAAAATATTACACATTTATCATCTTCTCTTGCCTGCACAACAACTGGGTCAGTATGCTCTACAACTTTATTATAAGGCATGTACATCTTAGAATCTATAAATAACTTAACCTCTGCAAGTGACATACCTATCCTTGGTAACATCAAAAAGAGGGATATGTGATTAATCTGCTCCCAAAAAAATCTAAATATGATCTTAGCAGTAAATGTGTGACAGTAAAAATACAACTGTGCTGCAGTTAAGAATTTTTGCTACTGTAAAATCTATGTATGCTGCTTGTAATATTACCATTTTTTCTGCTTAAAGTCTAATTAAGCTTTGTGTTCACTGATAAAAACGTTGTTTGAAATTAGTGATAGCAGTTACATTGGTAGCAAAAATCTGTTTCCCTGACGATAAAGCAAAAATGTGTATAAATAAAAATAGGCACTAAAATAACCTATGATTTTTTTTTCTGTTTTCCAGTAAAATGAAACAAGGTCTCCTTCCCAGCTTAGAAGATCTACTTTTCTATACTATTGCAGAAGGACAAGAAAAAATACCAGTTCATAAATTCATAACTGTAAGTTTACTGTTCCAGAGTGCTGTATGAAAGCTAACTACTCCAAGGTTATTTTAACATTCTAAATGCAAGAATGCAAAGCAAGGAATTCCTGTTGTACATGTTTAGCTACGGGAAGGAATGTAAATAGTGTTTCCCCCCCCCCAGTGCTGTTTCTGTAGTTAAGTAAGAGAGTGAGTATATTAATGTTATTATTCACTTCTTTGATGTGCAAGAGAGTATGCTTGAAAGCAGCTGTGCCTATGGCATGGCTCGGTAATATTTGTGCTTGTGTAAAATGTAGTTGGACCACTGGATTTCAAATAACATTAATGCTTTGACATAAAATGCAGCCAAAACGGCCAAAGGAAATTGCTAAAGAATCAATAAAGTGTCAGAATGTCTCTGTTAATAATGCAGTGGCAGATCTCTTATAGTGATAAACGCTGAGCAGTAGATAACTTGATTGTAATAGCGTATCTTCTCACTTAGTAATTATTGTTTTATTGTAATAGGCACTCAAATCTACAGGATTACGTACATCTGATCCTCGATTGAAAGAGTGCATGGATATGCTAAGACTGACTCTTCAGACAACTTCAGATGGTGTTATGCTGGACAAAGACCTTTTTAAAAAGTAAACTTTCTGTCAATTATGTAACTGTATAATTCTGAATGAATGCTGTCTGTGTGTTACTGAGTGCCGTTTCAAGGAGAGACATAAGGTATATAAATCGATTAGGAAGGGAGTCAAACACACACTCCTGATGCTGTTTTGCTAAAAGTTTGTTCTCAGATTTCGTGCAGCAGACAGGCTGTGTGATCTGCACAAGAGTTTAATGTGTCAATGTTGTTTGCATGCGTCTGACCCCATACTGCAACTCTTGGTCAGATGCCAAACAAATTAATTGATGCAGCATGAAGCGTTTCCTATGATTACATAAAACTGCTCTCTCACTGCATTGTCAGTTTTTAATCTGAAGTTCAGGATGCTGCTTCGGTGTGGCAAGATGTTCAGAGTGTGTATGTAATTCTAAAAGTGAGTAAGTAGAAAACAGTGAAGTTAAATTTCAAAGTACGTGGAGACGGGATGGGTTAGGATTGCAGACATTCCTTTGGTCTGTTTTGGAAAAGATCTGTCTGTTGTATTTTAGCGATGCTTTTATTATTATTTTTTTTAGTAAAGTCTGTAGTCAGCTACAGACTAAGCTGTCAGCTACAGTATAAGCTCTGTTCAGGTTGTCTTCTGTTCATTTCAAACACACTCCTTTGCTCCTCTACTTACAGTTTTTGTGTGCCAAAAGATTGGAAATTTAGAGGCTCTTAAATTTTGACATGAAATTTTTAGACTGTTTTTCCATGTGCAGTTTTATTCCATTTACAGAGTAAATCATAGTATCTAAAACTTATTTGCACATATAACTTTGTATGTGTATATATACATACACATATATAAAATGTATACAGTATATGCTTATGCTATACTATGTATTTACATAGTTTGTGTAAATATAAATATACAAACATAAAGTGTATGTGTGTGTATATTCAAATACATATAAACATTTTTGGAACTAGATTGAGAAAAACTGAATGTCTGTGTGTGTGACAAAATAACAAACCAGTCAACTCCTCAAGCAGATGTGAAATACTTTGTAAAGGTCTGGGATGGAATAGCTTTACTCCTGTGTTAAGTTCAAGACCAGGTCTTCACTGTTTTTATTGCCAGCACAGTAAAAGCTCTAAATTGTTAGATTCAGAAATCTTCCTGGGTGTATGGATGGATTGGAAAGGAAACGCCTTTGCTATTATGCATTACATTTATACTAAAAGGCTTATTTGTCACAGTAAACTCTGAATTATGTTTTAGGCAAGAGCTTTACATTTGAAAAAGGACAAGTGATTGCTAGTTAGCAGGATTATTTTATGTTCTATGTCACATCTCTGGGATTTGATCCTCTGTGTGAGGAGAGTAGTCCTTACTATAACAATTTGTGGAAAGCTTACATGGTTGTTTCTTGTGTAGGAAGAGTTTTGAACATACAGATTATACAGACGGGGAGAGGTGAATCTTATTTCACATAGCAAGTTTTTCTTTGCAGCAGCAGAAGGTTCCTTTGCAACCTTTTTTGTAAATTAAAACCCCTGAACTTCAGTTATCTGTTCCTTGTAGGGACACTTGTAGGCATTTGTTGTGAAGAGACTTGCACAGGGTCCCTGTATTTTCTTCTCCAAGTGTTTAAGGTGTGAAATATAATAATGTATCTACTCAGCTTGTACTTACCTCAGGACTTGGAAGCTTTGGTTCCCTAAACATAAAAGTCAGTGCTGTAATTCTCCTCTTGAATTTGAATCCAAAGCTGCCAGATCAAATAAAGTATCAAGGTTAAGTGATCTGGAGTAGTGGTAGCGTAAGCTTGACTAAATCAATCAAGTCCTGTAGAAATTACCCGTAAAATACACCAGCTGATGTGTCTGTATTGTCTGTTTCTGTATGCCTTTTTAGTGGTTCTAAACATTAGCCTCCAATTTGACTAAAATTGCATTATTTTCAGGTTTTTTTGGCTTTACAGCACTCTCTACATCAGAAAGAATCTCCCTGTTACAGCCAGAACAACTTGGAGTTTTAGTCTTTCACCTATGGAATTTCTTGAGTTGAAGATTTCTGGGATTTCAGAGAGAGTGCTGATAAACTTATGAATTAGCTGTTCATGTTGCATTTATGTAACATAACATGGTCTTTGCAGGGTGAGACCAGGCTGCTACTGAAAGCGGTGCAACATGCTGGTTAGCTTGCTATGTGAATTTTTCTTTTTTTTTTTTGGTACTACTTAATGCAGTAGTACTATCTATTGTTAGATGAAACTTGGGCTGCTTTGTGTAGGGATGCAATAATTAGCAGTCTGAGTCAGAACTTGAAAAATAGTGGATAAACCTAACAAGGGGATAAAGGAAACAAAGTGATTCTAACTTTATGCTAGAGAACAAACATGCAATTTCCAAGATACCCTCAAACTGTTGCTTTCAAACTTGGTTATACTAGTCATTGACAGTTAATATAGATCATAAGACTTGCAGCCTAATCTTCCTAACCAAAATGTATCTGGAAAAACATATAGTTTAGAAAGACATTTTTTAAAGTGGGCTGAGAAATGCTTGGGTTGGGATTTGGCAAGAGAGTTGTGGTTTTTGTTTTTTTTTTCAGGCTGAGATTGTAAAGTTTGTCGAAAAGTAGGAAGTTTTTACTGTACCTATCCTGAACAGCACTAAACTGTGTGAGAGATAAGAGCCAAGTTGTTCACAAGGTTTAGCTGTAGAAAGGTTTTTATTTATCAATATATTTATTGACTTAAATTCCTCGCTGTGGTCTTTGCCTACTGCTCCACTTCTTTGGAGCCTGAGGCCAGCCATCTCCGGAGGGTTACCTGGAACGTAATTAGTTAAATACTTCGGTGGGGAGGAGATGTGGAATTTTAGAGGCTGTCATGGCTCATGTCCTGGCCGACTGAAAACATTACTGTCCTGTTAAAGGGAGACCTAAGAACTCTGTTATTTTGTCCATGTATCTATTGATCTGAATACCCATCTAGGTTACTTGAACCCCTGTATTTAATTTAGTCTGTGAATTCATATGATTTTCTTGGGTTGAGGAGTACCTGGATAAATACCCAGATAATGACCTTGTCAGAGTCTGGGAAAAATCGGTAGCAATAGGTAATGTCCTTCACCAGCATAGCCATTTCTTTAGTGAGTTTCAATCCGTACATTAAAATGATTGAACTGCTGAAGTGAGCATCATAGACTTGGTGTAAATTTTAGGTGTATAAATGCCCTTCTTGCTTCAGAAACATAATGTGAACTTAAGAGGACTGTATTTCAGTGCATACTGCCTTCTTGTTTTCCAGACTTTGTATTGAATTTTTCTAATAGGTTTGGGTGAACTTGAGATATTTTTTTAAGAGTGCTTAATGCTGTCCCGGTGGTACAGACAATGCAGAAGTGCATCTGAAGTTTGAATCTAGTGCATGTTATGTTGTTACTCCTTCTGCACGCATAGCTGCCGTCAGTATTATTAGTTACTTTTGAAAAGGGGTTTTGCAGCTGGATTAGAGGTGACTGTGATTGGAAGCTGCTGAGAACAAAAGCAAACAGGATTTTTTGCAAGATGCAGGAGAAAAATATGACAGATTGCAACAAAAACAACTCAACTGCAATTTTTAAATAGGCTAAGGAAGCAGCGTTTTACAGACAGCAGTTTCTAAGGTGACTGTGTACGTCGGAAACGTTGCAGTTTCTCTTTCACTTTCGGAGAGCGGTACCTATCAGCATTTGAAATGGATATCAGTTGAATTTAAGATAAAGTCGTCTAAGTACGAAGGAGTTTAAAGGCTTGGAAAAAGAGAGGGGGATTCAAAGGGAGGATAATTCTGTCTCTTCACCGGTCTTCATGCACCTTCAGTTTGAACTGGTGGTGACTTTTAATAGTAGGATTATTGAAATATCTATTCTAAGCGAAAACATTTCCCTGAATTTTTTTTTCTGAATAAGTTTCAATTGGAGGGTGTGTTCTTCTTTGTAGCATGTGCCTAGATGTTCTTAACTTTCCATTAGCCTGCATTAGTAGTATGTGTCTGCTTTTGTCAATACTGCCAGAAGGCACGGTATGAAGGTGTTAACTGTTTGTTTGGTGTTAAACCTCCGTTTGTCTTCCTTGCACTGGGATAGGGCTGTTAATACCCTTTATCAGGTCATATTTCAACTGACTTGATAATGGCTCCCAATTCCCACTCAGCTCGTGTTCTCTCCCCTCACCCACACATACACCACTTTCAGCATGTCTCGGTTTGTGTTTTCATCCTTCCTTCTGTTTGTCCTAGATAAGTCTCTTCCTTTTTACCTCATCGGTTTTTTAACTGTCCCAGATGGGCTGATGTTCAGAGGGTGTGGCCGATAGTGTAACTGTGTTCTGGACTAAAAGGCAACAGAGATTCCTTAAGTGCTGGTGGTTTGAAACAAGAAACTTGCACTGCTGCTCGCTATGAACTTTTGCTTAGTTCAGGAGATGTTATCAAGTTTTTCCACAGGGTTTTTTTTCTTATTAGAGTGGAATCACATTCCAGTTTAGTCTGTTGGCAGTGTTCTCCCCTCAGTTCGTGGTAAGGGAGTGAAGTGAGAGAAAGCAACCCTGAACCTCCCAAGTCTGATCTAGCTCTGAAATTAGCATTTTTAGACAAGGACTGGGTTAGATGAACTTCAGATGGCTTGATCCTAAGAACTGGGTGCTTTAGATCCCTTTTGCAAGCTGAGGTGCTACTTGAAGGCAGATTGATAACACCTTGCAGTACTGCTCCACAGTTGAAACTTCAAAAGAGAGCTTGAAGCAGAAAGGAATAAAAATCAATGCAATAAAACTATTATAACTAATTTTAAAAAATAGAACTTAGAGTGGCAATTTGGAAAAGTCATAAAGACTTGTTCTTGTAGGCATGTAGCTTCAAGAGACTGAAAGTCCTAATTAAATAACATATAATTGCTACTTAAGTAGGCTTTTTGACAGTACTATTGTCAAAGTACTAATAAACGTTTTTAACTTCTTGCAGGTGTGTACAAAGTAATATTGTGTTGCTTACTCAAGCTTTCAGAAGGAAGTTTGTCATTCCAGATTTTATGTCGTTTACTTCCCATATTGATGAGCTATATGAAAGTGCTAAAAAACAATCTGGAGGAAAGGTAACGTGTTTGGAAATCCAACTTCAAACTATTGTAGATTTTAAGTATTAACAAAATGTGTCATTTGTTAAGTAGATTTTTCTGAACATTTTTAGCAAAATTAAACTGATAACTTGATGGAAGAGTTTTGGAAGTTCAGGTATGCCTGCAACTTGTAAACTGTGCTAGAAATACAGTTCACAGCCTCTAAGAATCTTGTAGCGTTTTGATGTTGGAATATGAAAATAGCATTATTCTTTATTTTACATAAAGTATAAAACTGCTGTATAATTTGTCAGGCTATACTTAGTCTGTAGAAAAATGATGGAGCTCTACACATCTGGCTGGATTGTGTGACAGAAGTGATTGTCAATACTGTAGCTTTGTTAGTAAATAAAATTTATTCTGGTGCTTATTTTCAATAAATTAGTTGAAAAATCCCAGACTGTGTCACAAGGTAAAAATTTTATATGATTTGAAAATTCTGAACGTGCTGTAATAAGAACACGGATACCTCTCTGAATATGCTGAAAATTTTACTTTGAAAAAATATTTTATTTGATAATGATCTAGTGAATATAATAATTTCCAATGAAGTTTTATGTAGATGGGGTGGTTATTTGTAGAATAACTCAGTTGTACCTTGTGTATTCTTTCCATTGATGTTTATTTTAATTAACATAGAGTTAAGTGTTTTGGATATTGTAATGTGTCTCTCTTTATTTCACGCTGTGATAGGTTGCTGACTATATTCCACAACTGGCCAAGTTCAGCCCCGATTTGTGGGGGGTGTCACTTTGCACCGTCGATGGACAGAGGTATATTGTAACTTCTACATTTTATTCTTGGAATAGCTGAAGGACAGAGGCAATGCTTCTGTAGTATTAATCTTTGGAAGTTGAAAAGCTTTGTCTAATAGTACCTGTGCATCAAGCTATAGAACTTATTGTGTAGGTCACAATGTACTTAAGGTTAGCTCCTTCTCTGCATTTTAATGTTTTCACTGTAGCATTGTTATATAATCTGTGTGTCACTGAAGAAATGCAGATTTCTGTTCTTTGGAAAGAAAATGAAGGTGTGGAAACTGGACAGAGCTGAATACGATTTTGCTTTTCAGGTTTATCAAGCTTTCCCGTGTAAGGGTGTATATAGGTCTTAGATATAGTCAGAGTGATTTTATTTTTCTGTCAGTGAGTAACTCAGAGTAGCAGAGACAGTTAGGAGCCTAGACGTAAAGGGATACCTGGCACCATCTAGCTGAGAAGTAACTTGAGCTCTGTGTCTACCTTTGTGAGTATACAATGCAAGGTGCCCATCAGCTCTGCTGACCTGCAGTTTGCTGTGGTCCTACTGCAGGTTCTGGGAACTGCAATTTTTAGGCGTTGTGTTTGTGGATAGGGCATCCCTGAGAGCATCAGACTTGCTTCTGGTGACTGTGGCTTGGAGTTCATTTTGCCATGATCTGTTGAGAACTGTATGTTTGCTTCTAATTAGCCATATGCTCTATAATCTCAGGGCAGGAGCTGTACAAGTGAGCTGAAGTATTTTTTTCATCTCCCTGTTTAAGTGTCTGAATTATAATCTATTAATAGTAAAAAACCCTATACTTTAATTGGGCATTTTGCTTCGTTTTGGATATTATGTGCTAGTGAAAGTTTTTATAATATTAATTTTTGTAACGCTTTATGTTGTGTAATGTGAGCTTTTATAATGCCAAGATGGTATTGTGATTTTCACTGAAGCCTTCTTGTGTTTTCGGCGAAGAAAAGAAGCAAATACACTCCTGATTTTGCCATCAGACAAGTGGCTGCTTCAAGCCTTTTGCTCTAGATATGGCATATGCTGCTTGCATGAGTCACTCTGGTGCAGTCTGACATAGATGCTGAAAGTAAACTTTCCAAAAGATAGCATGTAATAACTGTTATATCTTTGCCATTAACAAAGGGAATGTAAATACAGCTATCTGATTATTCTTCTCAAATTGCAAAACCAAACTGTATCTCATCTTTGTTTATATAGACATAAATAAGTATAGTGGCTCTATTTGGGTCAGCTGTACCCTGTTGAGTATGTGGTTTGCAATTGAGTAGGATAAGTGTAAGACTAGAGGTCTGAGGTGATTTTTTGCTCTGGTACAAACCCATTTCTGAACCTGTTTTTATTTTGTTACCTCTGCAGTAGTCAGCAACTGAATTTGTTATGCGTGGCTTATGGAGTCAGTTGCTAAAACCTCTAAATCTCATTGTTATGTTCTTTGAAATGAGACTTGCAATCATACGCTTTTGCTTTTTGGGGCGTTTTTGTTAATAGTCCTTGTATGTTGAAGGATAGATGAAGCATTTAACGCTCTGCTGCCACAGCTGACAAACAGGAAATTTCAAGCCTCTTCATCTGTTTTTTTTCCCAGGCATTCTGTGGGTGATACCAAAGTTCCATTTTGTCTTCAGTCCTGCGTAAAGCCTTTGAAATATGCGATTGCTGTCAATGATCTTGGCACAGAGTATGTGCACAGATATGTTGGTAAAGAGCCTAGTGGATTAAGATTCAACAAATTGTTCCTGAACGAAGATGGTAAGAGATACATTATACTTAATAATGCAAATACTCAGTTTTAGAAAGTTATGAGGCAAGCCTGTGCAGTTTTTTCAGTCTTGTCATTTTACTGTATCCTCTCAAGTCTTATTGCTAGGCAGTGTCCTGGAATATTTTGCCATTAGCAAAGTAGACTTAGTTGTTGGTAGTCACTTTTGCCTAATTTAGATTGCTAGTAAAAGATGTTTTATTGCTTCTATTCCATTTGCTAGTTATTGAGCTGTAGGAAAACCCAAAGAATTTTAACAGTGCAGGTATTTGAAATGTATTTTTACTTAGTTAGTTGGTACCAAGTGTTTCTGAATCATGGCTTCTGTAAAATAGTGGTGAAAAAATCAAAGATGTTAAATTGATTTTAAAAAACATACCACTTCTCAGCCATCTGAGAAGCAGGTGCTGGTGCCAAAGGCCAGCACTGACTAGTTTCCAGAAGGCAAAATCTTCCCACAGATTATTCTAAATGGAATTTGGCTACTGATTCAAAACAATATTTTTATTTTTTTCTCTATGGCAGGAGTATTTTAGCAAGAATTTTTCATACAGCACTTACCTACATTATTTCTTTTTCATATTATATTAATTCTCAAGTGTGGAAATGTTACTTTAACAAACTTTATGGCAAAATTCTGAGAAAGATGACTCATGTAGCCTTAGAGAAAATACTGGATGTTATCTCTGAAACACAAATGTTTCTTCTAGTGGATTTGTCTCAGTAAAAGAACAGAGAATGTTTCCGTTGCCATGGTATTGCAATTAATATTTAATTACCAGCATAAGGCTTGGATGACATTTTTGTCAAGGACTGTATTGAATATTGACTTAAATACCTATATTATCAATACATTGATGATACTTAATTATATTTATTATCTTTATAAATATATGCAAATTATTTATATAAAAATATTTAATTAATTTCTACCTTGAAATCATCTTTCCATACTTAAAAATAAAATATATCTTGACAATTTATTTCTTCTGTTTTATTATGTTAGTAAATGGTGATGAAATGCCAACGTAGGAATATATTGCCAAGAAGGGATTAAGCATTTTGTCGGGTTTTGCTGTCTTGTTTTTGCTTTCCTAGTTTTTCCAAATACAGTGTTGTAACAGTGTGAAGAAGACTTGTCTTTCATATCCTACAAAAGCTTTACTATAAAAAAAGCTTTGATGGTGCTGAAAATTTTCCCTTAATTCCTTTGAACTAATATAGATGTTCTGTATTTTCTCTTTTTAGTAACATGACGAAGCGTAGTAATTATTTTCTTCTTTTTATTGCTACTTTTAAAATTGAACTATTGGAGGAGAACTATTGGCTGTGGTCTTTTACATTACTGTTATACTGCAAGAGTGTTTATAAGGCAAGAGTGTTTATTATGCATATTTTGTTATGCATAAGAGAATTTGGAATATTGAAATTTTGACCAATGAACATGAAATTATTAAGGAAGACTAATTCACATGGTAGAAAATTTAATTTTTAAATATGTGCTTCTGTGGCTGATAGACATAAGAAAAGAAGTGCTGGAACTGGCCTGGATGGCCTCTTATACAGTCCTTAAGAAAAGACTAAAACAGGAAGTAGAAGTCTAATAAGTAGAAACATTTCAGTTCTAGTGAGAGAAAGGAAGGGTGACTTCCTCCAAGTGAAGGAAGAGGAGGGAAGAAAAGGATTTAAACCACTGTATGAACTTTAGATATGCAGAATGTATGTCAGTTTGAACATCCATAAATACTTTGAAGACCAGATTCGAAAATAAAAAAAAAATATAGATATTTAATCTATTCACTTTCTAAATATTTAGACGTAGTTGAATTTCATGTTCCTAATCCAGATTTTATGAAGTGATACACAGGCGTTTGGAAACTGTTTAGACATGCATCTGAAGCTGTTTTTTCTATACTTACTATATAGAAGATTCCTAAAACAGGACGTTCTTACATTTCATTGTTTACTAGTATTGAGATTCAAGCTGGAAAGAATGAAGAATATTTTAAGACAATTTTAAACTATAGCTAAAAATGCCAGATTACAACAAAAAGCTGTTGCTGTGTTTTGAGTATGATCTGTGCTGTGCAATGGTAATTTGTAAACTTCTGCAGGCTTATGAATATTCAATTTCAAACTTGTTTTATCAAAGGGAATGTATTGCCCATCCAACAGTTCAGGTTTCTGGAGGAATAAAGCAATCCCCATGCTAATTTAGAAAAGATTATACTAGTTGATTGAAGTAGATCAGAAATTTTACATAGTAGAATGCATCTGAAGCAGGCATTATCAGGAATAATTTTCCTGGCCATGGTCATTGAGCAGCTACAGGCTTTTTCATATCTATTGAGTTCATGATGCAACAAGTCTAACGATACCTGTGTAAATGAACAGTTAGTATCTCTTATCCATTCATACAACCTCCTCTTGGTGATAATTATATGTAGAATTAGTCCAGTAATAAAATCATTTGTAGAACTTAGTCCAGTAATAAAAGTTGTATTGTAATTGAATGAGAGATTGCCAGGAAGTTGTTTATTTTGCTTATATTTCATTAAAGATAAAAACATGAACTTACTTGGAAGTATAGTGAGATGATACAGCAATACATGTGACTTGCAGAGAAGCTATGTTAAAGATTTCATTTTTTTATCAGTCTGAGCAGATCACTGCCTTTATTATTTGATTATAGGGAGAGTGTGTGTGTTTGGTTTCAGTAATGTGTGTCAGGTTTGCACAGTTTGATACCTCTTTCTAAAGATTAAGGGAGGAATTTGTTCACCTCTTTGGCAAGCTTGCAGTTACAGTATCAGTGTTCACGCTTAGTTGTTGTACAGGGTGGAATCCCTTGGCCGATGGCACCCACTGTGAGGTAGATCAGTAGTGGCTGCTGCTTTAGAAATAGACCTGTGTATGAATTTCTTTAAAAAATAATGTAGTGTCAGAACCTGTACATACCCCTAGAGGCGAAAAATTACCTGGGAATGGAAGACATCTCTTCTTTGAAATTTGCAGAAATCTTTCAGAATGTAAGTTTTTATTTAGGCATCCTAGCCGTTAAAAAAGGCCAGTATAGCTTAAATCTGGGGAGAGGTTCTTCATTATAGAATGGAGTATTTTGGTTGGAAGAGACCTACAACAATCATCCATTAAGGACATTGTCCAAATGCTTCTTAAATGCTGACAGGCTTGGGGCATGGACCACCTCTAGGAAGCTGGTAGCTGTTTTGGCAAGACAGAAGGTTTTCTGTCCATTACAGGCAGCTGTGTATGGAAAGTGTTTGGGTGGTGTTCCCTGGTGCTGTGCAGATAATGGTGAAAACTGCTTACCTGGGACCTGGATACCCTGGCAAGGTTTGTTTTGCTGGGAAGAGGCAGCAGTGGGTTAATGGCAGGTGTGACGTGCTGGAGTTGGCAGCAGTAGGAAAGACCCTCAAAGGACAGCTGTTGTTAGTATGTGGTGAGCCAGGCTGCTGGAGCTCCCCTTAGCTGGTAAGGCTCCCACAGTGATGTTCTTGCTGACTTGTCATGAGGGGAACAACACACAGCTGCATTTCAGAAGCACATTTTAGGAAGTCCCTGTTTCGTTTTATCAGAAGGTCCTTCCCTTCTTCATGTGCGGGCAGCACATGGAGATGTGTTAGTTGTAAAGTGGCTGGAACAAGTACAGGTAGCTTGAGGTGTTAAGCAGTGAGAGACAGGAATCTTCAGAGTAGAGGAATGTGTACCCAAAAATACCTTGACTTTGAAGGTAAATGGTGACATCTTCAAACAAATGAGAAGCAATAGCATTTCTGAGGGTATATTCTGTGTGGACATACCACATTGATAAGCTTTTCAGTTGCTGAATGCTAAATAAACATTGCATATCCTTTTTATTCAAACATACGTGTGATATGGAATCTGGTTGTGTTTTTTCTTTGTACTGTGTGGCAGATTGAAACACAGAGATGCACAGAAGAATCAAGAGCAAAATATTTATAGAAATATTTTTAGATTGGACTGTGCATGATAAAGTCATGAGAGTGTTTATGGACTGGAGTGATACCTGATGTTGGTGAGAGGAAGCTGTAAAGAAGAGAGGCATAGCTGGAGTGAGAAGTGAGGGTGACAGTGTGTTCTGATCATGTGTGAGAGCAGTTTTGTCTTGGACTGTGTGTCCAGAGTTGGGACCTCCAGCTCAAGAACAGCGATAAACTGGGGAGAGCTCCAGAGTAGGGCTGCTGTGCCATCCAGGGCACATGTAACAGCCAAGAAGCAGTTGGAAGGAGGAGTCTAGTTGCTCTTCTGGAAGCCTCTTCAAATTCTTGAAGAGCAATTGCCAACATGAAGACTTCTGTAACTCTTCTTGGTAGTGGCAGCTGGTACAACAAGGGCCGGTGACCCCATGCTGTGGCTTGGGAGCTGCAGATTGGATAGTAGGGTAAATTTGTCCTCTAGGGTGAACGGGATTGCTGGAGAGGTAGAGAATTTGCCACATTTGGAGATTTTCAAGACTCAGTTGATGGAACTGTGGCAATGGCCTTGCATTGTGTGAGAGGGTGGAGGAGATGACCGCCAAATGTCCCTTTTGACCCGCAGGCTGTGATGCTGTGAGTGGTCATTTGACTTCTGTTCAGGTTTATGGTCCCTAAGGGGCTATGGAAATGCTGTGTTTTCTTATCCAGGATCTGGTTTGAATTGAAAGTCAAATACAGTTGACCCCTGTTGCTTGCATTAGTAGGTAACAGGATATTTGATATACGTGGATCTTAAGTACAATCAAATGACATCAGAACAATTTGTGAGTCTCTTGCAGAGAGATAAGGAATGTCAGTAACAACTTTAAAATATTATCTAGACAGTAAGTTTGTATGTTAGGGGAGCTTCACTTTTTTGGAAGGTATTTGCCTTATTTTTTCACTAATAGAATGGTTTGATTTATTTAAAAATTCCTTTTAATATTGACTTCCTGAAAAATACTAATAAATTATTTTTTGAAGATTAACTGATAATCATAGATGGCTGAGTGCCATTGACGATGACCAGTGTAATTTTCATGGGAAATTTTGTGTATGCTGCAAATATCAGACTCATCTCCGAAACCTCAATCATCTCAAGTTTCTTTTAGAGTCCGTGTTTGTAGATCATACATAAAAATACCAGACACTTTTGGTGCCGTTTTTAAATCAGTATTTTTTTCAAATTTGGAGTTAAAGGAAGAGCAAATAAAGAATTCAAACCTGTCGTGATATTAATGTATTGAGAATTGGTCCAGGTTTTCAGACATCAGAATGCTCAGAAGTCATCATCCTAGTTAAAAGGCACAGCAAAAATGTTAGTTAAAAAAGAAAAGGGTAATTTGTGGAAGGTAGATTATTTAGGAAAAGTAAGATAGCTGATAAGGAGACGTTTTTTAGGAAAAGAAGATAAAAAAGAAGGTGGTTCATTCAACAGCCAGGAATGACTGGAGGATTGCAAAGTTACTGTTAACATGGAGATCAGTGGGAAAAAGGAGAAAATAAGTGTAGCAGGTACGCGCAAGCCAGCTATGGAGTAAGTTAAATTCTAGTGAGGATGATTAAATTTATGTTTGCATTTCAGAAGCTGCCAGTAGAAACCTCTGGTTCTTAAAAAGAATCAGGATTTTCTATTCATGTACAGCAATAAGGAAATTGAAGAACTGGATTTTTAATTTTTTTTTTTTAAAGTACCTGTTTAAACAGTTTTAAAATCACTGAGACTTGGTAAATTGGGGGAAATATTGGAAAGTCCTGGGGTTGCTCCACTTTTGAGTGTTGCATTGATCAAATATTGGAACACTGAAGGGGATTCGTAATTTTCAAGAAAGGAAAGGATACCAAACCAAATAATTTACTGGATTGTTAAGTAGCATAAGGCTGAGTGTGTTCTAAGCTGTAAATTACGGTGCTCAGAATTATAAAAAATTGTGTATAGTGTTGGAATACAGTATCTCTTAAAGATTTAGGATTATATAATACTTATTCTGTAATAGTAGCTTTTAAGTTATACATGAATCTAGAATAATTTTTCACTTAGGCGCTTGACTGGTTTTGTTTGACAAAACAAAATGTCTTGGAATATATTTGTAATTGAAAACTTTATTTCACAGACAGGCCTCATAACCCTATGGTGAATGCTGGAGCAATTGTGATCACTTCTTTAATCAAGGTAAAAAGTTAATTTTTAGTTTCTCTCTGAGTATTTTAGTAGACTCTAGAAAAAATGTCTTGTACAGATTATAAACTGTATTTGATTTTTATCTGCAGTATCTGATAGCACTTTTCTCATTGGCAGGTAGACAAGCTCTGATATTTTGGGAATAGTAACCCTTCCAAACAAATGCAATGCTAGAATAGCAGTTTCTAACAAGTCTCAGTGCATCTGAAAAGCTCTTTTTCCTTGCTGGTATTAGATTTGTTTCCTTCTTTAGCTGCACAACACTTGATATTCTTTTGAGAGTGCCGCCTCGTATTTGTTAATTGCTGAGGAAGTATATTGCTCAGAAATATACTTTATAGCACTCAGAAGTACCTTTCTGAGTCTCTAGTGCTCTTAAAGAGCATAAAGTTACAAGAGTATTTCTTGCAGAAGAAATGGAAAATACTATAATTTGTACAGGAGCAATGCTGCTATATCTGAATGTCAGTCTTGTGTTGAATTTGTGTGCTATTAACATGCTGCACCGCTAAATTATGTTGAGCTTCTATGGTGCATTAGCTGCTGTTGGGATGTAAGTGTGCTTTCATAAATAAGAGTGTTTGAAAATAGTTACTTATTTTGCCAAGCACACCAGGACTGAGTAATGACTTAACATCTTTTGTCCATGATCTTGAGACTTTCGGAAAGCTGTATTTTACTTTTTCTGTAGAATAGCTGTCTAAATGTCTTGAAGTTGTTAATGGTATAAACTCCATGTAATGCTAATGATACTTGACTTGTATTTTCTGCTGGTTTTGGTAGCCACAGGTACAAAAAATTAATTTTTTTTTTCTAAGGGTACCTACATAGAGTTCTGGGGAACATGTCAGTCCCCTGGAATTTTTGAGTAGTAAATTTGATACTGTTACTTCAGAGGTCTAAAAGTCTTGTTTACAACCTGTTTCTTGGTTGCATTTCAAAGTCCATTAGCTACTGTGTGTTTCCTACCCCCTATTTCCAAACCGTTGATTTTAAAATTACTTAGATCATAATTTTCTGTTATTTTATATTTAAAGAAGGTGTAAGAACTCCTGCTTAAAGACATTTATCTTTGATAGCTGTAGGTGAAAGAAAATGGCCTTAAGTATGACAGGTAAATTTATTCACATTTAATATTTTTTAAAGGTTGACTGAGCATTGAAATTCACTTGGATAATAGTGAATTTTAAAATCTGACTTAACACATTTGTCTGAAATGTCAAAATGTTAGTCCAACTACAACATGCCCTACTGATCATAAGGCAAACCAAAAGCATGTGCCTCCTGCAGCAGGCACATAGTTCTTGATAAATGGTGTACTTCTGAATAGAGAACATGGATTTGTTTATTGCATGCAACTGTGGTATTTGTTAGAAGGATGGGGGATTGGTTTTGCTGTGTGGCTTTTTTTTTAACTTTTATTTGGGTTTTTTCTGAAATGTTCTTACAAAGAGTATTGCATTGCACTAACATTTCTGCATGTGGTAACTGCACGTCTAGTGGACACATATCGTACTTATCGCACCATTATTTGTTTTCAGTGTGATTAAAATGTAGATTATTTTCTGTACTGCTTTCACTAAGATACCATTTATCATTTGAATAACTAACCAAGCTAAACATACTCTGAAGAAAATTATGTAGAGGGTCACAGGTACAAAACTACTTAGTAGTTGTATTTTTTGTGAAGTAACTTCTTTACAATCTGCAACTTAACATTATTCCTACTAACCAGTGAATTATGTAATTCACGTTTGTATTTGATCCAATATCAAACTTACCTTTTTCCTGGAAAAGGTGCCTTCATTAACTCATGTTTTGCTCTCAATTCCTCTGCATTTATTCTTTTTATTTAAAGTATTACTTACATGTCTTGAAGACAGTGTATGGCTCTTAAAGTGCAAGAAAATTTAAATTCACTGTGTATTGCAGATTTATCTAACAACAGCATGTTAATAACTACAGAGATATTGTTGCTGTATTTCATGGTTAAGAATGCTTTTCTCTCCTTTGAGATTCATTATCTCTTTCTGAGAAATGGATCTAAGAAATCTTTCAGTGTTCTCATGCGTGGTACTGGGTTTAGCAGCTGTTAGTAGACGTGATCTTGCACACAGCTGTCTTTAGAGCCTGGCACAGATTATGATTGTTTGTGGATGACAGATGATGCTTGCAGTAATCTGTCAGACTACGTTAACATGTAATATGTTAACATTTTAGGGGTAAAAAAGGCTCTTTGCATCACATACCCAGTTCTGAGTGCTGTCAGAATTTGGCGTTCCCGGCTTGGAACAGAGCAGGAACCTAAACTGTAACATTACATTGTCTTTGCAATCCATAGTAATAAATATTTAGGGGTATGTGCCTGTTAAGTTGTAGGTTTGTTTGGGTTACTTAGGCATGGCTGTATCATACTCCTGCCATCTTAAGTGATTCTCTGACTGCCCTGTGTTTGGGCCTGTGATGTATTTACATTTTGGTGCCTTAACTCCTGGCTCTGTTCTAATTGTACTTGCATTACACTCCACAGACTGTTCCAGCAGTTTAAAGCATGTATCTACAATAAAAATGCATTAGCAAAAGGACGTACTGCAGGTCACTTTTAGGAAATAAAATGTAAAAAAAAAAAACACCCTAAGGACCTTTTCCCTTGTTGATCATTGTGCAGCCGTTTACCTGTATTACTAGTTACATAAACGACATAGTTACAACAATTTTCAAGTAATTTTTATCACAAGAAAATTGTAGTGGCAATTACAGGAGTTTGTAGAAAAGTGGTATGAGATAAAACAGTAATTTTTTCTGTGTGTCCGGGGAAATACAGGTGCTTGAAAGAAGGTGATTCAACTCCAGTACAGATTTAGTACAGATTCGGTGCAGCTTTCTGTACGTCACATTGGTTGGGAAAAGTCTTCATTGCCTGTAGTATGAATAGTTTTTACTGCTTTGATCTGTTATGTTTTCTAAAACCTTAAACTCAATTCTCAAAGCTTGTCAACTGCAGGGATAACAGTGGTTTTGTCAGGGACTTCCCACTTCCACATTACCTTTACTGACTGTCACATAAGAAGTGCAGGTGAGATGAAGAGGAAGAATTCAGAGGGAAATATGTGGAAGAAGGCAGATGGCTGTGGATGGAATCACCAGAGGACAAGGGATTAATCTTAAGTCATTTTTATTGTATGCTTTAACATTCCATCTGTAGATAAAAGTTTCCCTAATCTAACAGCAAAGGTTCAGGCAAATACAGCATCTTTAGATCCTCTGAGTGCTGGCAGCCACATGCAGGACCTTAGACAGTGTGAGCTTAAATGCTCACTGAAGGGAGGTGTTCTGTGGTCTTGAATTATGTGTGAAGCATTTAGACATGTTGGCAATAGCAAAATTCATAGTTCTATTCATAGTTCAATAGCAAAAGATTTGGTGTATGAGAAAATGAAAATGCTGATCTTGCTGACCCTAAAAAAACCTTAGTTCAATGGAAGCTTTTTCTTTTGTATAAAACATGGAGAGGTTTGTGATATATTTAAGAGCTTTCTAAATATGGTGATAAATCACAAAATAAATGAGGTAAAGAGTGATAGAAAAAACCTGTCTAGCTGTGCCACGGGTCTGTTTGCTGTCAGGATTCAATTATTAGGAAACCCATGCCGTTACAGTTCAGTACTTGAGAGGTGGGAAAATGCATGGTTTATTTGACAATATAGTTACAATAAATATACTGATTTAGCTTAATTGCCCTATGCTGTCACTCCGGTTATCCCTCCTGATAGACTGATGTATAAATGTACATGCAGACCACTTTACAACATGTATTAGTGTTGTGATCTTCTCTGCCAGATACTTGTCTTTACTCTGGTGATGTTGCCTCTCTTCCTAGGTTATTAATTTTCTTGTGGTAACTAATTTGGGATAGAACTTATATCCATGTTTTTCTCCACTTGCTTTTTATTATAACTCAAGTATATTGGAAGTTATCTGACAGAGAATATGTAGTAGAGTCTGTGAAATGACGTGTATTCAGTGGTCACACATGCACAGAAGTGAAGGACACAAAATCTTACATGTTTTTGAAATTTTGATAGTATTGGTCTTAGGTCAAGTACTGTCTGTCACAGTGTACTCTCAAGTATTTCAGAGCTGAAAATGGTACACTAAACCGTGAAGACACCAATTCTCACAGGACAGGACCATCTTAACAAATAAAATATAGAAAGTGTGTAAGTACAGGAAGCTAAAATAAAGACATTAGTAGTTAATGACAGATGCACAAGTGTAAAAAAAAAACACGTTTTCTTGCACTCTGACATAGTGTTATGACTTCTTGTTTCTGGATATTTTCATCACAGTATAGTGTTAGATTATAATTTTGGCTTTAAATATTCCAGAAATTAATTTTTAAATAATCTTCTATAATTAGAAGATTATAAA
This sequence comes from Cnemophilus loriae, assembly GCA_013397755.1. Lineage (NCBI taxonomy): Eukaryota > Metazoa > Chordata > Aves > Passeriformes > Corvidae > Cnemophilus > Cnemophilus loriae. The sequence continues at coordinate 293,249 of VZTF01007031.1, read as the reverse complement.
CTTCTCATGATCCAGGTGTTTTTATTAGCTTCGCTTAGATTCAAAATTGAGAAATCGCTTTAGCAAGAGACACGTGGTAGGAGCTTATATGGTCATAGAAACAGTGTTGATCAATGAAAAGTGGCTAATATTAACTGCTTTTCTAATAAATATTGCCTAATTTTGTTTTTGCAAGCTCTGGTAAGTATCCATGGGTCTCTTTCCTATGTAGGCATGAAGCCTTTGCAACTGTTTATATTGTTTAGTAGAAATACAAGTAATACAGTACAAGTACCTTGTTAAAAAAAAAAAAAGGGAAGATCACTAAAACCCGACACAGTCAAAAAATTCAAATTTATGTTTGACAGCCATAGTGTCCATTGAGGTTTCAAGTGTTTACAAAATTGTATTGAGCTGTCTTCTGCAAGTTTGAATTTTCTGCCTGTCAAACTGCTTCTGTCTTAACATCGTAAATTTAATTTTGTATTCATTTAGAAGTGTTTTTTCATATGTATATACACACAAGCATGTATAAGTGTGTATATAAACATATGTTCCAGTAAATGCACAAAGTGTTTGTGGAGTTAGTGCATGGAATGTTTTCTTTGATGTTCTAGACAGGTTGAATTGCATCTGAACTTTGAAAACGCTGTTTAAGAAGTATTGTCACGGCTGCCCCCAAACTCATAGGTTTATACAGTCAAGCTAAAAATAAGAAGCACTTGTGGAAGAACAGAAGTTTCCTTGTCTCTTATATTTGTTTAAATTATTATGGAAGAGCTGCTCAGTATTCCGAATGTTAGGATTTTATATTTGCAATTGAATTTTAATCATTGAATGTGTGTTGCCACTGTGTCTCTCCAGCTTTTTAGAAGGAGCAGGATACCTCTGTCAGCTGCTGAAAGAGGGGAACTAATCTGCTGGGGTTTTTAGTCATCATGTGTATGGAAGCTGAGTTTCTTATTTCAGTAACATGTTGTAGTAAATCCTTACTGAGGTCTTGATCCTATGATTGCTTAAGCAAATAGTTCAGGTGTACGAGCAGTCCGATTTCAGTAACAATGCTTTTGTGTGTGATATGAAATACCTCTACAACTGTGCGGAATATGAAGGACTAAAAACTCATCATCTGGCTTAGTATGCAGAAAATTTTCTTCCCAAAATACAAGTTTAGTTGTGAACTTTGAAAAGGAACCTTTTTTATAGAAAGCCAATGTGGAAAAAGTTTGCTTTGAGTCTTTTGCCCACCAATTTTATGTGCTGCTGGTAAAGCCATGTTTTTGTCGAAGGGAATATTTTTTTCAACTGGGCAGAACAAAAAAGTGAAGTATTATGTATTTATATTTTTGCAGAAAGCATGATCCCTTTCTCCCTCTTTTCTTTTTTTTAACAAAAGAACCTGTTTCAATTTATTATACATGTCTAACCATACAATTATCAATGCAGCATCCCATAACTAATGCTGACCCACTTTCCCAGAAAAAGATGTTCATTGTGCATTTGAAAGGTTGAAAAGGTTTTTGTGGTTTAAATGTTGTTACATATTTTACAGCATTAGGATCTATGGAATATTTTGACAACTGCAACAGTTCAATGAAGTTGGTAATTTCTTCTTTTAATTATTTTTCATTGAACAGATTTGGAGTTAAATTTTTAAGATTTGTGTTCTGGTATATTATACAGGAACATTTTGATGAAATGTATCATGCATTTTTTTATCTAATTGCAAATTAGCTAGAGATTATTGCCTTTAGGTATAAGGTTATTAGCCTTTAAACATAAGGTAACCACTGGCGCATAATTTTGAGAGAACAGCGTGGGGTTCCTTTCACCAGTGATGGTACGTGTGTGTCTGCACATCCTCTTGTAGATGAGCTGATGCATGGGCTTCCAAGATTATCTGCAACACCCTAATCCACATACAGAGTGGGAAATGAGACTGGCTTTATGCATTTCATTAAGTAAAATACTGGTTGATATAAAGCTTCCGTTTTTTCCACTTTCTTCCCCATCCCCACGCTAAACACAGTACAAGTAGCGTCTTGAATTGTTTGAGATTTGTTAGAGTCTTGTTATTCTAAATAGAGCGTCTTTAATATTAAAATGATGTATTAAAACATCTTCTCTGGATACATCGTTTCCACTTGTGTATGCGATGCCATTGTTTTTTAAACTTCCTCCAAAAATTCTACTTGGCTACTTAAAAAAAATTAAAAACTCCCCCCAATGGACCATGTGCTATTTTTTACCTCCCACTCCTCTTTGAATCTCTTTCGATAGGAATTTGTGAAAGGTCACCCATCAGAGACCTCTAAAAAATTAATGTCCTTATCTGGCAGCTACTAAATTTGAGAATGTTCTTAAATGAGGGAGGAAAAATAAATCCTCAAAATAGCACCCCTCATCTTCCCTGAAAAGCCCAAACCAAGCCCACCCTAAGAATTTTCACTATCATCCTTAATAAGCTGGGGTTTAGATTTTCCTGTACATTGTTAGCACAATGATGTGTCCTATGACGTGAAATTCTATTTTTCTAGTTGTTCAACAATTTTTAATAGGTAGGACATGAATCAGATATTAACCAAATCAGATATTTTTAAATTAATTGCAGTTATTTTCATAGTGAGGGGTAACAGTTAATTTTAAGTCTTCAGTCTAAATTCTCAGTATGGGCACTGGCCATGGAAATACTTTAACTTCAGTAGCCTGAACCTCCCTATGCTCAGCTCTGTTGGTAATATGAGAATACCTTTGGTTTACTAATCCATAAAAAGTTAGTGTTTTTACTGTAATTATCCTGTTTGTAGTTACTTTTGTATTTTTTTTGCTTTAGCTACTGCATTTACTTATGCTAAGCATGTAAAGTTGAATAGAGAGCACTTAAAATAAAGCATACCTTTTTCAGTTTAAATTAATCTCCAGCATACAGGTGTTTAAGATTCATAGGATTATTTAAATGATAATTAAAGATTTACATATCTAACACTTTAATTTTTTCATTAATATATGAAGTGATTATAGTATCTTATTCTTATTTAGCCTCATACCTTAGTTATATGCATTAAAATCCTAATACTGTTAAGTGAACTAACTTCATTCCTTCGTTAACAATTTTTGTAAATTATTTTTTTTTTCTTGCAGCAAGGAGCAAATAACGCAGAGAAATTTGACTACGTAAGTTGATGTTATAACTTCCCTTTTTTAACTAAATTCAGTGGTAAAAGTTTCAAGATGGCAAGAGAATTGAAAGTGAAATTTTAGTAATATCCTGTGTTTTGTCTTTGTAGATGTACTTGGTTTTTTAAACATTTAGTGATTTGTAGTGCATTTATAAAATGGTGTTGCAAGATTTAGGGTAAGGCTGGGTTGAAAGTTCATAATCTTCTTATATGTAAAAATATTGCTTTTCTTCCACTTTGTCTCTAACAGGTGATGCAGTTCATGAATAAAATGGCTGGTAATGAGTATGTTGGATTCAGTAATGCTACGTAAGTATTTTTTATTCACTTAATGAGGTTAGGTGGAAAATGTTTCAACTGATAACTGGTGTATTGAGGTTATGACAAAATTTAGTTATTTACATTTCAACCGGCATTTCATCCCTTATGTTGGAGGGTGTCTTTGACTTACAATTTACAACTAAAGTTGTGCATGTCTCTGACATCGCCGTGGCTAAATTTCACCTAAAAATGTTGGTTACCTCTTTGAAATGTCATTATTCTGTCTTAGTGCTCTGTTGGTGCTATGGCAATGAGAGCTGTAAGTGCAACTCTTCTCTTCCTGGCATTCATATTAAAAATTAAACTCTGCATGTTGGTGGCTGCATAGCAAATGTTTAAGACAGCGTAGTTCATACAACTGGGACTTCTGCTTTTTTATTTTGCATATTTAAATTCTTTTCTCAAACAAAGAGTTCCCCTCCTAAACTCAGTGTATAGCATTCCAAAAATCTGGAGAGCTTTTTCAGGCAGCACGAGGAAAACCATGAAGATTCCCTTTAGCAGAGTTGCTTGCAGGTTGCCAGCTGGAATGCACGTGCAGAGGTGTTTTGGTTACAGTAAAAGGTGTGTACTATAGAAGGAACCAGGCAGGTGTTCCTCCTTTAGGTTTCATCCTTACCTGAATCATCACAGCGAGGAGTGCGGCCGTCAGTCTGGTCGTTGTCTGACCTGCTGTGTGCTCCTCAGACTCCTCTGCTTTGCTCAGGGAACGACCCTTTCACTGGCTTGGTGTGGGATATTCCATTCCGCTCTGGCCTGTTTAGAAACGCTTCCACAGTTAGGATCTTGCCCTCCTTTGCCTTGTCTCCAAGTCAGCTTATGTTGTGTAGGTAGCCAGTGCTGTGTTCATTTGGATATCAGTGCTGTTTCACTCCAACTGGGTGAACTGGGATGAGCTTCTATGGCCACTTCTGTCCCATTAGTAGAATATTTGTGTTCAGAAGTGATGTATCCTTTACATGGAATTCTGCTGAATTACATTATACATCTTGAGTTCAGCGATTTTTGGGGATTTTTTGGAATGTTTGACATGTTGCCTTGTCTTTTTTTTTTTTTTCTTTTTTTCTCTTCTAGGTTCCAGTCTGAAAGAGAGAGTGGAGACAGAAACTTTGCAATTGGCTATTACTTGAAAGAAAAAAAGGTTAATCTTTTTTTTTCTTAAGTGTATTTTGAAGATGGTGTGCTGGGTTTTATTCATAGTCTGTGTAGACTTTTAATTTATTTTATGTACAGTATGGCATAAATTAATACTATATATGTCGTATCAATGTTATTCAAATGCTGTCATTTAAAAAGTGTGATACTTATACCATTCTAATAAAACACCTCTAAATATTTTTCTGTATCATAGCCATGGTAATTTGTTTTATTTGTTGTAAAACATATAATCTGTGCTGTACAGGTGGCTTTATAAAACTCCTGGATGCATTTTTCAGTTTGCTTATTGAAAGATGTTGAAAACTATACTGAAAAATATTTTAGTACCTAGTTTATTGATATTGCTGCACTGTGTTATTTTTAAACCTGATGTCATTAAATATTTCTACTTATTACATTTAAATATTTATATTAAAATATGCCTAATGCTTAGTATGCTGACAAAAATATAGCTTAATTTATGTCTTTCTAAAAGCGTTACTTTAAAAAAATAATAATAATTTTTCCTAAAGAGACTTTATTTTTCTTCCTCAGTGCTTTCCTGAAGGCACGGATATGGTTGCTATACTAGACTTCTATTTTCAGGTAACTGACTTTTTAAAATTGAGACTCACTATAGGCTTAGAATTGATATTACAAGCGGTAGAAGCCGATTTGTGCCTAGACATGGAGGCTTTAATGACTTGCAGTTAAATTTGTCAGCTTCTTGTAAACTCTGGAAATGACAGCTATATGTTTGATGTATCCAGATTTGCTTTTGTTTAGGTGATCTACTCGGGTGTCTTTGTTGTTAATTCAAACTAGCAATAGTCTTTAAACCACTAGTAGTTAGAAGCTTAAAATGTCTTGTATTACTTCAGTGAGTTTGACAAAACACTTCTTCTTCGTTGGGTTGCTGCTTCTTATTGTGCTGTGGAGTACTTTAACCTCTGTGTAACTGGAGAATGCATGCTGAGGTGTAGGCTCAAGGGGAGTGCTACAAGGGAAATAATGGGAATATCTCCTCCTTTTGGTTTAATTCCATGCTTTTGAGTAAGAATCTATATATATACACACACATGTATTCTCCCCCTCCCCTATTTTTTTTCTTTTTCACTTTCAGCAAGTTATTTGCAACTGTCACAAAATGAGAACTTGGCAAGTGTGAGGTATTTCCTCAGTATGGGTTTCCTAATGTTTAAACGTTCACAACTCAGCCCTGCTGTGTAGAGTTCTCAAGAGGCAGTTCAAGTTGTGTTACTGATTCACTTCATCTGGGAGAGTTTAAAAAAAACATACAGACTTCAGTTCTCAAAATCTGTTTTTGACTTGGAGACTTGCTGATACTTATGCAAATTATAAGACTTTGTTTTCAAAATGCAAATTTTATTCAAATTTTTTATGTTGGGATGCACCTGCTCTCTTACCTTTAGATCGGATGAGTGTTTGTGAAGTAAGGTATGTGTGATTAGCTGTAGTTGACCTCTTGTTGAGTTAGAAACTAGGTACAAGCTCATAGTCTACTCTGAACTTGTGACGGAACAGAAGGTGTAATTTATTTGAATTTACTGTGTAAACATGCTTTTTAAATGCCTTGTATCCCACTGCCTGATACGTTTTCTAAGTGGAAGCTATTAATAAGTTAAGAAATGTTAAAACCAACTTTTCGGATGTATTTTAATTTGGCCTCATTTTTGTGCATTCTGATCTCTGATTTAATGACCATGTGTCATTCTTTCTTTTTTCCCTTGAAAAATCCCCTTTTCACTCCATGCTCAGGAAAAGGGTAGCTCATACAGGAGCAGCATTTCTGTTTTCTTGTTAGGGTACAACGCTTAACTTTCCAACACTCAGATTCTACTTAAAAGTCTAGTTATTTCTTTTCTTTGGGTTTTCTGTAATGCTCCTTCCTCCCTTTTATAACTGGAACTTTTCTGAGCAGAAATAAACGTATTTTGGCTGTTATCTCTGTAAAGTGAGGATGGATTATTCTCAGTTTAGAGAAACAAGGTACAAAATGCAGGTGCTTAAACTGAGAACCTAGAAACAATTTTTTTTTTCAAAGTAGGTGATATTATGTAATACTTCATATGTTTAAAACACAGTTGCCATTTTAGATGCGTCTCTGACAATCTCTTGATTTGCAACTCCAGTTGATTGGACTAGGATGTATTGAGTTTGGCACCCGGAAAATAAGAATTCCAGGTAGTAACTACTCATGCAAACGTGGCTTAGGTAACTTCATGAAGTATCATGTAATGACTGTTTGGCAAAAGCAAGAATACGAGCACTAGTTTGTTTACTTTTTAGAGCAGCATTTCAGCTTCAGGTTGAAACCAACTTATCTTTTGGTTTCTGCAGAAATGAGGCAGCATCAGGTGATGGCATCATATCACATTTCCTGATGTGTCACCAAAGTATGTATAGTCTGTACTGAAGCAGGGATCCTGGGAAAAACTATGGTGTGGTTGTATCATTTCTATATAAGAAATTAAATATGAGAAAGGTGAAATAAGGCTGCATCAGCAGAAAGTGCTGGCATTAAGACTTGCATGTGCTAGAATTTGCAGCTTTAAATTGTACTTCTAATAATGTGTGGGATCTTCTAAAGCTCTAAAATTAAAAGAACCCACTACACAAAACAAGCTCAAATTGAAAAAAAACAGTCATTCTGTGGCTTTGCCATTTAAGCAGATGCAAAATACTGAGATTGTTTTACAGACCTCTTCCTCTCAAAGGAACATAGCGGGGGGTGGGGGGAGGAATCGAGCAGAGACACTAACCTGTAAAAAATACTGTCCCCAGCTTTTAAGAGGGCTTACAAACACTGTCACTGGGATCTTTATAGTAGAAAGATTCAGACTGTATTAATTGATGCTACTAGTGTCATCTGTAACAAATGTTATGCTACAGGTGATTTTGAGATGTTATTTTAATATTTCTATATTTTGTTGATCCTGCTGTAGTTGGCCTTACTGTGCTAGAAGTACCAGTGCTTATAATCTCTATTTCTTTTCCATAAGCTTTGCTCAATAGAAGTAACATGTGAGTCAGCAAGTGTGATGGCAGCAACTCTGGCTAATGGTGGCTTTTGCCCAATCACTGGTGAGAGAGTCCTGAGTCCCGAAGCAGTCCGGAATACCTTGAGTTTGATGCATTCCTGTGGCATGTATGACTTTTCAGGGCAGTTTGCCTTCCATGTAAGTACTTCCCAGGTATTAATTACAGCTGACCAGGAAGATTAATCTGTGCTATTATTTTCCACGTTCCAGGGGTTGCTTCCTTGTTTTTGAGGCAGAGGAGAGAGTGTTACATGAATTGTTTAAAAACTGAGCACACCGTAAGGGAAAATCTCACCTAGGATTCTAGGCACTGCTAGTGTCACATACCTTATAGCACTCTGCCTTCAAAGGCTGTTCATGAGAGAAACAGGTCATGATGCAGATGGAAGTGAAAACATGGCTGAAGAAATCCTGCTATATGAGAGTCAAGGACAGCAGAAAGCCTTTGCAGACAGTTGTTTTTTCTTCAGTGACTCAGGCTCAGAAATTGTCCTTACATGTGTAAAAATGGCTGTCATACACAGCACTTGTACTGTGCTTCTGTTTCCTAGCACTGTGTTCTTTACATGTATATATTTTGAGATGGACTGTATCTTATTTATGCTTTCAGTATTTTGTTTTGAGCATTTTTAGTTTTTCCTTACTGCATACAAGTGAAATTGATAATGGTGCATTGTGTGACATAAAAGTTGCTGCTTGGAGAGCTATGAGGATATGTGACATGTTAGTTCCTACTGGAAAAAAGCAATACTTTTGTTCAGATTGTAAATATGTAGGTTACTGTATGATTTCATAGACACTCTTCAATTTTCTTGTGTTTTTTTTGCCTTTTCCAGTCAAGATTTTTACAGCTTCGTTCTGCCACCTTGTTGCAAGCTGTTCGTGAGACATACACTTGTGTACTACTGCTTAGTCATAATTACTTTTTTTCTAATAGCTTTAAATTATCTTCTTTCACAGTATTACTGACTCACTGTATGCCTGAGAGGAAATAGTTTTATGATTGTGAACCATGGATTGTCACAAACTGCATCAGGTTATTGTTTATGTAAAAAGTATCTCACAAGTAGTGATGCTTTCCCAGCTTCAAGTTGCCTTCCAGACGCGTCTTTTATAAATGCTACACAATAATCTTCAGGAAAATGCTGATACATTGTGTTACAATAGTGGGGAACATTGGCAGAGGCCAGTAATACTCTGGTTGTTCTATAGGTTGGTCTTCCTGCAAAATCTGGAGTTGCTGGTGGGATTCTTCTGGTTGTTCCTAATGTCATGGGCTTGATGTGCTGGTCACCTCCTTTGGACAAGATGGGCAACAGTGTTAAAGGAATTCACTTTTGTCATGTAAGCAGCATTGCCCTTGGGGTTTTTTTGGTTGTTTGGGGTTTTTTTGTTGTTTTCTTTTTTTTTTTTTGCTTTTGCAGCTGGTGTTTACTGAGCTTCAGTTGTCATAGCTGAGATCTAAGTGAATTAAACAGTGATTTGTGATTGTTCTCTACATAGCAAGTTTCATCTGATTCAAGGGTGAAACTCTAAGAATAGCTATTTGCTTTTTAGTAATAAAATAGCACTTGAATTCAGTGAGCATTAAAATATGATGCCATTAACGCTGGAGAAGTCTGTTGTGGAAAAGCTTTAAAAAGGAACACTTCATGGAGTAATGAAAGTGCTGGACTCCAGTATATTGCATTAAAAACTGTAGAGCTCTATAAATAGACTTTTTTCCCCTCTCTTGTTATAAAGTGCAGTTTTCAAAACATTGGAAATGCAGCTCTTATTTCATTGCAATAAAAAAAAAGATTGTAATGAAATATTGCCGTTCTGATGTATTTTTAAACTGATTTTTGTAAACCATCTGACATAAAAGATGTCTTCATAGATCAGACCCAGCTGTTGGGCAAGCTCTTCCTAGCTTCATGTTGTGCCAGTGAAAGGGCTGGGGATAGTCTGCTGGTAGGGAAGCAGAAGACATTTTGGGCAGGACTTTGCAATGATTAATTAAGGTGTTTTGTAGGAGAGGAGGATGCAAAAAATTTCTTCCTTTTTTTCTCCCTAAAACTACTATGTAATGATGATTGCTTAATTATGAATGGGAGGTTGAGCAGCAGTTAAAACTTTTCATGCTTCTATTTATCTAACATTCACACAGCTTCAAATTAAGATGTTACTCATTCTAGTTTAAGCACTTCAAAGTTTCATATGAAATGGTCGTGGTAACTCTAAAATCCTAGAATAGCGGTGTAGGTGAAGGATTTACTGCATCAATTCTGCATTGCAGTGAGACCTGAAAACTGATACATGATCATGGCATGAATGTAACATTCACTTTTAAAAACAGAACAGCATTGCCAAGTTTTGTAATTATAGCCTTTCATGTTGTAATTTAAACCGACTTAGAATCCATTGTCACACATTTCCTTGTTTCATCCTTTTGATCGAAGTTTGATGTACTGGACCTAGTGCAGGCTATTCTTTCTGTTCCTGAAGTGTTCCATACAGCTGGAGTAGGAATTTATTAAAATAGATACTTAGCAAATTGCTCCGTGTTTCGTTCTTCTTTAAGAAGGAGTTTAAAGGTATTATTAGAACTTTATCCTATAGCTGTGGTATGTTTAAAGGGCCTTACAGACATTGGTACTGATTCATTAAATAAACTTTTCTTCTTACTGCTTTAAGTTACTAGGATATGATGCAAAATGTAAGTGGTAGTATTATTATTAACTTAGATGCATTTGGCTATCATAAGCAGATAATAATGCACGTTCTCTAAATATTTGCAGGATCTGGTTTCTTTGTGCAATTTCCATAACTACGATAATTTGAGACACTTTGCAAAAAAGCTTGATCCTCGCAGAGAAGGCGGTGATCAGCGGGTAAGTTTCTGTCTGTGTTCAGTGAGTATTGCTCGTAGACTTCAGAAGAAATATGGGAAGTTCTTCTCTAAATGCCAAACTGCTCAATGACATGTATTGCATCAAAGCTTTCAGATAATCTAGTTAGCGTACTTTATTAGTGGACACTTACCTGGGTGGACCACGCTATCACAGGGGTTCATGTCACAGAATTTATCACTAGATTTGTAACTCCATTTCATGCAGTTCATCTCCCCTGCTAGATTCAGTATCTGATCTCAGTTGCAAAGAGTTTTACTGTACTGGTTGCCTTTAATAAAGACTTGACCAGCTGGCGGGCTTAGCCTTTCTGTTGTGTGCTGCAATGCACGAGATCTGTGTTTAGCTGTATTTTCACGAGGATATCTCGGACACCACGTGACCTGCTGAGAGTTGCACAGGCAGTGCAGTGCATTCAGGCATGAATAGTGCTGCAGACAAGAGCCTGTTACTTAGGGAGCAGTGTCTGGGAATGAACTGAATCTACTCCAGCTACATTTACAAAAGATAGAAGTGTGAGGGTGTTGAGATAAGGAAAACTTTATTTTCAATACCATTAATGTTTTGACTAAGGCGTGAAGATTTCAGTAGGTGAAGATACAGTAGAATGATTTTTAAAGTGCTTCTATTTGCATGTATACATCTAAAAAATATCCAGTTTTGAATTTGATTTTTTTTATAAGTGGAAAAGAGAAACTAGCAGTTTATGTGAAGAGCTGAGAAACTTGAGTCTGTTAGCAATGACTGCAAGTATGGATTTTTTTTTCCTTCAAGTACACTAATAAATAATGTATGTTGCTTGAACAACTAGCATTCCTTTGGACCAATGGACTATGAGAATCTCCAGCAAGAACTTGCTTTAAAAGAAACAGTATGGAAAAAAGTGTCACCTGAATCAAACGAGGACATCTCCAGAACCGTAGTGTATAGAATGGAAGGTCGGGGAGAGCAGAACTAAACGAATGGGTTCTAGTTCCATTAAATTCTTCATTTTAAAAACCCTCAAGCATCTCTAGATTTAACTTTGATTTGAATATTGTTTACCTGGTGTTTCATTTATATATACATTTTGTGTAAATTCTGTATGCTATACCAAAAAGATTGTCAAAGTTCAAGGGCGTGTGGGGAAAAAGCATGTGCAAACAAACCCAAAGCTGTAAACTGACTTTTGTAGTTACTTAGAACACATTTAGTTTAAAAAAGAAAGTAAAGGTAAATCTTAGTGTTTTCAAAGATATACCACAAAAGTGGTATATATCTGTTTATTTTTGTTTATATATGAGAATTTTAAGTTTACGAACTTTGAGGCTGAGCAAGAACTTGTGTCCACTGAGCAGGGTCAGCAAGTAAAGGTAGAATATTAATTAAAATATAAAATAGTGTTCAGCGAAATACAGCAAATTCTTGAATTTCTAAATAATTGTATATTAAGTGGAGATAGGTTCTGAGTCATATTATTACTGCATCAGGGTTATTTTAATGTGAGCTTTCAAATTTGAACAGAAACGGCCCCTTTGCATATGCCGTGCTAGTGAAGATTATTTTTTCTTTTAATCAGACCATTAATAATTATTAATGCCAAGGATGTAATAAAGACAGCAAAAATGCCTGGGCAGGAGTAGGAGAAGTGGGGAGGAAGAGGAAAAAAACCTGTCTTGTCTGCAAGTTAACTAATGCAGCAGAGAGATTTCTGACCCAGCTATTTGGAATGTCTCTCTTGCTGCTTGTGCTGCCAGCTGGTAGTTGTGACTCAGAAATCTGCCTTACTAATAGTGCTGTGCTCCACCCTGGAAAGGAATGTAAGCAGTCTGGGGTTTAGAGTGGTAACCAACTGAGCAGTGAGCAGGAAATATGTTCAGAGGGAAGCAGATAGGTAGATCTTCCTAGAGTTGTTTACAGTTAACTTATTTTTCAACCATTAGTGTGTGCGCATGTTCATATATAAAGATCAGAGGTTTCACTTACTTACACGTGAGCAAATTTTTAAGAAGTTATCACTAATTGCTATTTTTTGAAATGATTTTGAGTTTGCAGCTCTGTCAGCTTGCTGAGAAAGAGGACTTGCATTTTTCTACAGACAGCTGCATCTCTTAAGATGCATAATTTGATAACTTGAGTATCTTGAGTAGGGTGTAGCTCCAAATGGATATATTTAAGCTTCAGATAGCCTCAGTAGGCAGAGGTTTGGACAGAGGTCAAAGACTTGCTAAATTCTTAACACTTGTAGGAATTAGATTCTTAATAATGCTAAAAATCTTAGAAAATCAAGTTTTCTACTTTATAAATTTGCAAATAATCTGATACGTCCCCTCCCTAGTACACATCACACAGAGTCCTGGTTTATCAAACTGGGGAAACTTCTCCAAGCAATGACAAATGGTATTAGCTGGTAGAGGATTTTAAGAGACAGTGATAATTCTGTAGTTAACACCTTCACCTCTTCTCCCTGCTCCCTTCCCCAGTCCCTCTCCCTTTTTCAATCTAAAGCTCCAAGATGTTGATATGTGAGTTTTGCCTAACGGCAGAGTTAGTTTTTTCCTGCCCCTTTTTTGACCCATCTGGATGTTCATGAGTTTAGGAAGATGCATAAAACAGAGCTGATGTTCTCTAAGAAAGCAAGCTGCTCTTAATTACTCTGTTTAGGTATTGTTAGTTTTGCATAAACATTTGAAAAAGTTCTGACTAAACCCTGAATAATCTTCATTTAGCAGGGTATTGTAAAAGGATGGGCTTCCTGTCTTGGAAGCCTAGGATGAAAATATTAAAGCAAAACAATACAGAACATCAATTTTCAGTGAATTTGATGCCCTCCTGGGATGAAGAGGTAAATCTGTGGTGCAGATGTCAGTAATAAGTGTCAGTCATGAATTGCTGAATAATAACCATTTTTTAATCTTATCTCTGATGATAAGGTTAGGTTTGTTAGTGCTTATCCTCAAAATAAAGGCAAAGTCTTGAATTATAGAAATGTCTTTCCTGTTTGAGGATTTTACAGTAAACTAGTAGCTACAGAGACATAGCAAGTATTCAGATCCTGCAGAACTACTTTACCCGAAATACCCTCAGTTACAAGAGGGAACATAATGTGTCTGTGCTGCTAATAGAAAGTATCTACAGTGGTGACATTTTGCTGGATGCATTACTCATTTAATTAAAAATGGAAAAGGCATGATGCAGGATTTGCTTGATCTGATTCTACCCACCTTGATTTTAGTACTGTTTGAAGCCACTTCTAAAGACGTGGTTGAAGATGGAAGATATTTCCACATGCAAAACTTGTGGTAGAGTCAAGTCCTGCATGGGAAATACAAAAATAAGGAAACTACTTGGTCTTTAATATGCATAATAAGAATATTTAGGGTACAGCTTAAACAATCTTTAAATATATATAGATATATATTACAGTTCTGTAATATATGCTTTTGAAGCCTGCCTCAGAATTGAGGGCAGCTTCTAGCTAGGAAGGGTCAGGAGGAGATTCCTCTGAACCAGCTGTTCTGTAACTCGCCCACACTTGTAGTTTCTTGCCCTGGCCTGCCGCGTGTGCAGATGGCTCCTGTTCATGGCAGGGCCCCCGGGGGGCCGAGGCCAGGGCTGGGTGTGCGTCAGGCATCACCCACCACGGGCAGCTGGGAGAGGCCGGGGCCACAGAATTTAGTCATTCCATGTGTGAAGTCTGCAACGGTTTTAGTGTTCACCTGTGCTACAGTAATAGCAATTCTTGATATTCAAGCATTTTAGCTGTTTGTTTGTTTTTCTTTGTCAGCATCATTAACATTTCATTAGAAATGTAAATGCTTTTTAAAGTTTTATTTTAGCATTTGTGTTGTACCTTTTGGCTCAGTTGTTAAGTTACCTGTCTCGTTTTCCATTTTTCATTTGCATTGTATGTTATTTATGTATCTTGATTTCCAGCATGCTTATTTTTGTATTGTTTAATAAATTTATTTTAAGCTGATTTTTTATTGTATTTTTTTTTCTCTCAATGGAGAACAGATTTGTTCAAATACATTTTTTAGATTGAAGTTGAGATAGTGAGCACTCCATTCTAAAAAGGATTCTGGAGAAAAGTAGGTGGAATAAGCAGATTTAGTTAAACTAGTCATTGAAGACTTTCCTAAGATATTGTAAACATTTTGTACAATAATCTAATTATTTTTCTCCTTGAACTGTTGTCTTAGAAAGTTGAAAGCAAAAATCAAAGTAGCAAAACTTTGTCACTGTGACTTTTTTAAAAAAGAAGTCCTGGTGCAGTAGAATATTAACATCACTGTGTATTTGTCTGGTTTTGAAGATAATGATTCAGTCACATGGAAAATGTATGGTTAATGGTGCCAGTGCCAGTGTAGTAACTGCTGATCCTGAGCATTATGAAGGGAAAAATACAGCCTGTAATAAATCACATGTAGCAAGGGAGGTGCTCCACACCCCACATCGTTTTGGTAGTGATGGTGGGGTCTGCCTATACTGAGGATGGTCAGAATTGTTAATTTAGTTTTTCCATAGACTGGTTTATAAGCTGAAGTTATTTGTTCTATGGTTGTAAAATTAGCTGTATGTTCATTGTACTTAAAAACATTGCATATCAAAAAAGTTTATGACCTAAAAGTCATAAAGATGATGGAAGGAAAAAGAGTAGTAGGTACAAAGAAAGAGCCACAGGTGATTTACTGTGGAATTATTTTGGCTCTTATGTTTTGGTTTTCAGCATATGTTTGTGTCAGAAGACCAGTGGGTGGGCAGATGAATAAAAAGGCAATGGATTCAGAGGAGGGTGGCTGGGAGGGGAGGATGGATTATGTTGGTTTTTTATTGCTCTGATATCTCTTGGTCTTGATACATACATGTCATTGATGCACAGTAATTTGTGAACAAAGGAATTATTTATGAGCATAATTTATGTACGATGTTTTAGTATCCTGAACATTGTTTGTAGGCTTTTACTGTTTTCGTTTTTTTAATTCTAAAAAATATTTCTGTAGTTTATTTGAAGGAAGTTCAGAATCAGTTACTGCAGTGAAAGAAGAATAAAGTTGTTTCAGCAGAGTTCTTATTAGAATAACTTAAATACACGTAATAATTTGCCTTCAGTGCAGAGTCTCGTTAAGGATTTGAGTTCAGAAATGTCTATAGTAGTTGGAGAGTTGGCAAGAGGCTTTAAATTGGGTAGAAATCTTAACTAAAGCTTTATTTTATCATTCTGGCATCTCATCTGTTCCACATTTGTCCAGTCTGGAAAGCGCATGACTAACTAACACATGTAAAGACATGGTTGAGTCATGCACAGCCCCATTTTCTTTCAGGAATTCACGTCCTAGTATGTTGAATAATTTAAATAGTCTAAATTATTTAACTACCTGCCTTGAATCAAGTATGGTTTCTGATTTGCCATTTGCTCCTTCTAGAGAATATCGTGTGCAAAATAGAAATGCCCTCTTTTCTTTTGGTTTTCATGCAAATAGGAGTTAATTTTATTAGTGACATCTAATCCTGCTTTATGCAGACTTTTGATATCACTTGGACACTGAGCATTTAAGTGTTTTTGCAAGACTTGAGTGGCACCACTCTGCACCTGGTTCAGCTACTCCTGAAAATGCTGTGTGCGTTTCTTCTGTGCATAGCAGGGGTATGTAATGGTCACATCTGAGGCTGCAGCTTAGCTGAATAAAGCCTAGAATGGAGTTGAGTGGCAGAAGTGTGGTGGGGGCAAGTTTGTTGGGTATTTTGTTTGTCGTTTTGGTTATTTTACTAGTTTGATTTAAAAAGGACTTAATTGAGGCAGTAAAGCTGGCACGGGTGCTTGACCTAGGACAAGGCAGGTGGATGTTTGGAGGATAATAGGCACTGTGACACCTCAGCACTAAGGCTGATGAGGAAACGGGGTTGAAGGAAGGACAAGGGGAAAAGGAAGTAATTCTAGAATGTCTTCCTATCCTCAAAAATGTTCCAGCCGACCATACTTTGATGTATTTTATGTGGTAAGCAGGCACGCGGGGCAGTGTATCAGCTGTAAGGTGCTGCTTCCTGTTTTAGCTGCTGCTCTGCCCTGATTCTGACTCAGCTGGCACATAGCTGCACCTTCGTGTGGTTTTACAAAACTCATGTGCACACTGTGAATTGGAAATTTATCTTCATATTGTATCTTTCCTTAAATCGGGTCAGATTTACTTAGCTGGGTGCAGTTATTGTAACCTGTCTGTATGAGGTGCAGGAGGTACTAGTGACTGTAAGCAACCTGAGGAGGAAACCACGAGGTCACAGAAGCTGGGAGGGATCTCTGGAGATCTTAGTGCAGCCTCCTGCTCAAAGAGCCATCTAGTGTCAGTTGGATCATGTTGCTCAGGGGCTTTGCCAGTCAAGCGTTGAAAACCTCCAACGATGAGGTTTTGTCATCTGGCTGGGCGACTTATCCCAGCGCGTTAACGCTTCGATTGAAGAATTTTTTCCTAACCTACAATTGGAATTTTCCCTTTCTGTAGCTTGTGATGGTGACTTCTGTCTTTTCACTGAGCATGATGATTTTACCATTCTGCTGTAATCTGTTGGCTTTTAGGGAGTCCTAGAAGTGGCATAGGTAAAAATGGCTTTTGGTCAGCAATACCTAGTGTTTGCACTTCCTGCTGTATTTTTCCTACTGGATTCTAAGTATTCTTTCATTATGTCATTGAAAATGAAGTGATTCAGGGATTTGATAAGGCCATATTCCCTTTATTTTTCTATTGAAGCCCAACAGGGTAAATGCAAATGTGGAAGCGTGTTGTTTGCTGAGGGATGGCATGTTACTGTTGGGACCTCTTGTGATCAGAGCGCTCGTCAAAACAATGAACTGAGAACACAAGTGGAGTGATAGGAAGAGATCATGTTACTCGTTTCCTGTTGATGTCATTCACTAGCCCAGCTTTTTCCTTGAGGCAGGCAACTTTATTGTTTGTTCAGGAATTACTCATGCAATAATCAGAGCTTTTTTGGACTCATAGACCTGTTTTTGGTTATATGTGTAGCTTTTACTTTCTGAATGGAAAGTACATTTCACACTCCTTTTAAAGGACCTCTCTCTTAAAATTCTCCAACCTGTAATTGCAAGTCAAATAATTAAAATGTAATCTTGATCTGAGAATAAACTGTTTTGATTAAACATGTTTTAAAAAATTCCCACTCATGCCATTGCAGAGCAGGATTAAGAATTATGATTGAGGACATAGAGAAGTTAAAATAGCTAACTAAAACAGCTGAGTATGTTTTGTCCCATATACCAAGGCTGATGGGGGATAATATTGACTGTTTGCAGTGTTTAAAGATAAAAGCAGGGAGACAGAAGATTTGTTAAAGCTAATAAATATTTCCAATACAAGGAAAATAGGTATGGAATACATACCCTAAAAATTAGAAGAAGATTTATAGAAACTTGATCCTAATATTTAGAAAGAACCTTCACAAGAAGAGTAGAGTGCAAGTGTCTGGTGAGATATCCTCATTCTGCTTTCAGCCTGTAGGGTGGAGTCAGTCTGTTGCAGGTGTCCTACCTCCTTTGAGAGCAAAGTCCTTTCTTCTGGCAGTAATTCCAGTACCAAGACCTGTATTTAAGAGTAAACTGTCATCCACAAATTGTGAAGTGCCTACAGGCTGGGGAGCGGGAGCATTGCCCCACTCTACTCTGTTGTGTGGGTATCAGTGGTGTCAATAGGTCCTTGAAAAGGCAGACGTCCTTTTGTCCTGTCTGCTTAACACAGCTGTGTCACTAAAGCACCCATCAGCATTCCACTTAATTCATGTGACAGTCGTTGATCCCAGTCCTTTGGTCCCAAATCTTGCACTGTTAGTGATGTCTATATCCATTACTTCAAAGGCTCTTTTTTTTCCCCCCTGCATCCAGGATCAATGGCTTAGCATTCATTCCCCTTTTTAAAGTTTCTGTATCTATTCCCTATGCTCTTTGTTGCAGAACTGTTAGCAGGGGGTTAGTCTTTGAAAAGGCTGAAAAGGAACTACCAAAATAGGCATAACATTTCTGTGATAGTTTACGGCAAGAATTATTTTACCATTTTTGAGCTTCCATCCACCATTATTTACTGACAAAATGTTTCATTGCTGATGAGACATGCTGAAAAAGTTTGGCAGTGGAGTAAGTTAAACTCTTTGAGAGGGTCATTTTCTTACATAACTTGGATGCTTTGGACATGTCAGCAACACTGAAGTATTTCCATCCAAGCTGCTGATGGCAAATGCTTGCCAGTTAGAAATGAAAATTTGCCTGGTCTTCATCTTAAAGGGTGGAAGTCTTCATGCTTTAAATCTTTCATTTGATCTAGTAAACTTTTTGTTGAAATGGTTAATCAACCTACCCTTCCTTTGTCATACTGTTCATGGCCAACGGTGCAGCAGTAACACCTTTGGTCATCCAGGACAGGAGCCAGGCCGGATTTTTCTGTGACTCCTCTCGTTAATTCACAGTTCTGTGGAACTGCCTGATTCACTGTTATTCACTACTGCTGTTCTAACTCAGTTTTCTTAATTAGGTGTTCAAGAACTTTTCTTTTATGAGTTTATGGATGTCCATGAAAGGTCTTTTTAAAAAAAACAAAACCAAAAAAGCAGAATCAGCCAACTTTAGCTCTTAAGTCTAGTGAAGGATGATTAAATTCTCACTTGATGTTTTGGGGATCTTTTCAGTGATACGCTTAATTCTGTTGTTTCCAAAAGCAAGAAGTTTGTTAATTCATTGGTACCAGAAGAAATTGAAAACAGCAGGTGGAAGCAAGCGTGGCCATGGCTCACTGTAATCTAATGAAGGCAGCTTTGGTACTCAGTTTTCTCTCTTCTTCCCAGTATTTGTACCTTCTGAAATCAACATAATCATCCCCAAAGTAAAGGGATGGGGATGGGTATACCCATACCAACTTGGCTATGAAGCAAAGGATAATAAGACATCCATCAGAAATTGTTAGTGAGTAGCTCTTGAGATCAGCTCCTCTTCTGCCAGGCTCGTCTGTTTGTCCAGGCACACGCGTGAAGGGGCAGGGAAGCTCTCCAGTCACGACATTATCATCTGAGCACTGGTGAAGCTTCAACATTAGGTACTGCAAGGCCTTCTGTGTTGAAAAATTTAGGATGATGTGTTGTTCAGGGGTATCTGTGACAGCAATATTGGCTGGGTCCATCCTAGTACCTGTTCTTGACATTTCATACCAGGCTTTTTTTCCTGGAGGTTTCTTCCAACTAAAGAAGTGTCTGTTCCTGGGATCCTGTAACCTAGTACTGATGGAGTCAATGGCTCTGAATCTTGAGTTCTGATTTCTGTGGGGTGTTTTTCTGTGTACCCCCTGAACCCAGTTCATTGTTAGTATTGGTTTTATCTGCTAGAAGGGGGAACTAGAAACCCAGTCTGCTTCCCACAACATTTCCTGCTGTCCTGCTCCTGATGATGGCACTGGAAAGGAGAAACTGCCCCATCCACACACCCTGGACGTTCTTGATACTATGTAATATTTTCTAGTAAAATTGAGTCGGTATTCCCTGATTCCTGGGAGAGAGGCTTGTGTGCAAGGATCCAATTACACTTTGCTTTGTGTGACCCACTCTCCACCTCTGGAGATCAGGTTCTGGAGTCAGGATTAGTGAGTGGTTGTTTCTTCTGCCTCCATCAGGGGAGGCAGAGGTAGGAGTGGGGCAGTTCAGGAACATGGCTGGCCAAAACAGCTTGGCTCACCCTGTGGGGTTTGCACATCTCAGGAGTGGAATAGATGGGCATGGTCTTTCTGAAGGAATCTCAGTTACAGAAGGTAAGTAGATGTTTCACTTACTCTACTAAACATTTTGTTGAATTACTTAACTCTTAATTCATCATAATTAAATAGTCTTATCTGTAATTTAAACAGCATCAGTTTACTAATACTCTAGAATTAATCAATAGTCAGAACTGTAAATAGCAAGGCATTGCAAATTCCCAGTGTGTGTTGCCATGAAACAAGGTCTCTGCTTCCGTCGCTTGCCGTCGTCAAGGGCTGCTCTGTATTCCAGGCACTCGAGTAAAACCAAACATAGCATGAAGCAGACTATACTTATGGAATCACAATCTATACTGGAAACATAGATTATTTCAAATTTCATTTACAAGATTCTAAATCTCATTTGGCATTTAAAAATTAGGATAATTAAATGTAATAATCTCTGAGCATACATTGGCTGAATTAGTTGTAGAACTGAGCTCAGTCCTACCTACGACTCTTGCTTTGTTCTATATGAGTCAAAAAGGATATTTTTGGACACTTGAAGAACTTGCACCTCCTGCCTGATAGTGCTTGGGGTGAGTTCACAGGTAGAGAGATGTTGTTTTGAGGAATACCAGTGTTATAAACTCCTTCCAGAAATTTGTGTCCACTTGATGGCCATCTTATGACCAAGAGGCTGGTGTTGGAAGAGATGAATTCTTTCATGGCTCCAAATGTGATTGGAGGAAAAGTACCTTCTTCTCACAGTTACTGCTTCCTGTGCCCTTAAGCTTTTTAAATTTTATACAAATTAGTACAGTAGCAGAGCAGAAAAAAAGGGGCAGTTATGGTATTGTGCGTGTTTTTAGCAAGTATCATTTTTAGATGCTTTTGAATACCTGTGTTGTATTTTGACAGAGAGAAGGGATTCAGGCAGAGATGGGTGAAGAAGTGCAGCTTACTGTAACATGTGATATCAATACTCTAATTATTTGCTATTTTGGGTGGCATAATCCAGTACTTATCTCTGAAAGGTTTGAAGCAGAGGGAAATATGAATGGTGGAAATCCATTTGATGCCAGTAGATGGAACAGGAGAACAAACCACCTCTGCTCAGCCTTCCCTCCAGGAAAGCTGCACTTCTCCCTTAGCGCCCTTAGCCTGTCTGTTTGCCAGTAAAGCAGACTGACAGTTGTTCTCAGGTTGAAGAAAGGCTCCTGGTGTCAAGAGAAACCTTTGGTGTATATATTTGGTTTGATCGTATCTTACATTCAGCCCCATGCACAGCTTCTGTGACAAGTTCCAAGATTAAGCTACTGGTGTGGGCTTGTTCGAACGTTCGTGCTCCTGTGTCTGAACTGAACCTAGTCAAAACTCCTTGCTCTGTTTTTGGATTTTAAACAGACACTTTTAGGACCACTGAAATTTTTTTTTTTGTTAGCGTCTGTCAGCTAGTTCAAAAACATAGGCAGTCAGAAGGAGAAAGTGACTGGCTTTATTGTAAAAGATTGGATTTGGATTTGAAACAATGTGAGTAGTTGAATTGCAAGAAGACATTTAAATGCCTACTGGGATTTTGCCCAGCTTTAAGTAAAAATACTAACTAACCGGTGTGCTGGCTTGCCTGAGGATTTTGCAGCTCTAGCAGCACAGTTGGTTTAGAGCTGCTTCGTGTTTGGATACATGAAAATACAGCCTCTTGTGTGGCTGCAGTCTAGACATCACTCATGGGAGAAGCAGCTTTCAGTATTTCAGTACGTGCATGGGTTGCGTTTGAGCAGGGCTGCTGGAAACTGGAGGGAGGAATAAATAAGCGTTTTGTTAGTCTGTTAGTTTGCTATCAACAGCACAGGCTGTATGGATAATTGCTGGGCAAACGGCATTTCAAGTTAATTCCACCAGGGAGACTCCAGAAATAACCTCCGTGGTAGCAGCTTTGAAAGTCACTTGTGGCAGCTTCGAGTCCAAAAATAAACGCTGCACCCACGGCTTGCAAAACTGGGGATCGTCCTCTGTCCCCAGCCGTGACAAGGGAGGACCTTGCACCATCTAGAGGAAAAGAAAGGGTAGTCAAAGGGTTGGGAAAGGGACTGGGGAAAAAACCTGACAAAATCTCGTTTGCCATGTTAGTTTTAACACATGGCAGAGCAGATAGTGGCAGATTCTGAAGTTATTTTTGCACTTCCGTCACATTACATGAGAAAACAAGGATCAGTAGTGCAGAAAATAGCCTAAAGAGGTGGTGGAAGTCATCAAGAAGAAATGAAAGTTTCATGGAACAACTAGCCTCATCTAAATTTTCAAGTATATCAATATTTTAATGTGTGGAGGTCTAAATTTTTACTTTGAAAAGTAAGTGCTTTACTTACCCTTAGGTAGTAAGTTCTAGTTTATTTCACGGGAAAAAAAGCACAAGCTCAATTGCAAAACCAGGCTTTTGACTGAGATTTCTTTCCCTATGAAATACAACTTACCTTCATATTGAACAATGGTATTTTAAAGGAAAACTATGTCTGTCTGTTTTAGACCTGAAGAGTCTGCATTTTTTTTCCCAACAATAGCCTTGTATGTGGACACTGGAGAGTAGATTCCAGGTTATTAAAAATTAAATGTAAATACAAAACTGGCTTATTTGTAGAATAAGTGATGCTGTCTAGTGTCTGAACATAGATACCTGTGTTCCACTGTCTGATCCCTCTCTGGTTTATTTTTGTCCTTTTAGGGACTACTTGCATTCTAGTTTCAAAGCTGAAACTCCAAAATTCATCTTGTGCAGGTTTGAGGGGGTTTTTTTTTCTGTTTGTTTTTACTTTATTTTGAAATCCTACATGCCAGGAAAAAGCTGTCTAAAGGCTGCGCTTCAGCGTAGGTGAGTTACAAGTTCAGTGTGTAAAAACTGGATGACTAAATTGTTTACTTTGTGCTCTAGATTTACTTTTCGTGGTATCTGTGGGTCAGCACTGCTGTTTCAGAGTTTATATTGTCATCTTGGGTTTCAGGAATTGTTTTCCATTGATAAAATAAGCATCCAGAAATCCACAGTTCTTCCGAAGAGCAGGAGGAGGGGTTGCTTTTTGCTACATACCCCGATGACTCTCATCAGGGGATCAGCTTTAGGAAAAGCAGCTGAACAGTGCTACCGTGCAAGTGAATTCCTGTTGATTTTGGAGCTTTTATTGCCTTGTGGAATCGCTCGTGACTCACGTAAACTCTTTGCTGCTGCCTTCCTTGACAGTCCGTGGCCGTTTGCAGAGGCCATGGGCACAGGCAGAGTCCTGCTATGGAGCATTAATCCCCGTTCACCAGACGAGCTCTCACCTTGGGCAGCTTAACAATCTATTTTCTGCGTTTCCGAGCTAATGCCGCGCTGAGCCGGCTTAGCTGTGCCGTGTGCTGGGAACAATGGATGGCGAGCCGGGCGTGTGCGGGGCTCCCGGGCTCGTGTGGCCCCTGCCAGGCGCGGTGGGTGGCCTCCAGTGGGCTGCGGCGAAGCGCGGAGCCTCCTGGCTGGGACAGCGTGCTGCCGGGATGTGCTGTCTGGAAGTGCCACCTGGCAGGTTTTCCGTGTAAATAGGGAGCTGTGGAGCTGTGCTGTGTCACCCCCGCTGCGGGCGCAGGTGCCCCAGGAGGGCAGTCAGGGTGTCATACGTGCAGATTAGCTGTGCTCAGCGCCGGCGGGGCTTAGTGGCCTGGAGAAGTGTGCCTCGGGGACACTTCCAGACCAGCTGGGCTGATTTCCCTGGTGTGCTCTGCACTGGTGAAGAGCTCCAGGACTGTGTCCCAATTGCTGTGCAGCTCTCCTAGGGCTGGGAGCCTTGTCAGGAGCCTGGGGGGCACATAACCCAGAGCCCTGCTTAGCTGCGACCCATTCTGAGGTCCCAGTGCATCAAGCCCTGGGGTTGGTGTGACAGTCCCCTGTTTTTAGGGAAGTCAGGAGCTGAAATTCAAATCTCAGTTTATCCCTACACCTCTGTGCCGTGCAGGAGAACGTTTAAATCTTTGTTCTTCAAGCCAGTTGGCCAGAAGGGCAGGGTTCCCCGGAAGGAAACACTGCATCCCATTTTAAGCACGAAAAATGGGATGTGAGAGAAGAGCGTGGTGCACGTGTTCTCTCGACTAGCTCTACTCTCTCTTTTTAGCTCCTCTTGTTGTATTTGAAAGTCTCCTGTCAGCACACTTGGTCTGGTGCACAGTAAAGGTCAGATATGGTAAAGTTCCTGAGAAACAATATCCATTCAAACCCTTTTTCTCAATATTTTGAACATCTCTTCAGGAGGCTAACCTGTGGCATCATCTCTAAATATCATGGAAAGAGCACTGGAAAGTTTAGGGGAGTTGTTTATTTATCCTTGTTTGTCTTGCCTTGAGCAGCACTATTATAAACTATAGGGCTTGACTGTATTGCTCAGCCACCTGGAGAAACATAAAGTTGGAAGTAATACTCTTTTTTCAGAATGTTAATTCTGTAATGTTTCCAAAGAAATTGGAGAGGGCGGAGCATTCTCAGGAAGGGAGACACAGTAGGAAATCAAAATCCAGATTCACTGACCTTTTTAGCTAAGAGCTTCTCATGGAATTAATCCAGCTTTGAGCTAAATTAATTTTTTCTGAAGGATTTGCTTTCCGTACATGCACAGCTGTTTGGCTTTTCTCTCCTGACCCAAGTGCAGAGCAGGGCAGAGGCTCTCCCTGTCGTGCTGGAGACATTGCAGCCATAGCAGAGCGGGACAGAGCCCTGTGGTGACAGGGACACGTGGGCAGGGACAGAGCACAGCGCTGGTGTGCTCAGCTGCTTGGGTTTGGCTCCTACTCGAGGTTTGGTTGTTCTGCATTAACGATGAAGGCAGTGGGCAGAAGGTGTCGGACCACTCTCCCTTCATCACAAAACCACAGCAGTTCATTTCCATCTCTGGGCCCCAGTTTCCCCATCTTAGTGCCAATAAAAATGTCAGTGTGCTCTCTGTGAAGTGTTTGGAGAGGTCTTCTGTGGATGGCATTAGAGGCAGGCAGTGGTAGACATGCTTTTCTTCAGTTAAAAAAAAATCCTCTAAACTGGTCTCTCTTAAGAGAGAAGTGATTCTATCTCAGTCTTGTGTGGGCATTTGCTATTAGCCATCATGAGATTATTTAAATAAGTCTGGATTTGGGTGTGCAGCTCAAGTAGGAAAGACTGTTTTGTTACAAATACTCCACCAAGGCAATTCCCACATTCCAGCCAAGCCTTTCACATCAGTTAGACGTGTTGAAATTTCACTCGCAATAAGTAACTTCAGCATATTAATACTGAAGTTAAACTTTTTTTTTTTTAATCAAGTTTTTCAGGTTGGTTCACTGAGAAATTGAAAATGACCCCAAAAGCTCTCATGTCTTGCCCAAGTCGTTTGTGCTTGCAGAGAAGGGGGGCACAGCTGTGCACTTGCTGTGTGCTGGGCCACGTGCTCCCCTGCTGCAGTTCCTCTGTTCCTGTGCATCCGTTCACGTCAGCACTGCTGCTTGAAGGAGACTTCTTTGAAACTTCCAGCATAACCAGGCTCAGGAGATGTTTAAAATAACTGTGATAGGAAAGCTTTGGACGAGGAGTCACTTTGACACTGAGTTTGCCTTCGTAGCTGTCTGTCCTGTAGCTCACTCAGTTGGTCCATTTGGGGGTTTTGGAATGGTGTTTTTTCCCTTTCAGTTTTTGCCTTTTTGTCCGCCGTGTTTATCTGAAATATCTGCGGCAGCTCTGTGACTTCCTGCCGCTCTGAACTCCGGCTGTTTCCTTCCTTTATCTTGACCTCAGTGCAGTTCTTGAGCAACAACAGTTAAACTTTTTCTTTCTTGAGCTGCTCACATCCTCACCCACAGACTCACAGAACCATTAGTTGGAGAGGTACCTCTGGAGGTGTTGGTCATTTGGCCACCTCAGATGTGAAGCAGGACTTCATAGCTTTGTCCAGTGGAGTCCAAGACCTCTAACACCTACTAACCTGATGGTGAAATTGTGTTTCTGATTTTTACCACTGAGTGACATGAGTATTTCTGAGGAACATTTCCTTGCTGGTTTCACTGCCTGGATAACGAGGATTATACCCAGTGCTCAGGAAGGAGTGCTGTACAGAGGAGGTTTCATTGTAGCTGAGTGAGCAGTGCTCTGTGCTGTTGGCATGGTGAGAAGAGAGCTGCCGAGTTCCTCTGCTTCAGTGTGTGCAGGTTTTCTCTCCTGTTTGACAAAAGGTGCACCGGTTTCTGCTCTGGGTTTGATCCTGCCGTGCAGCTCTGTGGCAGTGTGTGATCCATCCAGCTGGAATAAAGCAAAGGGAGCCCATCCCTTCTCCTTTTATTAAATTTTCATAGTTAGGGAGGTACGTGCAGTAGGAAAAGGTAATTCATGGCTGTTGGGTTGAAGGTGAACTTCGTGTTTCTAAACATGAGGGAAGCTTGTGTTCACCAGTGCAGTTGTCGAAACACCAACACTGAATGTTCATGAACCACTTGGTGAGAAACTCAGTGACAGTCCCTAAACACTTAAATTAGTTGCCTTGTGCCCTACTTAGTTTGAATGGATAGAGCTCATCTGTTATCCTCACTATTTTTTTTTCTCCCCTATGGTTAAAAATCCCAAAATCGTATGTTTGCTGCTGCCACTTTATAGTTTCTTTTGGCTTTTGCTTTTATTTTGCAATGAACCTGTTACTTCAAGCTAGTACACTGTGAGTTTTGGGTAGAGAATTTGTACTTGACTTTGTGGCAGCCGAAGTGAGATTCTGCACAGATACAAAGCTTATGGCAGCAAGTGCTGTTCACACAGTAAGGTTTTCTCACTGTAAATGATAACCTCTAACATGGTGATTTAGAATATATGCTGCTTAGATTAATATTCTCGTGAAAACGAAGGAAGACCCATAAGATGCTTGTGGAGATGTGCTTTGAGTTCATAATGTATTTTGTATTTGCAGATCCCTAAATTTTATTGAATTCACTTTTTACATGAACTCAATAAAACTTCTGGTGTTTATGGCTGCCTAATGAGCAATTTCATTTCATACCGCATGAAATTGCATTTAATTTTTCAGCCTGAACTATGCTGCTGTTACCGTAGTGTGCAGTTATGGGGTCAAGATGTGTTTTGTTGGTTGCAAATCCAGTCTAATTCTTCCATAAAATCACTGAAGTCTCTCTAGAAGCAGGAGAAAGTTGTCCGAAGAGGATTTTTTCAGCTATGATGACCACACTTGGCTTGTTTTAGCTCGAATTCATCTTTGACCAGCTTTGGACAATTACTCTGCTAATAGTTGTCCTGCTAAATTTGTTGGGTTTCTCCTGCTTTTTTGTATCCCATTACTTTTAGTATTGGACAGAGCAAATTTCCTTCTGAGCTAAACAAGCAGAGATCTTTTTATCTGGACTTGTATGTCTTTTTGTTCTGATCTGTCAAGATGTTCAGTTTTATAGTCAAGTAACCTTTGATTTTACTCGATTTATCTTAAGGAAGGAGCAGCTTTGACCTCTCCTAGATTGCTGAGAGACGTGATCTAAGGTGATTGTGTTACAAAGCCTCCGGAATCTCCAAATTACATTTTTTCACATCATTGTAGAAAACAAAAATCGCTTTTTAGCAAGATGTTCAGCTGAATCCGGGATTCTGGGTTCTGACTGCATTTGGAAAGTTGTTGTTTGAAGAAAGGAATGTGCGCTATTTTTATTTTATTACTTTAGTATAGATTTGCATTTCCCAGAAACATCAAGGAGCCCAGCCAAAATGGTCAGTAACCTCTGAAATGGCTTTTATGAAAGACAGAGTGTCCTTTGGTCATCCCCGATCCTGAAAAGGGAGAGTATTCAGCACCTGCAGGACCTGAATGGGAGTGCAGCCAGCCCGGTCTGCCTGCGGGGCCCCGAGGAGAACGCCTGAATCATCCCGATGAAATGTAGAGATTATCAAACTAAATTCCCCTTTCACACCTGCATTTAGTCTGCAGCCCGGTGCCTGTAACAAACGCTGTCTCTGTTGGAGGGTTTGGCATTTCGGTGTGGCTGTGGAGTTTCCTATGGAAAGCCCAGGGAGTGTGGTCGGGTGGCCTTGCTGATGCAAGTCCTTGTGTCCGTGACACTGCAGCAGGAGCCCCCAGCCCTGCAGGGTGCTCCCAGCAGCTCCTTGCCGTGCTCCTGCACCCCTGCTGCTGAGCCAGGGCTGGAGAGGGGCTGAGCCCAGCCGTGGGGAGCTGCCTGTGGTGGGGAGGGCTCAGCCGGGGTGGCCGGCTCTGCCCCCCGAGCAGGGCCCCACTGACCTGCTTAGGAGCCTTGGTCACTGGTTTGGCTTTTGGCAGAAACTCTAAACAAAAAAATCTTTGTGGGAGGAATGGAATCACTCGAGGCCTGTCCTCTGTAACACTGGTGAGGAGGGTCTGGGGCGTGATGTCAGGTTTGCTGTAGTTCAAGGTGTTGTGGGGTCAGAGCTGAGAGAGCCTGAGCAGGGGCCCAGCCTTTGGAGCCAGTCAGGTTTAGGGACAGCCCAGGGGGGCAGAGCCCCCTGAGAAGGGAGGGAGTCCTGCAGATCTTAAGCCTTACAGCCCTCATAATGCAAACTTGAAAAGGAGAGCGGCAGGAGTTTGTGGGTGCTGGAGTGAGGGTGGCTCTGTGTCCCCTTTGTATTTCCATCCTGGCCTTTGTGCCTCTTTCTCCTTATCCTTCAGCCTCTCTTTGCGTCAGTGCATATTTGAGGTGTAAAAAACAACAAGCAATTCCACAGCTTTGGTTTAGAAGAGGCGCAGATGTTGGCTTGTCTGTGGCCCTGTGAAAATACGCCAGTGGTCTTGCAGAAATCTGTGGGAGACTTGCTTATGGGTGGGGATTTTTCATTTTGTTTGTTTCTCCTTGTTGCAGAAGGTCAGTGCAGCATCAGTTCCCTCCTTTATCTCTGTTACTCGGCTGGTGGCAGCAGCAGAGCTTCGTAGACTCAGAAAGCAAAGCAGCATTCAGAAAGTTTACTGGAAATTACTGTGAAATGGTGCCTAGAAGTGGCTATGTCAGTTTATGAAAGAAGCTGATGTGGGATGCTTAAAACCATCTAGCTTGTCATTTTTGGCTCTAGTTAGAACCTGCAGAGTTGTTAGAGCCAGGATGTATTAAAAATATGCATGGGACAAGGTTGGTGTAGCCTGACAGTATAATTTCTTACTAGAGTAATTAATACAGCTGAGAAAAAGCACTACTTACCAGAGACTTTACCTGTGTCGTGCTTTAAGCCCGTATTTATCTAAAAAGATCCAACTTTATCTGCCTGGAAACCTTGCTTACTATGTAACAGAATTGCTTAAAATGGTTTATTTGAGGAAAGTTTGTATGTTGGATGTTTGCAAGGATAATCTGTAATACGTAGAAAAGAGGGTATCATCTCTTCTGCTGACATAGATTTCTTCTGGCATTAGGAATCTTTGCAGTTAACAAAAATAAAAAATCTTACTTTTTCAGAGTGAGTTTGCCTTATGAGGAGTTCGTGGTTTTATAAATTGTGCAGAGCGATGCTGTCTGTGCAATTCAATACTTGGTGTCATTGGGCAACTGAAAAGAGAAATCCAGTTTGCCCATAGAGCAAGGCTCGTATTTTTTACCACAAAAGAGCAGAAATTCACTGGTTTTTTAGTTCTTTTACTGTCCTTAATGATTCCAGCCTTGGAAAGACAGACCTTGCAGTACTGGTAGCAAAGCAAGCTGTACTGCAGAATGTGGTCAGGCAAGGGGATACAATTGACCTGTTCATAAGCACTGGACCAACTGGCCCCGCTGGGTTTTCTTTTTGAGGAAAGAAGATCAGTAAACTGGAACTTAATCTCGCTTTGTAGGTGAAGTCTGTGATAAATCTGCTGTTTGCTGCCTACACAGGGGACGTGTCTGCACTCCGGAGGTAAAAATCAGTGGGGGTTTGGGGATAGGAATGCTGCTTGTTTGGTTCCTGCTGTTGTTGTTTATTTAGGAACGTGCACGTGCACTGTGTCTGTGCTGGGAACATTGAGCTGCGTGAGCTAGAGATTTAATATGTTCACCCAAACCTAATCATCAGAAAGGTACCCTCACACTATCCTGAATCCCATTGTGTTCCATTTCTTTGGATCACAGTAAAATAGTTTCTTTAACCATTTTTTTATAGCAATGGCAGGAAATCCTATCTGTACTCTCACCTGCTTTAATATTCAATTCTGAAAGTGCCACAAAAATTCAGGTTGGAAAATATCCATTGTTACTGGACAGGTTAGGACGTCTAGCTTTGCTTTTTACATCTGGAAGAGAATCTGACGAAATTTAAAGTAATAATGGTAGGAGATTAAATAAACATCAATTTGGCTAGAATATATCTAAATAGAATTAGTGGGTGGAAAAATGTGTATAGTTTAACTCTGCTGTCCCAAGACACCATAGCATGAAGCAAGAACTCTCCCAATCCCTTAATGCTGCTCAGGATTTTCAGACTTGGGAGACTTCCTGGGATTTTCTCACCCGGTATAAATTTACTTTGCCTTACGTGGCTTAGCTTGTCCATGTACAATTTTAAATCAGGTGTGTGGACTGTTACGTTTCCTGCAAAGACGGTTTATTTTTCTTCATGACAACTAAAGAGCAGAAGGGAAGTTAAGGCACTAAGCTGGTTTTTAAAGCCAAAGCCCCTTTCATTATCAGATGTGCTTGTGGTGCTGCTTACATCCTCTTGTGGCAGAGCGACGTCGTTCCATAGTTTCGTAACGTGCTTTAATGATGTAGGACTTGCCTCTGCAATCTTTTTTATTTTATTTTGTTTTTTAAGGTTCGCTCTGTCAGGAATGGATATGGAGCAAAGAGACTACGACTCACGGACAGCCCTGCACGTGGCGGCCGCAGAAGGTACTGTCTCCTCACACAGCATTTGCTGTCTGTCCGTCTGTCAGCTTGCTTCAGAACATCCTTGCTGTCTCTGTGCATACCTGTTCTTGTCTGTACACACATGAAAATATAGAATTACATGCACTCACAAAACTTCTTTTCCTGTAGGACATGTGGATGTTGTTAAGTTTCTGCTGGAAGCGTGCAAAGTGAATCCTTTCCCCAAAGACAGGTGAGTGTTTTTATTGCTGGTTTGGAGGAAAGATGCTCCAGTAACACTTCCCTAGTGCTCGTGAGGAGACGTGGCTGTCAAATAAGAGTGGAATGAATTGAGCCTGTCCACTGAAGCGGGGGGAGTGGGATCCTACTGGTTCTCTGTAGGTTCTGCAGACGGAGCAGGAATGAAAAATGAACCACTAAACCCATTATTTGAAAGGTTACGCTCAGCTTAACGAAGTAGTTCCACAATTACTGAGCTGAGTGTGGTCTGTGTGCTGAACTATTAGAGCAGTATGTAAAGAACTGGATTTGTGGTGCTTTTTGGCTCTGTGCTTAACATGCTGATCTTAAAAATACTGTGCTGCTTTTTGTAGGTGGAATAACACTCCTATGGATGAAGCTTTACATTTCGGACACCATGATGTTTTTAAAATTCTTCAAGAATATCAGGTCCAATACACGCCATCAGAGGATAACAATGATGGGAAGGAGAACCGAACGGTTCATAAAAATCTCGATGGCTTACTATAATCATCTTCAGCTAGATCCTAAGAATCAAATCACTTACCTATTTAATTGTGGTATGCATAAGTAATGAAGAGCGTGTGTGTTTCTATCTGATAGTGGTATATATTTTACAGAAGTCTCTGTTACTTCAGTGTTACGTTACAGGAGTTTCTATACGCACAGGACAAATCCAATCTCTTCAAAAGAAACAAAACCAACTAAGAATCTCCCTCCATAATGTGAGCAATATTACCTCATGCTGCATATAATTGATGTATAAAAATATTCAGCTGTTGTTGGCTTTACTGTGCACTACTTAATTTATTTTTGTGTTCCGTGTGAACTCTAGTCTGTGGTCAGGAACTTTTCTGCTGAATTTTTGTTTCTTTAGCCCTCTGTTTCCAGTATGGCCAGGATGAGCCAGAGTACTGTCAGGTATGAGCGTCAGTGAGGTTTTTTGAAAGCTGAGGGTGCTGATGTAGATTTAGGCTGGGTGTGTTAAGTAAGGGTCTGCACTTACCTTTGGGAAAAAAATAGAAAAAAGAATTCCACACAACCTTGTTTACATAATATAAATATCACAGAGTGTATAGGTGACAGTTGTCAATGGTCTAGGCTTGTTCTTAGAGATAGTCTTGTCAGGGAATGTGTTTTAAGGTTTGTTTGACCAAATGGCGTAGGGGAATGTGACTTGTAGCACCGGTGTGTAGTGGGATTTTTGTTTTGGGAGCGTTTCTCTCAGTTCCCTTTGTCTTGCCTCCCTCCTCTCTCTCCATGTTCAGCTGCTAAAGTACTTCCCTGTGGCCGGGGAACGCGGGTGCTTCCACTCCGTGCAGGTGTTCCTTGCAGGTATATTTGCACTACCCCTGGGGGGCTGACAGGTGCTGCTCCTGGTGGCTGCACCAGGAGGCAGCCAGGGTGATGGAAGTGCTGGAAAGGCAAAGAACTAAACCAAATACTACACATCAGTCTGAGCCCGTTCAGGCTTGTAGTAAGGAACACGGATGGAGTGAAACAGCTTTAAGGAGCATAGAGCCAATCAAAACAGGAGCAGAGCAGGAGATAAGCCAGGTTTTTGGATATGTTCTCTTCTTGCACTGCCGTCAACCAGGGAGCAGGCTATTGCATCACTGGGATTCCCCTGGTGTAGGACAGGAGTTCAGCACCAGGAGCACAAGTAAGTAAATGCCTTTTGTGGTGAACGGTGGCATTCATTGTCTTGCCACTGAAGCCAGCATGGCACGTGCCCTGTCGTGGAAAATGTAGGTGCAGGTATTTGTAGTTCGCAGAAATCCGATAGTGCCACAGCTCCCTGCCCCATGTGCAATTGCTTCTGCCAGTAGTGTGGCATAGAACCTGAGAAGTGAGCAGTCACTTAAAATATTCACAAAACACTACAGTTGTTGGACATAGGCAAGAATTTTAGCACAAGAGTTTTAGGCAGGAATCATTCAGCACATGGAAAAGGAGAGTGTGCTTGAGAACTGTGTATATGGTGGTTTTTATCCTAGCACATAATGTACAAGTCATTCGTAGATCTCAGAGTTCAAATTTTCTGTGTTTTGGAACCAAAATCCTCCTGAAATAATGCCCAAATTCTTCCTACAATGGCCCAAGCACTTTATAAAGATGATCTGAACCAGGGTATCATCCTTTAGCAATGAGTACACTGAGGCTTGGAGAGAAGTCACTTCTCCAGAGCGACCCAGCAGGTCAGTATAGTTGAGAATAAATCCTTTCAAGTTCCTGTACAGTCTCTCGTCGAAATGCCATACTGCCTCCCTGCAGGGAGGACAAACCACGTGGAAAAGTGCTTGGTACTCATCACAAGCAGTGACTGTCTTCATCTTGAAAGAGTCTGAAAGTCTAAAGCCCTCAAATAGCATCTCGAAGCTGGCTGGCATCGTTATCAAACACTTTTTCTCACGAATCCTACTGTTCTTAAGCTGGTTGGGTTTGTTTTTTGGGTTTTTTTTTTGTTCTTCTGACGATCAGCTATTTTTCTGAAGGCTTTTAACCCGTTCTCTTCACATCCTGTGTCACGGCCACCTCTGTTGTAACCAAGAACTAAATGAAATGGCCTCTGGCTCTCTGTTGAGCCACACCAGTCACTGGGTAGCACAAGGCCTCTTCTCTGCTGCACTCTGATCTAAATTCCAGCATGTTTTCTCTGGCAACAGATTTATGGGCTTCAGTGTAAAGGAATATTTTGAGATGGATCCTAGTTCAAAATTACAAATTTCAGTGCTAATCTTCTCTACTGTCCCCCTATTGCAACACATCCTGTAGCTTCTCAGAAAAATACCTGATTCAGCTTTATTTAACTGACATTGCATTGCTCAAACTGGCATTTGTAAACATAGGTATATTATATAGTACACATGATATAAACAAACCAAAACCAAAAGAAGGGTTTTAACTGAGCTAACATTGAAGATCATAGCTGTCCCTAAACTTAATGCTTTCATACCAACTGCTTTGAGCCTGTCTTAGCTTCAGTGCATTTTTGCTGGCTAGTTTTAGTATTTTCTCATTGTGAGAAGATGGATTATTTTGTAATGTCCAATTCAGCGATGCAGCTACTTAGACATGGCGTTATTTATAAATATAAATATATGCAGTACATTGGTTTGGCTGTTTATCATTAATGACACTGACATGTAGATTTTACAGTAAATAGCTTTTGGTTATCTTATCCAACGCTGACTTCCTTATGCTCCAAAGAGGATTCCCCCACTCCTTTGTTTTTATGTCATGTATGTTTCTTCTGTATCACAACCTAAAATCATTCAGCTAACTTAATGCTTTGTACTCAGAAATATTGTGGTAGTCTTAGCATTAATTAGCCTATCTTTGTGAACAAACTGTATTGTACCAGATTTTTTTTTGCTTCAGAGCTGGACTATCCGTGACTATACTTACTGGCAGTGTACTTCTGGTCATTGTAACTGACTGGGCTGATCTTGACTTTTAGATTCTGTATTGTGGGGACTAGACAGTGATGAATGTATTTCTAGCAGTTTCCCATGAACGAATCTAAACTTGAGCTGTACTGGTTCTGAAAATGAAAGTTATTTATTTTAAGAAATAAAATCCAGATAGTGTTGCTTTTTACAGCATAATAAATGGAAAGACCAAGATGATGGTGGTGCTGGTGGGTTTTATTGGTTATCTGTGGGACTGCCATTGAAATAAGTCTTCAGTTGTGGGAAGACTGGCCTGGAAGACCTACTTTGGTCATTTCCATTGTGCAAAGCATACAGGAAATCAGAATGCATTTATCTAATGTAGCTTTTTTCTGATTTTTGTTTTTGTTTATTTTGAAACCTACACTTCGAGAGCTGTGTGCTTTCACTGGCTGGTTTTTGTTAATGCTGGAATTCTTAAGTGGATTGGCCAGGAACTCTCAGCAGCTATAGCTTTCTCTTGCCTTACTCCTGCTATCCTTTATCACACCAAGAGTTTCTTTCCTTCAGTACTCTTCTGGCTGTGCAGTTCATATAAAAGCCTGACAACTGTGAGACGAGGGATTTTGTCACTTACTGACCCCAGAGAAAAATGCTGCAGCAGTGGTCCAGCTTGGTAGCCCACAAAGATGAGCCACAGATCAGTTATCCCACTGAGGACTCAAATTAGAAATTCAAGTTCAGTTTATTGAAGTTTGTATGGGGACGGAAACAAATTAATGAAGTGATACAAGCAATAATAAAACAAAAGTTAACAGCCACATTCTAAGAACTCTAGTGCAGATGGACCTGCAACAATGCAGAGAATTAAAAGCATCAGTACTGCCTTGGGCTTCAGAGCTGTAACTCTTTAGTTGCACAAACAAGTTTAAAATGAAATACAGAGTAGTAAAATGCTGGCAGACACATCCACTTTATAATAGAAGTAGCCAAAACACGAGAGAGAGAGGACAAAAGTGGCAACTGACAGTTCCATTTATTTAAAATATATAAAAGAATACTCCATTGAAGAAAAATTACTGCCTCTAGAACTACTGGCTATGGAAAGACCAACCTCTGAATAAGGCCACTGCTTTAAATCTCACAAAACTAAAATATAAAAGTAATGACATGTAGAACATGAATACAAAGCATAGCTCAAAAAACAAATAACTTGATTTTTGTATTAGCAACAGATACACATGCAGCTGGTTACAGTAAGATAAAAGCATTAAGTCATTTCATGTAGCACTGTTAATCTCAGTAACCCAGGGCACCAAAAATAGGTCAGTTTGCAATGCTTTCATTTAAATACTCGTGTTACATGCTCCAGGTCCTTTAGTATTTCTCTTTGAAGCTTTTGCAGGGGGCACATCAGATGTCTTGGGCACAAGACACCAAACAGAAGCAGTCTTTTATTTCCCAAACAGAAGCTGAGGGGTTGGGAGGGGCCTCTGGAGGTCACCTTGTCCAAGGCCCTGCCCAGGCAGGGCCCCTGCAGTGGTTGCCCTGTTGCTGTACCTGGGCAGGTGCGGTGCAGCACGAGAGCTCTGCAGCCCCTCTGCTCAGCTCTGTGCTAATTAGCTGGCAGTAACAGGTGCCCTCAGAGCCAGAGACCAGCTGCCTAGAACAGCCTTGCCTCTTACCTGTGAGTTGTTAATTACCTTCAAACATCCTGAGAAACAAACCTGTTCCTCCACTGCAGCCATTGCTTGGGATAAACTTTAACTTCTTCACTTTCCTGTGCCTTACCCCTAATTACAAAACCATTTTGTTATCAAAGCCTGTAGAATCTTTTAGCTATTCAAATTAACACTTAAATAAATGCCCTGGCTCATAATGCATGGGTAGACTGAATTCCATTCCACCTAAATGAGGTCTGTGTTATTGCAAAAGATAGGAGTGACCAGATCCTCACCTGGGCAGACTAAGCACAGTAAATAAAAACATACTTCAAGCCTTTTTGCACTCTTATAAGAGTAGGTTCTGATTTTGTCTGATGCTCTGCTAGACAGCCTGACTGCAGTCTGCAGAGGCTTCAGTCTTGTTTATACACCTTGGGTTGCAAGCTCAGCATGTATCAGTGCAGCTTGAGGGTGGTGTCCTATGAAATGCTCTTTATGAGAAGGATTGTGCTTAACATCCTACACAAGATTATGCCTTATGAAAACTGCAGAAATGAAATGCAGGTAACATTTTGGGCTTCTGCTCTCTCAATGTGCCATGCCCAGAATAGCTAAAAGCAGAACAAACTTCAGCAGCACAGGGATTTGGTGTGGCATGTATCTGTAGAGTGTTTCCCTTTTGTGATGCAGACAAAAATTCAAGGTGTAAGCTTTCTGAACAGAACCTCTGCAAAAAAACCAGCTTTTCTTTGAAGCCTTTTATGTATAGTCAACTGTTTTAAACGTTTAACTAATTCCTTTAAACAATGAATGCATGTTTCTCCCATCACTGTCATTGAGGAGTTCATTCCCACCCTCCTCTTCCTCCACTCTGGCACGGTATCTTGCTAATTAAACAAAGATATGCACGTAAGGAGGCTACCCAGGCTGCTGCTGTTGATATTCCCATTAGCTAGAATTGCTGCTGGACCTTCAGGCTGAGAAACCAAAGAAGTGAAGCGTTGTCACCAAGGCATTAACTGCAGCACAGGATGCATGAAGCGACTCGGCCGTGCTAATGATGCAGGGGAAGGTCAGCCAAAGCTCAGAGCTGAATATGTGTACACATCTGCAAGGAGAAAAGGAAATCTCCAGTACACAGGCCCAGCCCTAGTTCTCAAGTCTTTGCTAACCACAGAGCGTGACCAAGTTCTGCCCCAATTACACCTGATTCACAGCTTAGGATTCAACTGCTCAGCACGGGTGGTGGAGGGGATCACTTTAATTTGCTTCTTTTTCTGAAGCACACACTGCAAGGACAACACTACTCTGTTAACAGGCAGTACCTCGCCAGCACTGGCAGGGCAGCAGTTCCAAACTGCACTCCTGCTCGGGGTCCTCCCCACAGTGACCCCACAGACTGCACTACAGCGATACTCCTTCCTCCCTTCCCATCTTCCCTCCACCTGCAAGGCGCACACAGGAAGCTTTGCTCTCCTGTTCTTCACCCCTCTCCCTGCAGACAAGCAGAAAAAACAACTGCTGGCAATCCCAGTCTAACTGTGGATCCCCAGCTGTTTCTATCCATGTGAAGAGACATGTTCTCAAGTGTTTGCTTAAGTGTCTGAGGTACATCTGAAGAGGGGGAAAAAATGGGGAAAAGCAAGTTCTGTCTCAACTCCAACCCTCCTGCTCCAGGCTGGTTCGTGACACGTACCACAGTATCAATCTCTGCAGGGCCCACCATCCGAGACACCTCATCAAACTCCTCGGGAGACATGGGGAGCAGGTTCTCTGGAGACTGCAGCCTGGAAGGGTGGCTGGTGGAGAAGAGCAGGGATTAACCATCACTAAAGAAACGAGGCACAGCTGGGATACCCTGTCTGGCTCCACTAACGAGGCCTCTTGTGAAGAACACCAGGCTTTGCAAAGCCAGCCTGGCTCTAAATGAAAACTCAGACTACTCAGGGGTGCACATCCTAACCAAAGAAGTCCAACAAGTCTTGGAGAACGTGCTTCTCAAGAAATTACTTGCCAGTACAATTCCCTGCAAGTTTCTAGGGTTTTTTACCTAAAAATGGTGTTTTGAACACAGCAGTGCATTAATGTGTTGTGATCAGATTCTCAAAGCGGAAAGACTTGACAGGGACACCTACATCTTAAATACTGTGAAGAAACACGAACTACAGCTAAAAACTTATAATCAGTTCTTAAAAATCCAGCATTTTTGTAGGAACTTACACTTCAGATACAGAGATTAACTCAGTCTTGATGTAGCCGTTTCCCTTGGGACCATCCAAATCCATTGGCTCTTGTGCTTCAAGGAGAAAAAAAAGCTTGTGGGTTTTTTTTTTTTTAGCAAGTTTACGTCACATTTTCATCTTTATTGTACCAAAAATACAGCCTATGACCCAGATAATGTGCGAGTCTCTCTGTCATGCAGTTTACAGCACTATGGTTAATTTACTCCATTTTTAGTCAGTTTTTCCCGTTCTCCTATAGAAAATGGCAAAGAAACCCCTCCCCTAACCAGTCATGGTCAGGGCTGTTAGTGGGAACCTACATTTCTGAAACGGCTCATGGGCTCTCGTGACAGCTGAGCTGGAGGGCCAGCGACAATCAGGGGTTTCAGTTTTTTGATCTGATTAGGTCTCACGTTGTGCCTCTTTAAAAACAGACCTTTTCTTAACCTCTAAACATGGGACAGGCTGCCAAGACATTCAGGCCAACTACTTCTTTCCATGCTACAGAAATCGTACAGTGCCCCAGCAGCTCAGCAACAACCAGACAAGCGAAAAGGTACGAGCCCCTCAGAGCACTCACCCTCCTTAGGCCTGGAGTAGTACTTGCCAAAGGCATTGTCTTTGGGTATATTCGGGTACAGGAATCGCAGGGGGTTTTCAGGAATGTTTTCAGCTGCCATCACTTTGTAATTGCGGATGATATCAGGGAAAGTCACAGCAGAGAGCTCCTTCTTGGTGTAGGGTTCTACCGAGTGGAACTGCAGCTCTGCAGAGGAGAGAAGCAGCAACTCCTTAAGCTGGTTTCAAAGTTTTTTCTGGAAGTGTGCAGAAAAGCTGCAGCCACTTCCACAAATTCAGAGTTCACATGAGCAAAAGGCTTGCCGGGACAACACCTACAGTGCTGCAGTAAGTATTAATGCTTAATTATTAATTAATTAATGCCTGTCAAAGGGAGCAGGAGACATGGAGGGGAAAACACAGTGATGGCTCTTGGCGTGTTTTGTACTCAGACTGACTGGTGTGACTTGTCCATGGAAATTAACTGCAGTATTTCATTAACTAATTTAGGTTGTGCTGCCTTTTTAACCTTCTTCCAAATTATGTAATTCAAACTCTGCTGCCTATTAGGAAGTTTGATCCAAATACACCACTTGAGGCTTTTATGAATCATCGAGAGAGACAGATGAGCTCTTCATTGATCCTTTTGGACAACGGGAGGAAGGAGAACTACTTGGCAAATGAAGTGAGTATGTAATTTACCTAGGGGGAATGTAGGAAGGAAGGAGCAAAAGCTGCATTTGGGTTTGGAAGGAGATGAAGGTGTGTGTGTACTAAACACTGAGAGACAGCCTAAGGAGGCAGGGAAGACAGTCCAGGCAGTTTTTTCCTACCCAACTTCCAGGCCAGAAGCAGGACCTGGGAAGTGCTACTTGTCCTAGCTGAAACCTTGATCAATTCATTGTGTGGTTTGAGTTACCCCAAGCATGGTGTGTCCCTGCTATTGCTTGTGCCCTGCTGCTGCCAGGGGTGTTGTGCTGCTCCTCAGGATGGAGGAGAAGGGCATAAAGACTTCTTGTTCTGATGCAAACAGATCAACAAAGGTTCTCTGTTGCTGACTTACCGTTCTGAGATCCCTCTACCCAAGTA
Source organism: Cnemophilus loriae (assembly GCA_013397755.1). Lineage (NCBI taxonomy): Eukaryota > Metazoa > Chordata > Aves > Passeriformes > Corvidae > Cnemophilus > Cnemophilus loriae. The sequence goes on along the minus strand of VZTF01007031.1, from coordinate 252,972 downwards.
AAGGTGATTGCTCCCTCCCTGCTGCTTTCACTGAATCTCAGTAAAAATGTTCCTGGGCTCTGGTCCTTCAGCAGAGCACGTTCTCTCTCTTTGCTGATGAAGCCCACGATGCAGCTGTAATGTTGAAAAGACAGAGCTGAATTACTCAACAGAAAACCAAAGCTGTGCTGGGCTAGCTAGGAAAATGAAAAAGCTTTCCTCACTTACAAGAGATGAAGTACTGGTGAGAGCCTCACAGAAGGCTCTGTCCTGTGAACAGCTGGCAGCAGGACTGACTGGCTGCAGTCAGGTGGTGATTCATGCCCCATGGCAGCTGTGAATCACCACAGCTTCCCCCAGCACTCTCACTTTGGCCTGGGGGCTTATGCAAACATCTTTCTGAACTTGGAACAAAATGGATTGTCCATTTTGCTGTCAAAGCTGGGCTATGCAAGCAGAAGTGAAGTTCCATGCGTGTAACAAGGTCAGATCCCAGCTAGCAGTTAGTGTTAACTTCAAAAGTATGCTAAGGAACAGCTGTTTCTCCTTTTTGGCTGATGAAACAAACTTTGCTAACTGCTAAATTGCACTCCTACAGGTGTGGGGTTTGCTTTGGGCCTTGTGCATGTTTTCTAGGGGAACTGTTAAACATTTGTGACTTATTCACTATGCTCAGCAAATGTTACTGCATGGACAAGGAGGCTGGTGTGGTAATTGTAAGAGATTGATCTGGACAGGTACTGGTGCGGGATGGGGAGGGAGTTGTTCAAGTCACTGCTAGGGTAGAACCCTGGCCAAGCCCCAGCTGTTTGGTTTTGGTTGGTTTGTTGGTTGGTATTTTGCTTTTGTTGTTTTTTTGTTTTTTTTCCCCCAAAAGGTCAGAACTTCTCTGCTTCTTATTCCTCAAAATACTCCATCAATAATGATCTTTTGAGTACTATGACTGTCCTTGTGTGCATTAAAAGGTTAGGGAAAGTGGGTTTTGCACCAAAAAAATCCCTAAATAATCATAATTTTGCTTAGAATTTCAGGCCCTGTAAGTTGCCCTGTTTTATGGGGTTTGAGGGTTTGATTGGTGAGTTTTGTGTTTTGTTTGGTTTAAATGTCATGCTTTAGGTAACAAATGTGTTCAGTAGCCAATATCCTGTGTATAAAGGAAGTCTTTTGCCTTCCTATCTCTCAAGTATGAAGAAAGGCAAGAGTTCCTGAGGTTGTATTACTTACTCTTCTGTATACAAGGGGAGTCTCTGCTATTCAAGCCTGTACCAAATCCACACGTAATCCCAACCCCAGAACTGCCACTCTGTCTCAGTAATGGTGACAAATCAGAATTGTGGGATACTAGGATGCTCCACTGTCAGTGTGCTACTTGATGAGGTTTCATAACGTGGCTAAAGCTAAAACGCAGGATTGTGACTTTGGATAAGCCTAGTTTGGGCAGAATTACTTCCGAAATCAGAAATCCCAGAATGAAAAGTTTACTAAACCAGTATTAAAGGGCAAATGGAACTGTGTTCCCATCTGGCAGAGTCCTTCTACTTCGTAATACTCTTAAAATCAGTGAAGACTGCCGGGTTCTGGGCCCACGGTGCAGGCACAGGCATTCTGAGTCTGGCTGCTGCCACCTCCAGGCTGCTCACAGTAACTCTCTTCGGGCAGGGAGTTTGGATTTTTGGTTTTTAAAATGGATATTGCTATGGCTTATACTTTCTTGTGCTTCAGTTTTTCTTGGCTGTGTTCTAGGATGTGGAAAGAACCGACTTACAGTGGGAGCAGAGGCAAAACAAAATCTAATCTAACATCCAAAGCCCTGCTCTGTGACTTAAATGGGACAACACGGTCATCTGATGTTCTTGCTTTTAGCAGCTGCCTCATCACAGGATTCTTCATTACTAGAATTCATTTGCTTCAGATTTTTCTGGTTTGAAGTTCCACCCTCTGCACAAAAAGCCTCCCAACCCGAGGGTGCAACTGCTAGCCTAAAAGTGAGGCCTAAGGCAATGACCACATCTTTAACTTCACTCAGGTCTTACCCATCATTCCAGAGACACAGGAGATGTTTCTTAATAAGTTCCAGGATTCCCTCAATCCACAGCCAAAAGGGGAAATTTTTATCATTTATATTTTCCTGAAATTCAGAATGTGGAAAGGCAGGGATGGGAGGTGGGGGGAACAGGGATAATGAGACATGAGTTTTGTTAAGCAGAGAGGAAAGCAAGGTTTCAATCCCACCACTGTCTACTTGTTCTTGTGTTTTTCTCCTTTTTTCCCACCCTCCCCATATTCTCTTATGACTCTTTTTCTGTCTCTCCACTCCAGAAGCACAGGAACTATTGGTAATGAAGCCTGTACTGAATCTTAAGGCAACAGGCACCATAAGAAAAATGCCTGTCTGAGCCTCCAGTACCCATAAACATGTGATCTATCCCTTCTCACGTGCAACAACACTGGTCTAAGAGCAGAAAAAAGGCTCTTGTTCCTGCCCGGGTGCTGTCCTTATTGGAGCTGTTGGACATGCAAACCCATTCCATTGGGGTTTTTGGCTGGCTGGCTAGCAGAAGCTTTAGAGACACTTTCTGTTGAGACCTGGATCTCCATTTCTCAAGAGACATCCATATTAATGAACTTGAGTGCTTGTAGGTCACCAGAGCCTTGCTCTTCCCCTGCTCCTGATTGCTGTGATCTCCTACTTATCTATACCAGTTTAGGGTCTAAAGCCAAAGAAAATGTGAAGAGTCCTCCTGTCTTGCTTTAGCCAGGGTTGTGAAATTCCATAATGTGGCTTTCTGTCATCATACTGACCCTCTTGGCCACCCTGTGTTAATCCTCACCCTAATCCAGTTGCCCCTGGTCTGGAAAATGTCCTTCACTAAGACACAGAAGAATTGTTCATCTTGCTGGTTGTTTTGTTTACATTTTCTGTAATAGTCAAAATGGAGAACTATTCTGTTAATAGCAGCTGCATTAATAACAATGAAGATGCTGTGTTTGAAAGATACTTTTCTTTTTCCTATGGAGTTTACATGGATCAAAAGCAGTCTCAAAATCATCTACTCCTTGCCACTGCAAGCTCTTTTTCCTCCTGCTGCTACTTTAACCTCACCACCAAAGCCTCCCATGACCATGTAAGGCTTAGAATAATTGGGGCATGCTACTGGAAAAAAAAAAGTCAAACAAAACCCACAATAAAGTGAGATGAGATCCCTCTTCCATCTCAGTTTTTAAAACTGTGTTCATACCTTGCAGAATCTTGTCCAAGGAATAAGGCCATCCTGAGATCCTGCGTTTGTTGGCCCTGAACACAATAAATTTGACTTCAGTCACGTTCCATAAGTTACTTAGTAAGGCTAAAAGTACTTAAAAACCATGTTCTGAGCATTTATTTGAAAGTCAGCTGTTGGACTAAGAAAGAAAAGGAAGGGCAGGCTGCTATGCTTTCACAGCTAGTGCAGAGGAGGTTGCAAAGTTCCCCCGGGAGGTTTTACGATAACCAAATCTGTGTGAGCAGCCCTTGCGTAATGGGAACCAATCCATCCTGACACTTTCTGTGCTGTGCTGCACCAAACACTTGCCAGCTTCAAAATGCTTCCAGGAAGGAGACTGAATCCTTGCACAGTTCTTGACAGCACAACAAGACTGCAGCCCACAAAGCTCCTCTGCAGGGGCTCAGCAGACCCTGCAGCGTCCCTCTGAGATGAAACACTTTCCTACCTTGATTCTGGTGGCCTGCAGGCTTTTGCCCCAGAAACTCTTGACTCCTAGGTCTACCCCAACCACAAACTCATCTTATTCCCTGTTGCAATTGTTTCCCCCAGCCTTGTTTTTATGTCCACAGTGTTTCATAACCATATCAAAACCACAAAGAAAAGGCCTATGCTGTGACTACAGTAGCTGGAGCTTTGCAGACCCTGACTGCAGTCAGAGCCAAATTCTTTCCATTTAAGATCATGCTATAGCTTCCAGTAAATATGCTTTTCTCTGTCATTTTTCTAAAAATAAACTGGGTTAGGGAGCTTGTTACTGATACTGCTGGTGTTAAGAGATCAAGATTCTGTCAACTTTCACATTGCAAAACCAGCAGCCAGGCTAGGCTGTACCCTGGCACCCTGCTGGTTCTGTCTCCTTGCACTGAGGAATCCTGAATATACAGTGTTCAGTAACCAGGGTTTTTTCAGCTGTGTGATATTTTAATCTATAGAAATAAGATTTAAGTAGCAACCCTACCATTACCAGAGTTTGACAAAATGCCTGTAGTTCTGAAATGCAAATTTGCCATAGAAATATATCACTGGTCTCTTTGTGTTGGTTAATTAAACAAAAGAAAATATTCTCCTTGTAGAATTTTGAAAATTAATCTAATAAATTAACAGCTTTTTGTCAGATCTTATGTCTTGGGGGAATTAGAGAGTGGAATGCTGTACTTGCCACCTAGACACACTAATCTCAAATATCTTTAAATATAACTTTTTCCTGAAACTTAAGGTTGGTGAAATATACTGAATCAACGGTATTTTCCATCTAGAGTCTACTATGCAAAATCAGTAGCAGTGTCAAGTGCCCTGCCTATTCAGGCAAACTGCAAGGAGTTTGGAAACAAAACCCATGGCTGATAAGGCTTTTACTAAGGACACTCATGTGGGAGATAATTCAATTTGATATCCTTTAGCAGTTTCATGGTGTTTGCAAGCTGATACTGCAACTGTGTTTATGCAGAGTGAATCTCCGCTGTAGCTGGGGGCATGCACGAAGTTAAAATGAATGGAGGTGCATTTAAAAACAAAACCCAAATGATGCCAAGAAACAGCTGCTTCAAAGACTGACTAAACATGAGTGTTACTTCAAAAGGCAGAATTAGGCCCAATCTGTGTTGCTCTAATGCATAAAACTCCCAAGTTAGGACCGCAGATTTTTCTATGACCTGATCTCATTTAGAAACTCTGCCATACTGAAAAGTGGAAAATGCTTCATTGCTACAGAGTTACATTGTAGAAGGTGCAAAGGTGTGAGAGGAAAGGAAAACTTAAAATGGGTTGCAGGAAAAGACGTAGAATTAGTTTCAATTCAAACAGGCCATCTGTGATGAAAGCAGACCTTACCAAGAAGCTTCTCTCCCAGCATGCTCAGCTGATCTGCATTAAGTCCTCTCTTGGTTACAGAAGAAAACTGCCAACTCAGAACTTCAGAAAGCTTAGACCACTTTGCACAAGGTGGATTCAGAAAGAAGGACAGGTTCTAGAATGGAAGGGAAAAATACAAGCTATAGTTAATAAACATTGATTTTGGAATGCCACTTAAATTTTTGTTTTGCCAAAACATACTCCAGATTTAAGAATGGATGTCAGCTTGTGACAACTCTGCAGCAGCAGGCAGCTATTCTTCCAGGCACTCTACCAGGAAAAGCAATCTCTGGGGCTCTGGATATGTCTTCTCCCAGCGGGCAGAATTGCTGGATTACTCAAGTGCACCATAATTGAGTTCTTGAACGTTCATTTGGCTTCTCACCGTGTACTGTATGTCCTGAATACATGTATACTACCCTAATCTGGGTTTCAAACATTGCTCTGTTTAGGTCAGGGAAGTCACTGCCCCTCTCTGCACCTGAAACTCATTAAGAGTCATCTGCAGGGTTAAAATGCAGCAGCCACTTCCATACAATGCTTGAAAATTAGTACCTGATACAACATTTTTTTCCTGCAAATACCTTGGGATCAGTAGACAGCATGTTGAACCACAAGATAGAAGCCCATCCACTGGGAAGCTGGCTCACGTTTGAGATCACAACAATGGGAAGGGATGTGGTCTGAAAGGGGCACAAAAGGAAACATGTCAGGTTACCCTGCACTGCTGCCACAATCCTCCTTGAGATTACCCACAAACCCATTTCTGTTTTAATTCCCTGCTTGCATAATCTTGACTTTTCAATAGAAGTTTGTATGTACAGGAGAAAATATCAGTATGATGAAATACTGGAAAGACTTGGGTAATTTCTGTCTAATAAAGACTTGCATTTAGTGTCAGTTATGACAGCATTGATAGTGACAGTAGAGTTTATAGCACACTGCTTCTGAAATAAATGTAAACTGATAACCAACCCTGTGGTTTAAGCCCTCTAGGTATCAGACACTTTGCAAAGCACATCTATTCTTATTTATTCAGGGATCTGACAGCATTCTCTCTCTGTGCTGTTGTGAAGTGTCATTCCCATACTTAGAAATAACTGAAAGTGCTTGATATCCCAGTACCCGCCCCCACCCCCCAAAAAAAAAGAAAACAAAAAAGAAAACAAAAAGAGAGAAAACGGTTGAGATTGTTACCACAAGTGACACACAGGAACTGAAGTCCATCTGTTTCATCTAGGACATACCTCTAGGTCTATTACCAAACCAGGCTGGCACAGCTGCGTCTCAAAACTCAGAGAGTGAAGCTCTTCTGTTACAATGAGAGGACCCTTCAAAAAACATAAAAGAAAACTTTTCAGGGACTGGAAATTCCTAGGATGAAGTAATGAGGCTTTGTCATGGGGAAAACCCTTTTTTGCGCACGGTCACGTGCTCTAGACCTCAGTACGAGCTTAGAGGTCAAAGTCAAATGACAATGCTGACTTCCTAAAACTGCCTCTCCAGGCATATGTTTTTTGGTTTTTTTTGTGGCTACTACCTATAAGCCACAGAAAAATCTATGCTTGCCAGGAAGCCCTGTTAAAGGTAGATGCCAGTGTGGGAAAGTCCCTCACTGCCATTCTGGCATTAGTTCTCCTTGCAGACTCTTCCTACATGGATCACTTTGTAGAAGCACTGAACTCCTCTCCTATGATCCCTCATCCCATGTGTGTCTTCACGTGTCTGAGCAGAGAGCATTGTCTTAAATGAATGCCTTGTTAGTATTATTCTAAAACTTTACAAAGACAAGGTTAGTGCTGCTTACCTCATTTGTTCTGCTCCCTGCATTTTTCTGTTCTTTCAGTTGCTGCAAACGAACAAAAACCCTGTCACTCGTTTATGTCAGCCACAAATGGAAGTGGTAGAGGAGGTTTGCATGCTTCACTTGCTCAATTGTATGCAAACTTGCTGCACTAGTGTCTGATTCTATTTGGTTCTGAGCTGTGGGAGCCAAAGGATTAAACTATAGGTAACTACTACTCTTTTATAAACTGTTCATCTGTGAAAAAAGATATTGCACAGTCATGATGCAATGCCTTTATGTAAGAGACCTTTTAAGAACAGAGGCAGTACAAAATCAGGATCAGATGGAATACTGGTGTATCAAAGTACCCCTCTGAATCAGATGATAAACTCTAGACAGTCTCAGTTCTGGACAATGAAGGTACAGTTCCATGTTCCCTGGTCCTGGACTTGCATTTTTCCCTTCCTGTTGCAGTGATGGAACCAGTCTGTTCCCTCATGATCTGCGGATCAGAAGTGCCGTATAGTCTGCTGAGGCACTGACTTTCTTGCAGCTGCCCACTCCTTGACAATTTTCATCTTCCGCACACAAAGCTCTTTAAACCATTCCCAGCTTTCCTACCTATGGACCTTCTTCTGAAAGGCCCAAACCAGCCTTTCTAGGCTTTTTTAACCTCCTTCTCCAAAGAACCCATTGCAGCATAAGCTGTATGGCAGCAAATACTCTTGTTTGCATTCCTGTCCCTGTTTCAGTGACAAGCATTCACATTTTGATTGAAGCAGGCAAAATATTTCAAAAAGGGCAGAACAAAGAAAAAGGAGAGATAATCACAGTTCCTCTTTACACAAAAATGAATAATGACTTAAATAACAAAAGCAATTTGTTTCCTTCCTACCACACTCTACCCAAAAAATTAAGTGGCTGTATCAGTAATAGAAAGAAAAAACCAACCCCCTACCAAGTGCCTGAATTCTGCTGCTAGACTCCCATTAGTAGATTCTTCCATGTTCATTACTTTTGTGCTTGTTCCCAAAATATTAAATTTCCTGAACCTACACAAAGAGAGAGAGAAAACATAATTAAATCTCACATTCATTAAAAGAACCTAACATTAAGATACCAAACTCTGATGCCACATACCCTTTGACTGAGTTCTTCTCAGTTACATCTCTGTCAAGGAAAAAAAAAAAAAAAGACAAAATAAGAATCTTTTAAAGATTCTGCCACAGACAGAGAAAATGTGCATGTTTTAGTAGCTGACAGAGCTGATTGAGAACTGGTAAAAGGCTTTTGTGAAATTCTTGTGCAAAAGATGAGGCAATTGATTCAAGCAGTCAAAATAAATATTGTGCTACACAGCCTGTGTTTTACTGAGGCTTAATATTGCTATGGGGGCTTTATAATCAAAGGAAGTACTTTCTTTTACTTTTTGCTCTGAGAAAAAAAATATAGTTCTGCCACTCTAAATCTGCTTTTAAACTTGTTGAATAAATTGCTGCATCACTTGAATTGGTTTTCCCAGCACCTGGGATTTTACCGAGTTGCATTCTGTCTAGTGCACTTCTCAAAGCCTCACCTCCCACAACCACATAAAAATTTTTTTTTACTTTTTTGCTATTCTATGCAAGTTTCTGGACCCTAGAGCCATTTCAAGTGAACAAAATTACTTGGCTGGGAAGATAAAAACCCACTTGCTTTCTTGAAAACACAGTCTCTGTCATTATTTTAGGCAGCCTGTCACATTTCTTTCCCTGCCCTTGAAGTAAGTGCTAAACTCACCCGAACTGCTTACAAAGTACAGAAGATTGGTATTAATCTGTTTCAACTGCTGTAACTTTTTTCTCTGATTGAGAACACGTCCTATGTTACAGGTAGGCAGCTTACACCCCTAATTCAAAGGCAGCTGAGGATAACTACATTCCTTACTAGACACTACCCAAAAAGTAAGGTATTCTAGAGACATGACTAAATTATGTGACTAGAAATGGTGGAGTCCAATTCTACACTGTCACCTCACGCTAAGCCAGGTGAAACACCCCAGCAGAGCCATGGCTGTTGCCCAGGTGCTGCCCCGTGTCTGATTTAGCAGTAGTGAGCTCTCCTCCGTGGAGCTGGTGGTGAGAAGCTGAGGCCATCTGTACTTTGTGACATGTGGCAGAGAAAGATTTAGAGCAAAGGAATGGGTAAGAAAAAGGGAAGGATGTACCTGCTGCCACGGAGAACCAGCCTGCTGCTGGCCTACTCAACACTTATAATGTGACTGCTCTTTGATTTCTGAAAGCCTGTTTACCATTACATAGGAGGGATGAAATAAATGCAACATACTTATCAAATAAAACTTTCACTTTCAAGTTGTAGTTCAGTTCCTGCAGTTTCACCAGCAATCTGGAAAGAGACGGAGGTTTTTTTTAATGTCAGCAATCTAAAAAGATGAGTTCTCTTCTATTGTGTTGCTTACCACAGATATTTTTTAAGGAGCACACTTGGGGCCAACATGCAGGCTCCAAGCTTGCTCCATACCAGACAGCATTTAGAGATGAAACTAAATGGGCAAATGAGTTACTCTTTGGCATGACAAAGTCCTCTGCATGTGTCTTCTTGCTGTTTGGTTGTGTTTGTTACACACTCAGTACACCCCACTTCTGGGAAAAGGTAAAAGCTGAATGTGAGCTAAGCTCTGCCAGAAGAAAGCCCCTGCCCATGGCCCTTCCCTCCTCCTGGCCTCAGCCCTTGGGCTGCAGGGCAGGCTGTGCAATCCTCTTGGCTGCAGGAAGCCAGTGACAGGAAAGCCTTACCACAAAACAGGAACAGGGAAAGGGGAAAACATACCTCAGCTTCACAGTAAACTGCACTCCTGTCTTCAGGACTAGTGGCCTCTGAGGATGTGTTGGCATGCAAGGCTGCCTCTCTACCACAAAGGAGCTATGGGAAGAGCAGATTAAAGGCACTGTGATTTATCTAGGCTGTCCTTAAGTAAGAAACCACATAAAAAGTGAACTTTAAAAGAATGTTGATTTACCAGTAATACTATACATTTTATTCACTCAGTTTCACTCTACACAGAGGTGTGTGTATCAGTGCCTTTCAATTGTTTCAATGGGGCTAGAAACAGTGATTTTGTAAGTGCTGGCTTTTCTGCAGTATATTGATGGCTTGAGGAGGTAGATTGCTACATCAAACTTCCCTGAAATCAAAGAGCAAGGAAACACTGTGCTGTAATTAGCATAGTGCAAGTGAGGAGTGTGGCTTTGTTTGCCATTCCTGAATTCTCACAGTGACAGTGCTGTGTAACAACACGTGCCCAAGGGATGGGCCAGCTAACCCAATGAAACAAACTTCTGGGGCTAACCTGTTTTGACACACCCCAAATTTTTGTCCATGTGTTTACAGAAATGGGACTCTAATCTTATGCGAGGCAACTACCAGCAACAGTAACTTGCATCATAGAGGTGGTACAGAGGCAGGGCTGGCCTCCCTGTGCTGGAGGCAAAGATGACATGTCCAGTGACAAAGGACTGGAGAATCTAGTGTGTATCTGTCCTGGGCACAGCTTGATGCAGATTGTTTCTTGCCTCTCTTCACTTGAACGTTGCAGGGTTGAGGCTCGAAGCAAGAAGTGGACTAACAGACTGGGAGTTTGACTCTGTAATCAATGTGTACTGCAGCAAAGCTCCTGCTAACTTCAGTCATGACTGATCACAAACCTTTTCCACAGGCCTGAAACTGTGGAAATCCTAGATAGGGTAAATCTCAAAAACAGTAGTTCAGTTTAATGTTTGTGACAAACTTAGGAAAACCTCGGAAAATGAAAAGCTAGTATGCAGGAAATACTGAGGGATCAGTAGGGAAGGTGCTCTTCATCTATTTATTCATGGTGACACCAAAAGATCCTTACGGTCTATTACCTTTGGATGAGTTGTTTGAAAAGATTATGTGTTAGGTCCTGTAGAAATTGTTTATTTTTTGTGATGGGATCAGGGTCGTAGGTAAACTTCTGTTCCAGTTCCTCAAGCTTCTTGAGCTGCTGACGAACTTGCTGTAGACTTTCAGCAACAATGGTGAACCTACAATTGACACGATCTTATTACTTTTAGCATGTTTTTGTATTGTACTAATGCGGAGACACCAGCCAGGTGACTGTTCCTGAGGATGTGGCAGTGCCTGGAGAACACTTTGTGCTCACTGGAAATGTGGTTAGGTAATAAAATGAATGTAGTTATGGTAAGACAGAATGAAAATGGATAGTATAACCAATCAGTGTATTTCCTAGATGTGCTGTTCCTTCATAACGCAGTTCAAATGTAGTCTTACAAAAGACTTACCAGTTCTGCAGCTGGTCAAGGCAGGCATTGGGTGGCCCACCAATGCATGCTGTCTGTTGCCTGTGCTTCCACTCCACCAGCTCATCATTAATAAGTGCAGTCTGTGTGTGCTCTGTGTTGTGCAGCAGCTGTATTATCTTATTCACCACCTCCTACAGAGAATATGAGATTACCCTGTTTATGAAAAATACTTCATACAGGAGAACTAAGTACTGTTTTAGCTAGTGCTCATTTGTCTTGCAAAACTCTGCAAAGACCTCAGTTCAACTGACCTTTTAAAAAAACTTTTTTACTGCTAATTTATGTCAATTCAATGAAAATGAAAATGAACATGGGCTTAAAATGAAGAGCTGCTGACTTCTGAAAGAAAACTTGAGCACTACCTTTCTCTTGTGGTCCAGTAATAAAAACATCTGCTGGAGATTCAGCTGTTCTTTCTTGTATTCCTCCTGAGACATATTACTGGACTCGTGTTCTGCAAAACAAGTCCAAATTGTGAATGTGAGGCTGAAGGAATGCTGGAGGATGGGTGGGGGAAATGCTGGGGTGAGAAGGGGACAAATACAAAAAGCAAGATCGTGCCTCAGTGCTTCCCTTAGTACCTTCTGAACATGTCCCTCTTCCGAGGGACAGTCAGCTCTGCCAAGTTGTGTTGGAAACTAAAGCCTTTTCTAGAACAAAGAATTTGACAACAGAGACAGATCTGTATAATGAAACCAGAGTGGACTCTGTGTGTTTCCCGTGGTGCACAAGAGCCTACAAAATCTAAAGCTAGTTTGGCTTTTGTGAAACGTCACTAATTAAGTGTGTGGCTGAATGGTCACAGAGTCTACAGGGTTTGCTACTTCTAGTGGCAAAGGGATGTAAAGGGCAAAGGAATGCTGTGTTAACAAGGAAGGCTCTCTTACTTGGAACAGAAGACAGAAGCAGAGATTTAGGTTTCAGTTGGAAGCAGTTAATAAAGGAGGGACACTGCCAGTAAGCTGGGCTGTGTATCATTAGGCTCAGTGTCCTGACACAAAGAGCAGTTTACTCTGACAAACTTATACACAATAGGGGATGTCCTTGAAAAATGACTCACCTCTGTTCTGCAGGGTTTTACATTTGAAGTCATATTCATCTTGCATATCCTCTAATGCCTTGATGTCCTGCTCCACATCCTGTAATGCACGAGTGAGGGTGGCCACAATTATTCAGTCTTTTCAAGTAATGTAAGGCTACATCTGATTAGGAACTGCCTGGTACCAGCCCTTGACAGACATGAAGTCCAGTTTTGTGCCAATGCTTTTTCCTGGAACTCCCTAACAGGAAATATCCCTAAATTTCATCACCTTCTATTCACCCTTCCTCCTTCTCAGCCAACTGAAATCTGTTAATTATGAAGTATGGAAATGCCCTTGTGGTCAAGCCATATAAGTTCGCAGAGTTTAGCAGAACCTAGGCTACAGGGGAAAAACTTGGAACACCAAATAGCATTTTAAACTTTCAAATTCTTAAGCCCTATTTGGAGAAAAGCTTTCTGTTGTGACTGTATTTATTAAGACAAACATCTATTTGCTAAAAAAAAAATACATCTTCTAGTTAGCAACAAATTGGTCAGTTATAATTTAAGAGGATTTTTTTCCTCAGCTGCTAGTATTTCAGATGGGTAAAATGCTTTTGTTGCTAAACTTTAGGCACAAGGTACTTTCTATCTTCAGACAATCCCTGGTTATAGACTTGGAAACCCCTACCTTACTTTTATTTGTCATTTTATCAAGTTTAATTTTCAACGCCTGTGAATCAACAAGCACTAGTATGAAAAGTTATATTATACTTACTGTAACACTGGTTTTTACAGCCTTAACTTTGCCATCAAGCTCCTTCTGTTTGTCCAGCATCCCAGTCGCCGTGTTCTGTACGCTCCCTACTTCCATCTGAGGGAAGAAGCAGAATAAATCAAAACAGTGACCCATAACTTTTTTCATTAATGTAAATTAGTGGCTTTTGTTGACAAACAACCTGAGGAAGCATGGCTTGTTCACATAAATCATACTAGAATTCTGTAGTATAAAAAAATTAAGTTCAGGTGAATTTGAAAGAAAGAAGTATTTATTTTGGTAAACGGCCAAAGGTCCCCCATCAGGGATTTAAGGCAGTGGTGGAAGTGATGGCCAAGCTGGACTGGGCTTTGAGCAACTCAATCTAGAGGAAGGTAGATGATCTCTAAGGTTCCTCCCCAAAGCCATTCTGTAATTCCCTTTCTCTTTTTGATGACCCAAATTTACTGCACACTGGAAAGGCAGCAGCAAGTGCTTTATTTCTCGTGCCAGGACTGAGCAGCTGTGCTGCAGCTCCAGGGGCTCTGTCAGAGTCACACTCTTAGAGCAGCTGCCTTGGACACTGTTGCAAAGGGCCCCTTGTTGAAAGCCCGTGCCCAGGTGCTCTTCCCACACTGCACATTCAAAGCCTTGCTATAAATTGAGGTATTTCAGTATTGGGAATTAACATGCTTGGTCAGTTGTCACTTTATTTCTACGTAAGTGGATTACAGCTAGCTGTACATTTCTAATGTCTTTCCCAACTGCAGAATTTTTATTTGCAAAACAGTTCTTGCAAAGGAAAAAAAAAAGTGAGAAGCTGGAGAACAGGTGATGAAGGAGAAGATACGGCTTTACCTATAACTGAGAGGAAAGAAAAGGGCTTCATTAAAAAAAAACACCCCAAAACTACACCAAAAATAGAAAGAAATACTTGGAGACAACTGGGAAGGAGAATGATGCATCATTTTCCCAGAGACAGTCCGGAGAGGCATGCTTAGCTGCTTAACAGAGAGTAAATTGGGGAGTAAAATGCAAAAGAACAAACCAAAAATCTTTCTGGATAAACAAGTTAAGCACTAATTATTAAAATAAAATCCAATTAGCACATCAGGCAACATCATGCTACAGAAGCATTAAAACAACCAGCATAGCTTTTACATCACTCAAGGAATAAAATTTATTTCCTGGCCATTTATCCTCCAAATGCTTCATTCAGCAGAAAAAAAGCCATGCTGTCCAGCTGGTACAAATTAGTGTTCTCCAGCTGGTACATATCAGTGTTCACTCCTGTTTTTTAAGGAACCTCTTACTGGGCAGAGAGAGGAAAGCCTGTTTCCCCTTCCAGTCTTCATCCACTTCCCTTGTTCCAAATAATAGGAAAGGGGAGATAACAACTGCAGCAGACATTTCAAGACTGTTACCTCATTTGACACCTGGGCACTGTTCAGTATTTTCCTCTCTTCTTTCAGACAGTTGTAGATGATCATTGCCATGTGTATTGGGTCTTCTTGGAAGTTATCCTAGCATTAGAGACACGGTCTATTGTTAAAAGTCCATACACATAATTTATTGTCCTTCAGTAATTTTCAGACTGGCAAAAAGATTAGGGAATGGCCAGTGTGTGAGCCTCAGGGGACACACTGGTTGTAGCCTGCTCCAGGATACAGGGTGTGATGGCCACAATCAGCTCCAAGAGCGAGTTCCTATTGTAGTTCATTGGCATACAAAGAAAGGACTGGCACAAAACAACAGGAAAGGGTCAGAGACATTACTGGGAGTCGTGGGATACTACCCTACAGTCCTGGAGAGAGCTCATCCGTCAAGAGCCACCCTCCCACACCTTGGTATGGCTGCTGGTTTAACACACAGTCCGGGCTGGATGCACATTCAACCTTTTTGTTTTACCTGCACACAAAGCTGAAATGTGTTGTGGATTGAGTACTGCCCTGCTCTGCCCAGGATGGTGCTACCCTGGGGAGTTTTCTCTTTCCTAGAATTCTCAAACTGTAACTGTGCTGATTAATTAAACTGTAACTTTCTAACTCTAGCCAATCAAACCAAAAATGGAGTAACACTTGAATTCTGGCTTTTAAATCAGGATTCTCACACGTCCTCTGTGAAAATCCCTCACGGCAGGGTAGTTGCTTAGAGGCATGCAACTGCACCGAAGCAAATCAAGCAAATGTATAGATATAGAACCCAGGCGTACCTGAAGATTACGTTTGCTTTTCCTTATGTTGTGCTGCAGCAAAAAGTTGTTTTCTATCAAGAATCTACTAAATTGATCATCAAGCTGTGACAGCAGGTCATGGAATAACAGTGTAGCAAATGAGACATCGTTGGCTGCATGTTCCCTAGAATAATTTAAAGCATGCTCGGGTTAAATACACTTCCAATACAAGATCCAAGAAATACATGCAGGTGTACTTGATTTTTAATCTCCAACTCCAGTTGTAGAATACGCAAGCAGTGAGAATTACCTTCAAATGTTTCATTCTCTTAACTCTGACTTTACTTTCCTTGATACAGAAATGTTGTTTCTCTATTCTGTTCAAATTCATTTACTCATTTGATGCACATCAGGAACCTAAAAGTGACCCTGGATGCATATGCACATTGTACCACTCTTCAAAGAGAAGACACTCCACAAAAAGTCTGGCAGGAGTTCAGAGTCTTCGAAGAGTGAGAGACTGAGCTACCAAGGTAGTAACTAATTGGTCTTAAAACAGCCACTTTTGTTCTAGACCACTGAGAGCAATATGAGCTAGGACACTTACTCCAGGTATCAGGCCCCTCTAGAAAGCCCTGAAGAAGGGCAGGAACACAGGCTGCAGCACCCACACAGCTCCTTAAGCATCCTACCAGCAAAGGCTCACCTAGCAGCTTCCTTCCCCAGCATTCTGCACGTTTGAGGGCACTGCTTATCACACAACCCAAAGCCTAATTAATTTCTGTGCTTACCAATCCTGGTTTTCCAGCCACTGTGCCAGGTACTGCCTGATCTCCATAGGAAAGCTGTCATCGTATAGCTGGTGAACTTGCTCCAAGAACTTGGAATCAAGTTGCTGTAGCTGATACCACTGAGTCATCCTGAGGAAGGGGTGAAAAAAAGTGTCAACGTTTAAGTAGTATTTGGACTGAATGGGTGAAAAATAACTAATTTAAAGTTTTCATGAACATTGACAAAATTGGAGGATGTGCTGATTTTGGCTGGGATAAAGTTTATTTTGTTCACAGTAGCTAGTATGGGGCTGTTTTGGATTTGTGCAGGAAATGGTGTTGGTAATACAGGGATGTTTCTGTTACAGCTAGCTAAGCAGGGCTTCCACAGCATCAAGGCCCTTTCTGCTCCTCACCCCACCCCACCAGTGAGAAGGGCTGAGGGTGCACGAGGAGTTGGGAGGGGACACAGCCGGACAGCTGACTCCAGCTGACCAAAGGGATATTCCAGACCATGTGGCATCAAGCTCATAGAGCTGGGGGAAGGAGAAGGAGGAAAAGGGGACATTTTGCTTGATGATGTTTGTCTTCCCAAGCCACTGTCAGGCGTGATGGAGCCTGGCTTTCCTGGGATGGCTGAACATATGCCTTTTGCTTTGCTTGTGTACATGGCTTTTGCTTACCTGTTAAACTGTCTTTATCTCAACCCATAATGTTCCTCACTTTTACCCTTCTAATTCTCTCCCCATCCCACCACGTGGGGAGGAGGGGGAAGTGAGCAAGTGGCTCTGTGGTGCTTTCATTTTTTTTTCTTTTCCTCTGAACCCCTTTTCATGGCATTTAGGATACTGGTAGTGTTACTGATCTCTTGCTTAGCAGGGACGTGGGAATCAGGACCTGTGTGTTTGACACCTGTACTCTGCATAATTGAGATCCTGAATGTGGAGTATCACCTTTTGTTGGTGCAGATGTATTCCTTATCACCAAGAGTATGAGTGAAAAATCAGAGACCCCTCTAAGTGCCCATTTTCAGTTGCTATTTGTGTCCACATTTGCCTGCTCTGAAAATGGACTAGATCTCAAGTCACTTTAAATGTCAAAGTACCGGAAAGATGTTTTTTCTATGTGTTTTAGTTCTCAGGATTGTATTTTCAGGCTAAATTCAAGTAACCTTTGCAGCAGATACAGAGTGCTTAAATGAACTAAGACTGTACAGAACGGCTTCTCTCAGTCCTAACACTTTTGTGACGGAGTGGCTTTAGTTCTGACGTGTGGTCTCCAGCAGCAGATCAGTTAGCCTTCTAGGCTGCAGCTTATCAGCTTGTAGTAGCAATGGCATGTAAAGACATGTCCAAGGAACAGTCCAGGCTGAGAATATGGGTGGTGAGATGTAAATCCACTCACATCATTGTTTTTTAATGGCAGCCTATAAGACCTGTCCAAAAGAACAGAGCGGCATCAGGGTGAAGGACTATCTTCTATGCCCCTTGCTGCCAAAACCTTTAGTGTTTGTATGCCAGCGCCTTTGGCTGCTGAGTGGTGTGTGCTATGTGTGAGAACCAAAGGAGCTAAAAATCTCATGTTTAAAGTGAGGCTTTTGATGTGTGTGCTCTTCAGATTGCAGGTAACACAGCATTTGAGTGTGCTGTTAGCAGCCCCAGAGAGGGAGACTCCATGACCTCCTCAGGCAGCCCGTTCCAGTGCTCTGCCACCCTCAATGTAAAGTTCTTCCTCATGTTGAGGTGGAACTTGTTGTGTTTTAGTTTGTGGCCATTGTTCCTCGTCCTGTTACTGGGCATCACTGGAAAGAGTCCGGCACCATCCTCTTGGCACTTGCCTTTCAGATATTTATATGTAATGATGAGATCCTCTCTCAGTCTCTTCTAGAATAAACAAGCCCAGCTTCCACAGCCTCTCCTTGTAAGAAAGATACCCTATCATCTTTGTGGCCTCTCCAAGTAGCTCCTCGTCTTTCTTGTACTGAGGAGCCCAGAATGGACACAGCACTCCAGATGTGCGCTAGCCCTCACTAGGGCTGAGCAGAGGTGGCTGATCACCGCTCTCGACCTGCTGGCCACCCGACGCACCCCAAGACTCCTTCCCGGCCCCTCTCTACCTCTTTTCCTGCCATTCCCGGGGGATCGCGGCCGATGCACGCGGCGGGGTTCGGGAGCAAAGGGCGCGGGCAGCCGTGCCTGCCCTCGGCCGGCTCCCTGCCCGCGTTCCCCCCGCTCCCGGCCGGCTCAGCCCCGCGGCTGCGAGCACCGCACCTGTTCAGCAGAGGCTGCCCAGCGATGCCGGAGGCACGGGATCAGCGGGATCAGCGGGATCAGCGTCAGCGCCGTGCCGGGGACAGGGGTCCGCTTCGAGCGCTCCCGGGCAGGGCAGGTCTAGAGAGGCATCGGAGAGTGTGAGCTGTGGAGAACGAGCCAAGAGAGCTGGACTCGGGAGCGGATGCAACAGGTGACAGGAGAGCAGGGGTGTCCCTGCCAGGAATGAAGATCGCTAGGAGACACCTCCCGCTGCCCCAGATGCAAAGACAGCAAAGCGCAAAGTTCGGTGCGTGTAGGGCGGGCAGGGGCAGTCTGAGGAAGCGACAGCTTTAGTTACACCGCACATTCACCCCGCCAGCCCCCGAGCCGCAGTCAGTGCCCCGCCGTGCCGCTCCCGGCGCCATGCCCCCGGCCCCTCACGCCCGCTCCCCTCACCTCGCGTCTGGCTCGGCGCTGCCGCGGTGCCGGCTGCGCTCGGGGAGCCACGCGCCCAAGTGCGCATGCGCGGGGCCGGGCCGGGGGCGTTCCCGGGGCGCGGGCGCGACACGTGACTTCTGGGAAAGGCTGTGGGGCGGCGGGGCCGGGGGAGGCGAAGGCGAAAGCGAAAGCGGCGCGGTGCCCTGAGGGCAGGGAGCGCGGGCGGGGCCGGGGCCGCTGCACGCACGGCTGCGCTTTGCCAGCCCGGACGCCGATAAGTCGCAGGCGGCTGAGCGTTGTCTCTCTTCCCATCCCTTCCCTTCATTCCGCCGATAAGTCGCAGGCGGCTGAGCGTTGTCTCTCTTCCCATCCCTTCCCTTCATTCCGCCTTTCTTGTAAGCCTTGCTCGCAGGGCCACTGTCGCTGTCTCTTGGACCGACATGGTCCGGGTGGGTTTTGTCAGGTGTTTGAAGCCGACGAAGACCGGGTTATTAAAGCGCAGGCTTTGCTGCCGGTCTCTAGGGTACTTCGTGCCCCCTCCCGCCTCAGGTGGAGGAGGCAGGTCTTACTCCGTGAAAGAAAGAAATAGGAGGTCTGTTTGGTAAACTTTGTGGCATGGAATACTAGGGAGTAGTGGATATATAAACATGGCTATAAATAAAAGCTATGGAAGGAGGTAACTGACAGTTTTAATGTTTTTTAATTACCGTCATTACGGTGACGCACCAAGATAAAGCACAAAACAATCACATTTTTTAACTTTGCTGTTGCAAAACACAGCGAAAGCACAAGCACGGTTAGTGGAAGTACTTAAAAGAAGATGTTTTGTTTTTTCTGGTAGTATCTGGGTACCCCTCTTTTGGGTTTTCCCTCCACACCATCATTTCACCAGAGAGCTGTGTTCTTACTTATCACGGTACAAGGACAAAAGTCTCACTCTTTTAATGGAAGAAGGCTTGGGCTGTAAATATTCATCCTACAGAAAATTATTCCAGCGTTTCTTTAAAGCAGTGAAATGATCTCAACTCACATCTTTTTAATGAAGTGTTGAGCCTACCCTCTGCAAAAATCTGTTCTGGAGCAATAGCAGAAACTGTCATGCCAAAACCCAATCCATGAGGCTGTTCAGAAACACCAGTTATATTGGGCTGAAGTTAATACTTAAGAGACTTGAAGGGTTGCCTTGCACGGGGAGCAGGGAAGGAGAGAGGAGACTATCTCATGCCATGTCTGATCTTTTCTTGCAATACTTCTCATGAACTTTAGATGGTCAAAAATACAAGGCATCCCCCCTGTTGTTTGTACTAAGATTGTGAGAAGAGGTTAGAATGAAAAGGCATGCAATAGCTGATGTGAGGGGAGGTCACGTTTCCTGTTTTAGAAGTCTGAGTTACTGCTCGTAGCTCAGTTTAAGGTCAACCAAAAGGCAGCAAGACTGTTTTTGTTGTGCCTTGAAAAAAATCCACAGAGGTCCGGGTATGCAACTTGAAGCCAAAATCTGATTTTATTCATGCTGGTTATATACATTACAGATATTACCACGCTATATACAGAATTGCTCTTGTTTTTTTTTTTTTATACTTGATGCTTGCTGAACTTACGTGCAGCTTGCTTTGAATCACTCAGGCCAATGAACAGAGATGTGTTTGTTTCTTTGAAATCTATTTCCATGTATCACAAAAATATCTCATAATGTAAATAGCATAGGTGAAAGGAGAAATGAAAGTAGAATCCATGTCTTATTGATTCAAGGAGGTTATGTTTTTGTCACAGATGTCTCATTTATGCCTGCTTGTGAAAGCAGTAAGGTACAGATGTTCAAGAGTTTGTATTTGAAGAACTTTGCATTCATTAACCATATATTCTGTGGGCAAGACTTAAATCTTGATTGAGCCTGCATTTGTGAAATACAGTGGCCTTGGAGTTGCCTGTTTATTATTCTGTTAACAGAGATTTTAGGGATAACACTGGGGGAAATAAAACCAAAACAACAAAACCAAACAACTCAAACTCAGCAGTAAACATGCCTGAAAGATAAAAACAGTTTACTGTTTTTACGAAAACTAGTTGTCCTGCTTATTAAATGAGCCTGTGACAGGCATGTAATATCCTGTCATGCAGCACAGATTGCCAGGTGGTCAGCAAATGCTGCAGCTCTTCAGTAACTGTTTTTTAAAACTGCTTCCGTGTTGGCATGGACCAGTTAGTATCCAAACTGCATCAGATCAGGATTTTTTACTTGTAGACTTTCTGACAGTACTTGCTGTAGTATCTGAGTGCTTCCTGCCCAAATAGATTTACTTCTGCAACTATTTTGTGAGAGGGGGAAGTTTTACTAACTCTCTCTTCCAGTGGTGAAATGGAGACAGCCTTTTTACCACCACAGGTTTTGTGTCTGCTTCCTTTGTGGAGCTCCCTTCTCTCCCCAGCCTTGCCTACCTGCCTTCCACAACTTCTGCTGTGGTGTTAGATAGAAATCTATGCTGAAGGCAATTCATCTTTGGAGAAAAGCAAACCCCAGACACCTCTGGAACGTTCAAAGTCAGGGGAACAAGAGTCTTTGCTTTGAAATAGTATCTAAATCAGTGGTATACAAGGTTATGATTAAGCAGAAAGTATTTAACATAATAAATCATAATTTCTCCAAACACAGTAACGTCTTTTGTTATCTTTATATGCTGTTTTTCAGAAGCAAAACATTTTGTTCTTATGCTCTCATATTTACAGCAATTCTATGGAAATTAGTTAAATTAGCAAGTAAAATTTATCTCTGCTGGGACCCCACTGAAGTCAAATGACTTCCAAGCCAGAAAGGATTTAGTCTTTTATCAGTGACAACAACAAATCTGACTTGCAGAAGGCTGTTTGAATCCCTAGGGAGAAAATTCCTTGTTTATATGTTATTGATAACAGAAAGAGGCCTAAGAATAACATAATGGTTTCCAGGAAAAGCTGATTTTCAGCGGTGACAGGAAAAAAAAAAAGAAGACTTCTTTAATCCATCCAGTGTTGACACGATTACTAATTTTTCCAGTATGTGAACTTCAATCAGTTGAGTAAGGAGAACTCAGCTAGAAGAAAAGAAGGAAAAGATTAGTCTCATGGCATTCAACAGCTGTTCATTCAAAAGAAACTGCAGATGAAACCTTCTCTGGCTCAGGGTAACTGCAGCGTCACTTTGACAATGTCATACAAACTGATAAGGATCCAAAAATCCTGTTTCTAGTTATTTATAAAATAGAGGAATGCTCTGTAGAAAACACTGTGTGGGAAACTGTTGCAATAAGAATAAGCATGGTATTTATTTTTGTATGAACTTCTTTTGTGGTTCTTACAGCCTGTGGATATGTATTGCAGGGTTCCTTCTGGAGTCTTGTTTTTTTGATGGGTAAGGGAAGCTGGGTGGGGGGAAATAGAAGGGAATTCAGCAAGACTGCAGAAAGTATATCTTGCTGAGTTGCTGAGTTGCAGGATATTTTGTCCTGGTACAGATTTCACTCTTGTTTTCTGTATCTCACACGGTGCTTTTTTATTGGCATTTCATGGAGAAAAAGTATTGCTTTAATCGTGCAGATTGTCTGCTTGCTGTGCTAAGCCAGCTCTTCAGCAGGGTAGATTGTTGTGGGAATTTGATTAAGAAAAAACCTCCGTATTTTCATCATTTCCATTTAGCAAGGTACATAGAATGGAAAAGGGAAGGAAGGAATTATTTAAAAATCTTCTAAAACTATTTTTCTCATGAAATTTCTAGCAGACCTTAAAAACATTTCTAGTAAGAGCCTACAGAAATATCACTTACCATCTAGCAGCACTGAACCACTTGTTTTGGTACCTTTAAAATTGTATTTAACTCTTGCAGTTTGCTTACCAGGCACATTCTTTTTGTGAGTTTGTGACCCTAAACGATGGCCACGGTCACAACTCACTTTGAAGCTCTGAGTAGAGCTGGTTTGAGATTTAGTGTGCGTGCAAGAAGAAACCAAAAATGTTTGGAGGCTGATGTTAAACGAAAGTGAATCCAACTATTCTTTACTCTGCCAAAACTTCAGGAAAGCAAATGCATGCATAGTTCATAAGTGCAGTTGAGGAGGTCAGAACCATTTCTATATGTGATAAACCAAAACAGAAATGAGTGGGGACATGGATTGGGTGGGGTAGGTTCTAATGCAGAATTTTAATTCAGGCTGGTTATTTCGTTTTCAGCTAAAGAACTAGTTTGTCACAAGTGCTACAGGAGAAAAAAGTGAAGAATAAAAAAAAAGATGTTTTGCTCTTGAGCAGATCTTCAGCTTGACGTATCTTAAAGAACTCATCTATTTGTATATAAAGTCTAACTGCACTTCCAATCATTGACAGTCAGGATTCTGGTTTAGTTTTGTTCTGTTTGTGGGTAAGGAGAAGTGTTTACAGAGAGGCATTTGAAGGGGAGTTGTCAGGCTTTTAAATACATAACCATTTTGAGATCATAAATCATTGAACATACAGAAAGTTAAGGGCTAGTATTAAAAAAGGAGATTTTCTTCTACAGCTGCTAGAGCCAAACCACTGCTGTGTTTCCTGAGAGAAGTCTGCTGGACACATCCCCACCTGGCTCTAAGGACTCTGAGCCATGATGATTCAAAACATAATTTCTAGTCAATAAGAAAAACAGGAAATTTTTTTTTAATATGATCTTCATAGAGTATTTCCCTAATCTTTCTATATACTAAGTTAATATTACTTTGCTTTGCTGAAAGTGTTTTAGTTGACTTTTAATTTTGCACTTTGAAACCCCATGTAAAATCTTGCAGCGTAAAAAAGTTGTGCAAGTTTTACTGAATTGGAAATTATGATGTTCCTTGGGCAGCTCCCCTGAGCAAGTACAGACCTTTATGCTGTCTAGAGAATTAGTATAAGTGACATGTATTTGTCAGCGCAAAGCCTTCATTCATGCGAGAACTCTGGGATCTTTGTGTTCTGACATTCATGATTCACTGGCCAGCATGTCAGGCAATTCCAGTGCTTCCAAGATGCTTGCAGCATCCTGCACCATTTAGAATAGGAAATATCTGCACCATTGTTAAGTGATGACAGAGCTCTTTCATTCTTTCATAATTGTACAAGCAGTCTTTTATTAACCAGCACCTGTGCTGTACACGTGCTGTTTGCTTAGTATTAACTTATGAATGGGAAAGTTTACAACTTACAGCAGTTTCAATGGCTGTGGGGCTCAGGTGCTCTCTCAGCACAGCATAAACGCTTGGAGACATTGGAAGAAGATCTGATGGAGAATGTGGTTCTGTAGGGTCATTTAAGCTAAAAAGACAAAATGCAAACAAAACCAAAATATACAAAAATAATCTTTAAAAAAACTTAGTTCCCTCTGACTTTGTGCATATCAGTGGAGCATGGTGAATGGTTTTAAAGTTTGTTAACCCTGTACTCAGGCTTGCTGGTGGCCCTGTAATCACAGGCCAACAACCTGGTATACACTTAAAAATGTAGGAGATAAGAGTCAGGTTTATCCTCTTTTTCCTTGGCCCTAATATTAGCTCCTGGAGAGAAAAAGGAGACAGCGAAAGATAAGTACCATCAGAGTACCATAAAATCTGCATTCAATTTTTACAAATGGTTTGCCCCGTGAATGGGAAAAGCACTGTACATGTGAAGTTCTTTACTTCCCTTTCTTGTATTTAGCAGTCCTTGGCCTTGTGTTTCTATGCCAAACTATTTTCAAATAGTTTGGGGAAGAGAAGTAGGGGAAACTCTGCAAAGGGATGTAAATTAGATAAAAGCAACAGTTGAAACGTTACACACCTGTGAGGATACTTACATTTTGGAGACTGGGATAAATACAGAAGGAACATAGCCTTTACCTCCTCCATCTGAGGGCTTTGAGACTAGAATAAACAGCAGAGAATTAAAATATTGTCCAGTCATTTTATTATCTATTTGAAATGGATTATTTGCTTGAAGTGCTGCAGACAATAATAAATTGAAAAGTCCCTGCATAAATAAATAGCCATAAAAGTGAAGGGAATTCCTGAGATTAGTCCTTGAGTTCAGGTCTTAGTCACAGAATTGTCTGTGCTCCCTTGATATGAATCACAATATAATATCACAACTGGTGAAAGAGATTTTGTTAGGCCTTCGAAGCAAATATACAATTCTTTAAGTTTGGTACTCTGAGCCTCCAGATTTCAGTTCTGCAAATGCTTGGAGCTCTTTCTCTACAGATACAGCTTTAGCAATGTCTTTTGCATGAAATTAAGCATACATGTAAGATTTTAGAGGATTGGAGCATTAGGCAAAGTCCACTGAGTTAAAATGAAGAGGGAGAAAAGAACTGTAGCCTTCAAATATTTTTGAGTTGCATAGGAATTTGAGTTCAAATGGAATTGTAACCTTTGATACTGAAATTCTAGAAGAATGTGCTTTATCTATTAAAAAATTAAGGGTTTGAGGGCTTTCTTTAAGCAAGAATGAATTTGACCTAAAAATGAGCTGACATGTAACTTGGACAAAAAGGAACGTGGGCCTGAATATATGTGGAGCCCTTTTGCATTTTCCAGTGCAGTTGCCAGGGATTTTCAGGAACATTGTCTGCCATAATAACTTTGTAATTGTGCAGTATATTGGCAAAAGGCGGTGCAGATAAACGACAGTTTTTATAAGGTTCCATTGAATGAAATGAAACCAAGTAGGGCTTCCAGGCTGTTCGGGAAATTCTGAGTTCTCTTGAAATTAAAGAGACAGCATGCTACAGTGTAACACAACTATGAAGCCGATAAGCAGAATGGCTTTTCAGTTTCCTCTCCTTTGAGCACCTAAGCACTGAATTTTGTGATGCATCAGTCAGGAAAAAAAAAATCCATTTCTTAGCTTCTTTTAAATATTGTCATCACCTCTGCTGTAACCTCTAAGACCAGGGATGTATCTGCAAAATGAAGCTGTCTAAATGATAGACACATGTTAAAACAGTTCTTTTGAAGATGACTATTAAAGGAGGCATCTTAATCTGTTCTCTCCCTCCTCTCCCCACATTCCTCAAATTGCCTCTAGACTTTGCAGCTGCTGGGCAGAAAGAGTAAATAGAGAAGTGGAGCCCAACCTTCGTTTGGCTGACAGCTATAGTGTTTGCCAAAGGCCTTATCTTTGGGGATATCTGGATACAGGTACTTCAGAGGGTTTTCAGGAACGTTGTCTGCCATGATAACTTTGTAATCGCGCAGTATGTCAGCAAAAGGCAGGGCAGATAAGCGACCTTTGTTGTAGGGTTCCACCGAATGAAATGTTACATCCCCTGCAAAAACACAATGGCACCATAACCTGTAGATCAGCATCTGCAGCTGGAACACATTTTTGCCTTTCTTTTAAGGTTTACACTTGCAGAGGCTTTACCTGTTCTTACCTACGTTCGTATCTTTCAATATATAATTTCTGCATATTTGGAAACAAATCTAAAGCCTGCAGTAAGCAGGTACTCCTTATAGAGAGCTTTTTTAATATAAAGAACTCAAGAGATGGAATGTCAGAGTTTTGGTTTGTGTTTGAGAAATTGTGATACTTGTATCTTGTCCAAAACCATACTATGACATGATACATGTGAATTTTACTTTCAAACCAAACAAAATTTGACTCTTGTATTGCAGGTATATTGCAGAGTTTGGGTTGGTTTTGGTTTGGTTGTTGGTTTTTTTTTTTGTTTGTTTTTTTTTTGTTTTTTTTAATTTAAATTATACTTACCATTTTCTAGCTGATCCACCCAAGTAAAGGTAATTCCACCCAGATTGCTCTCACTAAACCTTAATAAAAATGTTCCTGGTGTCTTGTCTTTCAGCAGAATTCGTTCCTTTTCTTTGCTTACAAATCCCATTATGTACCTGAGGTATAACAGGAAATCATGGGTTTACTTTTGGAAAAAAAAATACAGACTTTGATCTGTGCAATATGTAGAACCATAGAAGGGCCTGGGTTGGAAGAGACCTTAAAGTTCACCAAGTTCCAACCCCCGTGCTGTGGACAGGGACATCTTTCACCAGACCAGGTTGCCCAGAGCTCTATCCTTGATCTGGCCAGACTTTATACAGGTGTTCAAAACATGGTTACAAAGCTTTATAAGGCTTGGAGACTACGACCAAAGCTTTGTGTGATTTACATGTGAAGTATGGCATTGAGCTCAAAGTACTATGAAGCCTGGTGAAATTTATCCCAGTACTTGACCGCATAGACAGAAGAATAAATCTAAACCTGCATTTCTAAGAGATCCCATGTTGTTCTCCTTTGCCAGCAATTTCCAAAAGTTATGAATGGGAGAAGGGAGAGAGAAGTGTTAAACTCACTGTGAATACTCCTCTGCATAGCTAAAACTGAGATTAGTAAAGGACAGAGAAAATGTGGAGATAAATCAATATACAGCAGCTCCCTTGTTGCTCACCCATCAATCCAAAGAGGAAGAATGTGTTTTTTAATCAAGTCCAGGATTGCTTCAAGCCAAACCCAAAAGGTAAAAGACTTCCCAGGCAAATGTTCCTAACGGTTAAAAAACAACCACAAAACACAAACAAAACCAACACACACAAGAAGAGAATCATGAGAGTGGTGTTACCCAACGTTCACATGACATAGTTTCTTCTCAGTTTCTTAAGAATAAGCTACTTTGCTCAAGTGAGAATGACAATTTGAGCTGTGGTTTTGAGTAACACCTCTCTTTCAACCTGACATAAAACCAACTGATTTTTAAGATATGCATCTTGGAAGCAACTCATTTTTCAAGGAGAGTAAAAATCACATCTGTGGTTTCTTCCTAGTTGTAAAATTATATTTTGAGTGAAATGAAGATGAGAAAGTTGAACTTCATTCCAAGGTTCTGTACTTGTTTAAATAATGTAGTTAATACGAATGAAACAAGCTTAACCTTCTTTATCAATACATTCTCTGTTTCTCGTCAAAGTTATTGCATATATTGACTGTCTTGAAATAATTTAGGTCAAAACTAAACATATGAAAAATCTTATGCTTTATGAAAAATGTATTGTATGCTTTGGTAAGACTTTTAATGGAACATTTACAGAAATATATAAGGCATGCTATAATGGCAGTTTCTGATATCTGTAGCAATATAACTTAGTAGATCCCTAATCCCAAGCTGTACGCTTCTGGAAGTGTTATTTTCCTAGTTAAATTTTTACAAGGGATGTGATTGTACTGAGCTGCAAGTCCCACATATGGCAAGTGAGAATCTTATCAGAAGCATCAGAGGAACAGCGATAGGCATGGTTGTGGGTGTTATGAGTCACAAGAGTTTAGTTTTACTTTTGGAACAGTACCTTGCAGAACTTTGCCCAGGATAGTTGATAATCATTGTAACTGACTTGTTGTCCTGAAAGAAAAAAAAAAAAAAGCACCCAAATGGTGCATGCATTATTCTGAAGTTATGAAATAGATATAGCTTGATATCTGTATAGTTGGGTGGGGGGGATGAGGGGTGAAGTACAGTACATCCAGACTTGGGGAGGGAGGGATAGGGGCATGCTAAGGGACTGTAGATCTGTTTTTCTGTATTCTTTTGAGGCAGGTTTTGGGAATATTTGCGTAAAGTAGCCCATGACTTGGTGTTTGCAACCATGTTGCAAACTACGTGCTCAGTTTCAGTTTTTAGCCTAAATGTTACTTCTCAGCTTTCCCCAGGGCCTCTCCCTTCTGGGGCACACTTGGGTCTCAAGAGTAGTCAATAGTTCATCTTGCTGAGGTTACAGGGCCTCTTTGCTGTGCTGACACCAGTGAAGCATCTCTGGTGAGGTCCCAGAAGTGAACAGACCTACAAGGACAGGTACTTAAAATGAAACAAACCCCAAACCAAACCTCATAAGCAAGCAAAAATACTTCCTTTTTATTTCAGATGTACGAGATAATTGTTAAGGAAGCAAAATAACATCACAGTTCAGTGTGACTGATGCCCTCTTCCTTCAGTTGAGTAGCCTGGAAATTCGAAAGTTGAATTACTTTGTGATAAGAATAAGCTGACGCCTGCTTTTCTTTAAAGAAAAAAAATGTCATTGTGACATTTTTGACATCAGCCCTGGAAGTGGAGGTCATGCCATGCTGGTTTTGGCTGGGGTAGAGTTCATTTTTTTCATAGTAGCCGGTGTGTTTTGGATTTGTGCTGGAAACAGTGTTGGTAATACAGGGATGTTTTAGTTCTTGCCGAGCAGGGCTTACACACAGTTTTTGCCTCTCACCCCACCTCATGAGCGAAGGGGCTGGGAGTGCTGAGAAACTGGGTGAGGACACAGCTGGGACAGCTGATCCTAACTGGCTGAAAGGATATTTTGCACCATATGGTGACATGCTCAGCATGTAAACTTAGGGGTAAGAAGGAGGAAGGAGGGGATGTTTGGGGTGATGGCATCTGTCTTCCCAAGTAACTCCTTTGTGTGATGGATTCAGCCCTGATTTCCAGGCTGAACACTTGCCTGCAGATGGGAAGTTGTGAATGAAGTCCTTGTTTGCCTTGTGTGCATGTGTGGCTTTTGCTTTACCTGTTAAACTGTCTTTATCTTGACCCGTGAGTTTTCTCACTTTCACCCTTCCAATTCTCTCCCCGTGTCACTCTGAGGGAGTGGGTGGCTGTGTGGGGCTTAGTTGCCAGCTGGTGCTAAACCACAGCATGTGCTTAAAGCACCTGTAGCTATCAAATATAAGAACCCCAAAGCAAATAAAATCTGTGTATTTCTGCACACTTACCCGTAAGTTTCTCTGCCAGCATGTTGAGCTGTTCAGAATTGAGTCCACGACCAACGTATGATGAAAATTGCCAGCTCAGTACTTCTAAGAGCTGGCTTAAAGTGGCAGCAGGGGGGTTGTTGAAGAAAGACAAATTCTGCAACAGAATGAATGCTTTGTTTAGATAGCAACCACGAAATACATGTCAGGCTGTAACAGGAGGATGCAAGTACTTGAGCAGAATCTGGAAGTGTTGAAAGTGAGCTCTATGTGTGGGGAAGCACTGGGGCAAATACGTGTGGGCCCTCCCACCTGCAGGCACCCAGCAAGGTCCAGCAGGATGCCCTAGCAGAGTTGTAGGGTGAGACTCCTAGAGAGAGCTAAAATCCCTGTGTGCATCTTGGGTGCTAAAGTACCTTGCTAAGCCTCTGGTAGTGTTCTATGTAAAGACAGTGAAAATGTGCTTAAATACTGTCCAAAAAAAAATTGTCACTATATTTTAATGTTTAGTGCATGGAAACTTTAAACCATTACATACTGATATGGTGATGTGCTGTTGAATCATTCGGCTTATCTTAGCTTTTCATTTGGTTTTTTTTGGATTGTACGCACCATGGACATATTGAAGACTGTGCAAAAACTCTTTAGAGTATCAGAGAGTGATAATGCAGTCCAGCCTGCTGGTCAGCTGGCCTGCCATCATGGTAGACTGTCTGACCCTCTGAGCATCTGTGTGACTGCACTAATCCCCAGCTGAAAGCCCGAGAGCCATTGACAGCACTATTCCACAGTCTGCAGATACAGTAACAGTGACTGAATCTAAAATATGTGCTGAAGAGACAGCTGAAGCCTTAGAAAGAATGATTCTGCCTTTGCTCAGGGTTAGAGCCACTAGAAGTTGCTACTTAACATCTATAATCTTCTCCACAGAAAGCACAAGTTCCTATAAAATGCATGGGGGAAACCAGCACTTACGTACTTTAGAGACTCACCTATATGCCTGCTTTCATGGTTTGGAGTTGTACTGGTAGAATTATTTTCTAACAGGTCTAGTTTTAGTCAGCCACACCCAAGAAAGATAAATTCAAACTACAGAAGTTAGAGAAGTTGTGGAGAAGGACTGTCACCTTCCGTAGTTTAAGAACTACTAATTTAGGCTACAAAAAGAAAAGCTAAGAGTGCATGTGGTTTTATATCTGGGCAGGGAAGGAAAGATAAAGAGAACAACATTAAAGTGTGATGTTGATAATAGTGTATGAGAAAAAAATAAGGCCAGTTCAAGAGGGAAATACATCTTTTTTATACTTAATGTATTTAATAGCCAAATAATACAAATGTGAAAATGCAGGAAGTCAGTGTTTGCTTACTGAGGACCTACCTGAGGATCGTTGGTTGACAGATTGTACCAAATAATAGAGGCCCACGCGTTGGGCAGCTGGCTGACATTGGAAATCATCACCACAGGCAAAGAGCTGGTCTGGTGGAGAGAATGAATGCCGTGTGTAAATGCTGCTGAGGAAAGTATTAGTGCTGTGCTGTGCTTTGGTTTTTTAGCATCTCTTTCTTCCCAAAGCACAGACTTCTTTGCCAGAAGTTCTGGAAATCTTGTGTCTGCTTGTGGTTACTGCTGAGGGCCTCACCGAGGGGAGGCAGACCTGTGGTCTGGCCCAAAACACTTGTTCTTCTATAAACTGCTGGAAAATGCCTTCTACTCTTGCCCCAGAAAATCTGTCCCGAATACTCACTTCCAAATTTATGGTCAATCCGTACAGGCAGACCTGTGTTTCAAAGCTGATGGAGTGCAGTTCCTCGGTCACCATGTGAGGGCCCTGAGGGAGTAAGGAGGTTATAAAGCTCTGAGTGCACAGTTGGCATTTAACACTGTTTTAGTGATCCAGCTGCTGAGGTTACACTTGGAAAGAAAACTCCTATTGAATATATAAGCAGAACAGGAAAAGAAGGAAGTGAAGGAAACAATTTGTTTGTTCAACTCTGACATTAAATTAGTCCAGAAGTCTGATATTTTTTTCTGATGAATCTAAAAAAAAGCCCTTAATATTGTTAAAGCAGTACTTCTAAACTTTTAACTTTTTCTGAAATGGTACTTTTAAACACAGATTTGCACACAAGAAGTTGACAAATAATTTTGTGTGTCTGATAAAGGTTGTCTTCAACTTTCCTTTTTCTAAAGTTTCCTTACGGATTGAAAATTTGACTTTGAACAGAGATGTTCCACTTCAAGGAGAACCAAACTAGAAACAAAGCAAATAGCCACAGCTTTAATGACAAATAGGCCTTCATCCAGGTTTGCTGTGTGTACTGAGATGGTACTAGTTGAAGGAATAGAGGCCTAAATCATTAATCCAAAGTAAATCTGGTATTAAAACCCCAAGCTTTTCTTGGATGGAAAAAAAATAAAATCTGTTTGTCATCGTTGATTAAAGTTTGTAGTATAAGCGTTTGTTGATTACAAACCAGCTCTGTAAAGATCCAAATCTCTTCCCCTTAGGAACCAGATCTCTTGAAATACTTTTCCATCCCCAGAACTCAATGTATAAAAATATATTTGTCCTTTTCCTGGTTTCTTTGTTGTTGGTCTATCCCTCCCCAGCATGCATTTGTTTTGTCAGACTTTTCTTTTAAAAAAAGAAATAAAAAATTGCAAATCAAAATGCTTTCCCTTACTGAAATATTCTGCTTTCAGTCAATGTAAAATAAAACTATTTTTTGGCAGAGGACCTTGTGGCCTTATCTTTCCATGGAGCACCTCCTCCAGGACATGTACAGGCCACTGCAACAAAAGACACTGAATAAATGAGGAATTGAGACCACAGGAGATCCTTAGGCATCAGAATAATAAATCTGCCTTGCAAAGGGAAAATCCAGCTTAAACCTGAAGGCTTTTACGTGAAACACTCATCCATCAAATGAGCTCAAATATTTTCATACAGGTTGAGTCGATCCAGCTCAACCTGTATTGCTGACACAAAGTTGAAAAGAGTTGATGAAACTACCCTTCTTCCCCTCATTAGGATTTTGCAGAAGCAATTTTTTCTCATGGAAAAATCATCTAGGCAAAAAAAGTATATCTTCATGAAAGGACAAATCTAAAATAGAGAACTTCCATTTTTTTTAATGAGGTCAGTTATATTTAACTACACTTTTAGCATATTGAAAGTCCTATAACAAACCAAGTTTTTAAAGCATTATAGTTGCTGTTAACAAAGAAAATCCCAACTCTTGTTCTGCTAATAACCACTTTCACAGACTGACTTGACCAAGGACAGGCTGTGTTTGAGGAAATCGGTAGTGAACCAGGTCACAGTTCAGCTGTCCTAATTCTCCACAGTCCTATGATGGCTTTGTATAGTTTTAAAGGCACAATGTGTGGAAGTGGGAGGAAAATGCTGCCAAAACTAGAGTGCCAACATTTCTCAACCTACATTTTTGCATTTGCGTGTCGTGGTGTCAGTGATTTTGTGAGTAGCACAGTAACTGGGAGGTGAGCCTTGAGTTTCAGTCTTGCTAATTGGGTTGAGTTGTTCTGTTCAGAAATGTCTGTGAAACGGGCACAAGTATCTTCTGCTTTAGGTTTTGGTCAAATTCTTCATGCTGATCACACCTTTTGCTTTGTACGTAAAGAATACTTCAAATAACTCTTGTGCTTGTATAACCACAACTATTTGGGCTGTGATATGAGCGATTTTATTTTTATTTTTTTTTTAATTTATTTTTAACTTGCTGATACAACTTTACCCTCAGTTATGCTGGTTTTAATGCTGTCGTGCCATACACAGAGTCACCACGAGAGGGGAACCTACGACCAGGCTGGGACGAGTGGCGGTAGATTAATCGCATTTTCGGTGCTGGCTGAGGCAGCAAACCCCTTCGATGCAAAAATAATGATACCCTGACTTCAGCTGTGAACCTGGCCAGCAGAACATATATTTAAAGGACCTTTCCTATAGGAAACAATTATTTCAACAAAAAAAACTTTAAAAGCTTGTTTTTTGGTTTTTTTGGTTTTTTGTTTTTGTTTTTTTCCAAAATGTAAATGACCGAAAAGGTAACCTTTGAG
Organism: Cnemophilus loriae; assembly: GCA_013397755.1. NCBI lineage: Eukaryota > Metazoa > Chordata > Aves > Passeriformes > Corvidae > Cnemophilus > Cnemophilus loriae. The sequence goes on along the minus strand of VZTF01007031.1, from coordinate 219,554 downwards.
AGGAATGCACACATTTGGATTATTACTCTCTACCTTCTATTGTAATTTTTTCAATATACAGACTTCAGGCATGCAATTACAATTTGAGTAGTTCCAAACAGTTCTCAATATACTTATACTAACATAATATTTGGATCCTGTACTTAGTATATATATCAAAATCTAACAACTCTTTGATTTAAATAAAATCAAATATGAGATACTTGTGAGAGTAAGCAAAAACAACATGTAAAATAAATGCACAAACCTCATTTCCTTTGCTTCCAGCGCTTGTTTTCATTTCTTTGGGTTGCTGTATAGAGCAAAGCAATATTTATATGTCAGAGAAAATATAGACAGAAGTACATATAAAGAACATAATTTATAACCAGGATGTTCTTAGTTATAATAAAATTTTATTTGCAGTATACAAATGAAGTCTGATGAAGGCTGACACTGCACCTTGAAAATTCTATTCAGCGAGGAGTCTTTTGATATTTTTATAGAATTTTTAAGAAACTAAGTTAATGTAACAAAGCATTAATTAGGGTACTTGCCAAGTGTCTAACACAAAAAAAAGCGCTAAAAACCATCGATCTCAATCTCCTTTTGCAAAACTACACCAAGGCACTGCATCTGTGGTTAAGCCCCAAAAATACCACAGGCAAGGGAGTGTTAGTCAGAAAGCAGGACTCACTGGTCTCTCAGAGAAGTTACACAAGCAGCGCTCTAGTCTCTCACTAGGCTGTTATCACAGGCATTAATTTCCGATAGATTTCAAGCATTCAATTCTATTTCCCCCTAGAAAACTGTGGTTTAGGTTTTTTTTTGTTTGTTCTGTGTGTTGGGTTTTTCTGCTTGGGCTTTTTTTTTCTGTTGTTGTTGGTTTTGTGTTTTGGGGTTTTTTTAACCAAACTCAGCTTCTCAGAAGCTTTTTAATTCATAATTAGTCTTTCCTTTTCTGGTGGTAATTAGGATTTGCTTTGTTATTTCCGTGAACATATACAGTCTTATTTTATGGAATGGATAAAGTATGGAATGGCATAAAGAGGTTCTAGGAGTAAATTTCCTATATAAGCAGAGAGAAAATGAGTGTGGCCTTGACAGTAATACAACTCTCCCTCCATAGCTTCCAAAGAATCTTATATTTCTCTACCAGAAGTACACAACAGTGAAAAAGCAGTCAAACCTACCAAATGTCGAAATTCTACCGACAAGCTTCCATTTGCAGACTCATCCATGTTCATGGCTTTCACGTGTGTTCCACACAGAACAAACCTACGGTTACTGCGGAGGACATTACACTTATGCACTCAAATGCCATTTTATTGGAAAAATTTAATAAATGTGATCTTTGATTGTCTTACCTTACAGTTGAAACATTCCTAAAAGAGAAGAGGGGTGGGGGAGAGGAAGTGGATTGTGAATCAGTAAATGTGTAAGACAGAACTGGTACTGAGAAGCAAATCTGAGATGGTAGATTTTGCCTGGTCAAAGTTGGTTTGTATTGACAACACAACTACAATTTTTAAACTGAAGAACTGAAGTTCAGTTTAGCCTTTTGCATCTGGCCATATGTAGGTAGTGTATTTTATCTTGCTATTTATTATCAGACAGTACACGGCTTTTAAGAGAGACAGCCCTGGCTTCTCTCTTGCTCTCTCCTCACTGGGTGTTTTCCCTCTTTCTTGTGGGCTAACATTTATGTCCATGCAGTCAAGGTGTTTTTTAGGGGCTTGCAGAAGCACAACAAGCAGAAGGGGGGAGGTACCTTGGGCTGGGGATGGTGCATGGTGAGAGTTTGGAGATATTTCAAATCCAACTATCCCATAAATGCAATACAGTTTGATTTCAAGTTTTTGTGTGATGCTGCTGTATCAGTCTGATGAATTTTTTTCAAGTCTTGAGGCAAATCTTAAATGGACTTCTTGCCTCCAATTTGAAAACATCAATTAGACTTAGCAGCTTTGTTTTAAAAAAAGAAATCTTCCACATAAAAAGGAAGTGTTACTCTGATCTTTTAACTGGTGGGGTTTTTTAAATTTTTTTTTCTTTTCCTTTTAAAAACAGTTTTAAAATCAGATAGGGTAGCCACTGAAAAAAATTGTGTTGTCTCTGTAGGGAGCAAGAGAATATCTTCACTTTTAAGTTTCTTACTTGTCAATAGTTGCTTTCACTCTGATCTGGTAGTTCAGCTCTGGCAATTTAATTAGCAACCTTCAAAACAGAAAATGAGAGGGTGAATATTAACAGAATAAATATCTCACCAGAAAACACCAGACTTGTTGCTCCAGATTAGAGTATCAGAAATTATTATAGTCTGAAAATAGATGAGGCATCTAGGGTTATAATGCAATTTTCAGGGTTGAATACTCAGGAAGAGGAGCTGGGCTGTTCCAGTGGTGGGTGCCCTACCCTCCCTCTAAGTCTGTGGAAAAGTTAGCAGGTGTTTGAGGGAATGGCTGGAGAGACACCAAAGTAGTAATAATTAGGAGATGGATTTGTATAATCTCTGACTGCACCACACTGGTGTGTGTGCTTTCCTTCATGTACCTTTTCTCACCTGTAGCCCTCCATGCACTTTGTGCTGCGAGATGGAAATGAAATGAGAGTTCCTCTCCAGTCTTTGCTCTTTCACAGAGTCAGGCAAGGAGCTTCTGGGAGAGAAATAACTTCTCTGATTCACCAGAGACCCCCAAAATGCAGCAGTTTCTCTTTCCTCTGTGCAGAAGTGGCTGTGAGTATTCTGATTTTGGCTTGTATGATAAGGATCATTATTTTCTCCGTTTGTAAAGTCATTAAAACAAGAATTAAATGCATACAGAACCCTGAAGGTGCCGCCTTCAGCCACAATGTGCCTTTCTTCCTCATGTTTTACTCTTTACTGCCACTTGTTCTGCGTGACAGATTCTGTGGACTTTATATCCCCATTCCAGAAAATCTCCCTGCAGTTGAAAGGATCCCTAACGCAAGTTGGTCTGCTTTGCTTTCTAGATTCTCCTAGGATAAAATACTGTACATAAATGAAGGAGTTTATATCAGATTTCCCTCCTTACCTTAATTTAACAGTGAACTGTATTAAAGTTTTGAGAACCATTGGCCTCTGGGGGTGTGTTGGCATGCAGGGCTGCCTTTCAACCACGAAGGAGCTGTGTGAAAAGAAGTGAAACAAATGGACTTTTAGGAATATATATAAACAAACAGCTGTTCTAGGAGGAAAAAAAAAAGAGCTGGTATCTCTTAAAGACTTATTTCTCTACAGATGCTGAAGTGCGAGCTATGCATTCCGACTCTCAGTTCCCAAAATGATCCAGTGGTCTAACTTTCATTTAAATTGTTCCCATAAGAAAAAGATTTTTGGAACACATTGAA
>VZTF01007031.1:191945-206182 GCA_013397755.1 Cnemophilus loriae | reverse complement strand
AGTCCTGCCTTGTTTCAGCTGTTATCACTAAGCCTGTCTCATCCATCTATACCTTGATTAGAGAGGGAAAAAGTCCTGTTACTAATAAGGCTTGAGATGAAAGCTGTGGGGAGAAATCTGCCACTGGGGTAAGTCTATTGATGGACATATTAATTCCTCTGTTCATTTCTGCTTGTGGCTGTTACTTGTTTTTGGTAATAAAACAGGGTTTCACCTGCCGCCTAGATGGCCAGTAAGTGACCATGCCATACACTGGTCCCTTAAGCTACAAAGCCTGACGAGTGTTTAGTCCTGGCTTACCCCTGCCTCACAGAATTCCTGCACTGGAAGGGTTTAAAGGAGTCAAAAAAAAGCTATTTAACCAAGTCAAGAAGAAATAAATATCCTCTCTTTGAGCTGGAAAAATGCATTTATGTAGAACAGGCTCTTAAAAAAAAATTCTGACAGTGGGATGTGTTAAAATTCCCCACAAAGGATGCCGGTTATTAGGGACTTTCCTAGCGTTTCTAGACACTATTCATATGCAAAACTTTCAAAAACTCTTTCTTTCTCTCTTTTTCTTTGTTTCATTAAGAGAAAACCATCTGAATCAAGAGGTGAAATGGAAATTCACTTTTCCACCCCTTTCTTTTTTCTCTAACTCATAAAGCTGTAGAAACAAGCTGGGTCCATAGTGATTCCCATACTTATGCCTGGCTTGTGCTTCTTCAGCTTGATTCAGTTTGAGTAGATGCTGAGAAGGCCAACAGAGAGCTGCTACCTGTGCTCCTGGAGCAGCCCCTTTTGCAGTAAGGGAGCAGATGGATTGCAACTCATCATGTCATAAATTGACAAATAAATTGTAACACTGAATATCTCAAGAACTGCAACTTACTAAATAACAATAGCTACTAAAAGTCACAATAACCATGTCTTTGACTCTGGAAAAATAATAAAACTAAATATTTTCTGCCTGTGTTTTATACTTTCCAGCTGTAATTACACTTTGGAATGCACCACTTGGTATTTCCTTATTATTCACCCACTGCCAGCTCTTGTTCTGCACTTCCATTTTGTCTTTGGCTGAAGGCGGAATTTGCTCAACATGACCTTGATTTCTGAATGACTAATTGAAAATTATCTCCTATCAGCAAAAGAGTAGTATAAGTTGAAAAATTAAGGAATTTTAACCAGAAATGAGATGGGGAAATCCTAACTTAGTGTTACATGAACACTAGCAGCCAGAAGAGGAAGAAAAGTGTGGATTCCATAGTTATGCAAAATTATATTAATAAGTTTAAATATTTAAGGAGAAAATTTATAATTGTCTTTTGACGAATACCAGCAAAGAGAATTTGAGGATTCGCTTTTCTTCTTTCAAATCAAAATATCTGCTAATACTACTGTAATTTTGTTGTTCTTAAAGTCTTCTTTCCCTTCTCTTCTGTTCCAGTGAGGTCTTTCCATGTCATGAGTTACAACAAACTACAAATGATCTTATTTGGACTGGATTCTTCTCAAGAACTACCAGCACGATGCTAAATTTAAGCAAACGGGAACTTGAACTTTCATTCTGAACAGGTGACAATTTTCTGTGAATGCTGATGATATTTCCTTGGAGAAAGCCTTCCTACTGCCACCTGGCATGCACTCTTTTGACTCCAGGGACATCTGTTGTGAGAGTGTCTTACTAGATCATGGAGAAAAACAAAGAGGCATTTCTGCAAAAACAGTTTGTACGTTTATGCCCTTTAGCCAAATTTTAAAACAGCTTGAACTCTTTGGAGTATTTTAAAGGTGCGTGAAACAGTGGCTGAGGAAATGCAAGGTTTGATTCTTAAGGTAAGTTGCAAGGTCATGGAGAAACTTTATAATAGTTATATTTTAATATCTTTTAAAGAGATATTATGATTCTTTAAAATACATGTTCTTTCAAAAATAACACCAAACAACTGTCAGATTTGGTATCTGGAATTTACTGCTTACTCTGACAGGAATGAAGAAATCTAGACCAGAGTCATTCTCTTACTCTTCTTTTCTTCCCATTTTTAAAGTTTTAAAATTTGAGCTGATTTTCCTGTGGAAATCACAAAGTGGATCACTGCCAGCCACACTAACACTGACCGCTTTTCATGTGTCAAAGGGCTCTGCACACACCTGTCAGTGGATACTGGATGTGCACTACGTGAGCAACTGGCTCTGTTTCCAGTGGTTAAAGCAGGGGATTAGGAGTTAGTTGGTCTCTGCTTGTAATGTAGAAGGATGTGCTGTGAAACCTTTAGAAAGTCAGTCAGGGGTTTGCCTGATTATCTCCGTGTTTTCAAGGTGACCTTAAAAAAGGACTTGAGTAGGTTTTGGTGCTTTCCAATTCTGAAAATGGCTTCAGAATTTGGTCGAGTTTTCTCTTCTTTTCTCTTTTTTCTTTCTTTTTTCTTTCTTTTTTCTTTCTTTTTTCTTTCTTTTTTCTTTCTTTTTTCTTTCTTTTTTCTTTCTTTTTTCTTTCTTTTTTCTTTCTTTTTTAACTCTCAAAACCACCAGCTGTATTTCTTCTAATTTCTGCTAGAAGAAAAACCCTCTTGAGCCTTTTAATTGTGTACAATAGGAGCTTTACTTGAAGGCATGGAAGGGCTAGCTAGTATAACTACTGAAGTGCTTGTTCATATTGAATGAATATTTAAAGAAGCACATGGAAGGGAGGAGAGATAGGAAACAGCAATACAAAGTCAAGCAAAAACACATTTCCTTCCCTATTGCTCACTTGTTGTGATACGATTATTTTACTAAGTCTGATACTCAGCATCTTTCTGGATAAGCAAATATCTCATCTTTCATAAAATCAAAAACAGGGAGAAAAACCCCCTTTCGTCTATCATTTTATTTTTTTGAAAGAAAGAAAGATTTGGTTTAGTTGTGTATCTCGAATGTGTGGGTGGGAAGGCATAGCTGTACACACATATTTCCCGTTTTCACCTTCAAATATGACAAATAACACATTGCCTTGATTTGTTTTCTACCTTTGTTTATGCATGCAGGCAGAAAGTCTAATGAAGACAACAGCAGAATACAAAGAAAGAGTCAGTCCTCGTGTTAGCCTGATAAAGGTTAAGTGCTTGGGAGTTTTTTGAAAGCTTGTACTTAAACAGGCAGTATTCTTACTAAAAAATCTTCCACTAGAAAGGTGTCTCTGTATTATTTAGGTCTTTAAGAGGAAGTACCTGCGACACTATCTATTTAGACTGCTCTTGTTGTACTTTTATTTTTAGATTTCCCCTTCCCCCTCTCAAAATATGTAAGAGAACTTAAAGGCAACCTCATTGTTTTAGAAAACTCCTCTGATGTGTGGGAAGTCCTAATACACAGGTCTGTAGTCTTGTAGTTTTCTCAGAGTGTATGATGCATAACTTCCAGAAGATCATTGGTTTTTTAGGGCATGTGCAACCAAATTGCAATAGGCAAAGCTGTAAAAGCACAGTGAATGAGCTGTGAAGGCAGAGGTCTTTTTCTCCACACCTCAAATTCCACTGCAGAGTCCCTCCCAGCAGCCACTAAAACCACTCAAGGAATAGTCTATAGGAACAGCAGATTTCTGAGCAGGTAGGGTGAGATACAGCTACAGAAAATACATTTCTGTAGAAATCATAATCAGGCAGTAGAACTGTACAGACAGGGAAAGATGAATAATGTAGTGGTGCTTCTTATTTGAGAATACATAACTTCTTGTTTAAATGAGATTTATTTGAAAGTAAATAAAAATACAGTGTTCTCTATGAAAAAGGGTAAAACATCAGAGGACAGAGAGGACTGATCTCCACATCCCCCTCCTCCCCTGGGCACAAAGACCTGAGTATTATTAACTAATCTCTCAGGCAGATGTTCAACTGCAATTGGGCTCTTAATACTTCAGAATGAACAAAGCCCACAAGAGGTTATTTAGCTTGCTTGTATTTTTACTTCTGTCTGTAAGTTAACTCTTATTCATTCTATAAAAACAAACTGAAACATTTATAAACTTTTAGAGCTGCATTCTTTAAATAATAACTAGAAACCTCCAAATATTTTACTTCTAACAAGTAACCTTTTCCAGTCTTGTATCGATCATTTTTAAAAGCCTTTATTAGCTGACATGCAGTCACCAGGCTGCAGTTGCTAGGAGCAGACACCTAGCTGCTTTAGCAAACAGACTTCTGTGCGGGGTTTCCCATTTGCACGCCAAAATTTTCTGTAAACAGCTTTAATGGTTGTACTGAAAAACACACTGGGATCAGTCTAATACAATGTGAATTGTGTTAGACAGCAGGACACACTGGTTCAAAACACATGTCCTCCTTTAGCGTGTTGAGTTGTTGATCTGGCAGGCTGCACGAGTGCTAAATACGTGTAGATAACATTTTGAAATGGATCTTCCGTGGTTTATTAGGAACTTTCTCTATTTTGTTCCATTCTCACTCTTTTGTAAGCTTTAACAGGAAACTGCAACTTAAACATCAATGGCTGTTTCCACTGTTTGCAACTGTTTCTCAGCACAGGGCTTATTAGAATTGTTTGTCAAATACCAACTGGAATGTCCTGTTTCAGATCTAATGCTATTTTGGCCACTTTCTTTGATGTACTGAAATAAATAATTTCAGGAATCCTTGTGCATGTTCCTTTCTGGTACAGAGGCTTTTGTAAACAGTCACTTGAGCTAAGGAACCTTTGTATGTTCACTTAGTTCTATCTGGAGAAGCACAGTGATGTTCAGTTCCCATTGCAGATGGAAAAAACCTGGGCATTATAACCAGGAACATGACACAGAATCAGGAATGCACTGCTGTGTTACTGTTTTAAGCAGCATCATGTAAAGGTGTATTTGTTTGTATTACATAGGAACCGTGGATTTTACATGGAAAAGAGGACCCTTACTGTTAATATAGGTTGTTTTAGATGATGGAAGATACTTTCAGGTGCTATTCCAGACCTTTCCACAAAAACAGACAGAGCCATGTAGGAGAAAGTAATGTAGCTAAAGTAATATTTCCCAACTACTTACTATAACCCCCAAGAGCTTGTTTTTATATAACTGGTTGGTGTGACTCAGCAGATCTGGTGTTTCTGCCTGACCTCTCCCTTTGTAAGCAGACCCCAAGGTGTTGATGGTGTGTGTGCCCACAGACCTGCTCATTCAGGCATAATCCCATTGCCCTCCCTCCCCTCATCTTAGGCTCTAGCAGGGCTGGGGAGTGGGTAAAGTTCACCAATACTGGAGAATCTGCTGTGAGAATTAAATGTATTTCATGAATATACATAATTTACAGCAAATTGTTCCCCAGAGCACACAGTATACTCATTAACTCAGGCTTCAATGGTAAATGAGCAAAGCAGCCCTTCTTATTCCTGAAATCTGTTATTTCACTTTTGTAAAGGAAGATTTATGTAATCAGATTTCACCCTGAATACCATAAACAGTGAAGTGACACAGATGCATGTTGCCATTAATGAGAAGGGATTGCTTTCAGAAGTTGAGACTAGAGCATAAATAAGGGCTTCAGTTATGAGTAGGATGATTCTGGGAATTTCTGCTTTTGTCCTGATGGGGTTGTCCCGCACCCATCACAGAGTACAACACAGACAGTGGCTCTTCCTGAGAGCTCATCTGAACTCACACTTGGGCCAGGCTGCATTCCACGGAGCTACTTCTTGTCTAGCAGGCACCTGAGCAGTGCTCCAGGTTTCCAGCTTGGAGTGTGTGGGAGGAAGGACATCCCAGAGCTGAACGGGCAGTTGCCCAGCAGCATCATTCCTGAATGGAGCGGTGGGACACTGGGCACAGTGCCCATCTCTGATTCCCAGGCTCCTCTGAGCCTCCCCTGCCCTGGCTCCCTGGCTGCATTGCAGCCTGGCTGCTCTCCCCAAGCCAGGATTTTGGCATGTGAGTCAGGAATGTGGGCAGTGTCTGTCTTCCACGAGGGTCTCTGCATTTCACCTGTCATCTCTGTGCACTAAATGCACTCGTGTATTGCACAGGGGCTTACATCAGGGACAGGTACTCTGTCACGTAGAAACATTCCTTCTGAAAACTAGGATGTAATTGTCCATGGGCCAAGGTCATGCAGGCTCTTACATCTGCAGTTTGGTTCCTAGAAGTGCTAGGCAGCTCTTCAAAGCTTAACATCTGCCCTTTACGTTTTGTTGTCATAACAACAGCACAAACCATCTCCTTGTGACTAATCCGCTTTGCTTTTCTCCATCTAGATTTTAAGAAGGAGAAAGAACCACAGGCATAGTTTCCCTGCTCTTTCTCCCACTGCCTCTGAACATTTTCTCCCTCTTCCCTTTCCAAAACTGCTGCTGAGGGAAGCAAGAGCTCTGTAGGAAGATGGACAGAGAATTTAACCTTAGAAAGTGACTGTGCTGTTCTGTCTCCCACTGAAGAGCACAGCAACAAAAGGCTGCTCTGCTATAAAAATGAATCCAATTTACTGACTAGAGAAGTACTAATAATGTAAGAAGCAAATATGAAGGATTTTAACCTAAAATGCTGACCCTGATTTTAATACATTATGTGGATTTATACCAGATTAATGTCAAGAAGAAGAGATGTTTCAATGAAAGCAAGAAATAGAGACGTAAATTACAGAGAGCTAGCAGTGACCACAGCTACTTAGCTAAGTTTCTTAACACTGTATTCAAGTGCTTATAACTTTTTCAGATTACATATTTTCTGGTCAGAGTTTCTTTTTTTTTGCATGCAGATAATTTTGGAAATGTAAGCAGTCTAAGAAGGAATGTTATATTCCATAGTTCTTTCTCTAATAGTGAGAGAATACGGATGGTCCCTGTGTTCTAAAAGCAGGGGTGCTAGGCAGACCCATCTTCCTGCTTGGACTTCTACTCTTTGCCCTGCACAACCCCCAAGGTTGCCCAAAACTTTGTATTGCAACTGAGGCAGGCAAATTCTCTCTTTTTTCACTATTTCCATTCTATTTTCACAGAACAACAAACGTATTTATGTAAAGATGTTTCAATAAACAGTCTGAATGGAAGATTTTCTCAATTTTATAACAAAGATCTCAGGGAGATCTTTCAGGTGAGGTGTGCTTGGCTGTGGTGCTGGAGACTTCTAGATGTAATGCTCTCCAGACTCAGTAACAGCACCAGGAATCTTGATCCTAAGGAGTCCTTGTCTGTCTAGAAAACAGCTGCACAGGCCACTTATGAAGTGTGCATTGCTTCCTCTTCTAAGGCTGCTTTTCACTAACCATCCAGTTGTATATCTGATTAAATGTTAGTTTCTCAATTTGTGTTTTGTCAAGAACTGCAGATTGCTTTTGAATAGCTTTTGTGTGTTCTCTAATTGAATTTTTTGAATTATTGCTATTGTCATACTGTTTAGGAGCCTTTACCACAGCTCAACATACTACACTGTGTACACAGTGATAAGTGCTGGTTTCCAGCATTATCTATTTTGTCAAGTATTACTCAATAGGGTAACACAATTTGGCTCAGAATAATGAACAAACGTTGTACTCAGATCGTGTATTGAGGTTGGACAGCTTTGTGTGTGTGCTGGATGCACATGGGTCTGTACATCTGTGTGGTTCAGAGGGGAAGGAAGAGGAGGGAACTGTGAAATTTCAAAGAAGTGCTTGCACTAGAGAGCGAAGCGGAGATAAAGGTGGGCTCATGGTAACTAACCTTCAGAGAAAGTCAAACCAACACTGTTCACTGAGTCACCAGATAGGAAAAGATGTTTACAAAAGCAGCTTCCTCCCCTATTTCGGAACCCAGTCTTTCTTTCATGTGTCAGTGAAAAATCTCATTAGTTTTACAGTGTACCATTCCAGCTTCCCCTTCCCTAGGTGGTGTGTTGGGACAAAAAGGACCATGGCATTCTACTCTGTACATCAGTCACATTTTTCTGGTGTTGTCTCATGAACCTGCCACGAACTAGCTCAAATTGCAAGAGTTAGGTATCTGCAAGGGCTTCCAGCTGTGGGTGGGAAGCCAAATGCCCATTTCCAATCTTCTCATATACTCAGCAATAAAATGCAACCAGTGATGCATTAAAAAAAGATTAAACCCATAATTAGATAATTTGCATACTCAAATTTAAGAACATTACAGAACATACTGTCCATGCTATGTGTCATGTTCGGTCCATTAATAACACTTGACAGTTGACAACAAGGATAGGCTGTCAGCTGATTTCAACTACTGTAGCATTTCTTTACTGATGTATTTACCTAATCAGCGAAGAAATAATTTTAACAGCTGAAGCAGGAGACTGCCTGTGCAGCTCTACAGAACATGCACCCCATACCTTGGCTGAAAATGCATTTATCTTCTATGTTCTATAACTTGAAAGTTGTAACATAGTGTTTTACACAAAAGTCAAAAATACTGATGTCACAGATTTCTTAAGACAGTTTAAGTTATTTGTCTTATCCAATAATAACAACCCTCAAAGATTGCAAGAGCCTGGTCCTACTACAGCCTATTCTAATTATTTTGGAAATCAGAATATAGACTGTGGGTGATAAAGATCAAGAAAAGCTCCAACAGTGAAAGTGCTATCCAGTTTTTGGTGGTTTACATGTGTATTTTGAAAGTGAATGGGTAGCTTTTCATCTAAATTCAGGTTATGGGTTGTCTTGATGCAATGAAGAAAGGTCAGCATTATTAGTGATGGGGAGAGCTGCTGGGTTTTTTTTTTCTGCTCACCTGGAAACATTCTACTGCAATGCTCAAGATTCAGACCCCTTTTTATAAGCAGTATAATTCCAGTATCACACATATCCTCTCGAGGAGTTCATAACGCTGTTCAGCTGTAATGGGGATGCCTGAGCATTTTGGCATGTTCTGGAATTGTGACTCAGACCGTAGCACCTGAGAAACCATTTAATTACAAATCACTTAGAACTCCCCTCCTCTTGCCTTTCTGGAACAAGCCTCCTTTGCTTTGTGCTCTTCCTGAAGCACGTCATGATATAATTTCCAAATGTGACAGGACTTAAAGGAAAGCGTTTTCATTCGGGCCATTTTCACACTAGTTATTATATGATCTTCACGTGTGTTCACCCCAGGCCTGATTGCTTGGCTTGGTGTGCCCAGTTTGGCAGAGCTCGCAGAGCTGATGCTTCAAGTTTTGATAAAAAATTTAGAATAAAATAAATGGTGCAAAGAGCAGAAGGAACAACAATGAGAGGCTTTAATCTTGTGGAGCTTGTATGTAAATATATACTGGTCCTTCTGCCTGTGCACATTGTGATGGTACAATCGTAAATGCACTGTCTTTTAAGCCAGGCATACACCAGTGTAACTGCTTGGCCTGGAGGGCTCTTTCCACACATCTGCCATTGTGGAAAAATCCTTTACTAAGGTGATACAGCTTTGTGGTAAAGTGTGCCAAGACCATCATGGAAACAACAGGATTTCTGCAGTTCAGTACATTTGGTGTTTGAAGAGTACTGAAATTACAGAAAGTGCTGCTACAAAACCCAGAAAAGAAACAAAAAGTGACTTTATTTTTAAATTACAGGATGCTGCTTGCATAACATAGGATGAAAAAGTGGTAGCGATGGAAACAGTGTCATATTTTTAAAAGGCCACCACTAGGGATAAAGAGTAGAAAGACACAGCCATAATCAAAATAATTGACAAAATCATGCTAAGATTTTCCAGGCCAGTGTGTGTGTATGTATATAGGTCTCAAATAAAGAAAATGTTTGGCAAGCAATGTAATTATCATTTAAGTACTTATGGAAAACACCATCAAAGAAGAGAAAAACCCCCAAACTTTCATTAAACTCAATGGAATATCTGCTTTATGCAGAAGACAGATAGATGTCAGGAAGTAGGTGACTAATGAAGTGGAACTCTGAGAATCCTTGCCTTAGATAAACAATTATTAGAGAAACATTCAGCCAATCAAAATAAATATCATTTTGCAGAAGCCTAACGGTAAATCCTTTAAGTAATTCATAACAAATAATCCCAGAAAAGCAAAAAACAGCAAACATGCTAATGATTTACAGGGGTTCCTTTTTCATGGTGCTGCTTTAAGCTCCAAGCATATATTTTATTCCATAGTTAAATATCTGTAGGTGTCTGAACGGTGGTAATTACATTTGTAATAAACACAAGCATCTATAAGCATTGTACAGTGTTATTTGTAAGAGCTCAGTGAAACACAGATATGCACAGAGCTAAGAAGCCACAGCATTTGTATCCAAGCTGCATGCATTGAAATAGGAATTACTGTGCCACAGACAGACAGTGGAACTGTTATTTTGAATTATCATGTTGAAGGCTCAGTCTTCCCATAGCTGCTCGGAGTCTACGGCAATCAGGGCAGCTCTGAGCTGGGCATTGGAACAAACTGCATTCGACAGAGCTCGAGCAACTGCCTCCAGAGACCAGTAAGAGTGTGCAGTGCAATTTGTCATTTGAAGTAGTGACCCACCTGCAGCAGCTTCCTGACTCTTTTCAAGTTGTGTATCAAGAGCAGATTCTTCTCTTGCGAAACCCGGTCCAGCTGTTCGTCCACTTGTATTATCAAATTCTGTAACAGGATCATTGCCATTGCTTCGTTGTTGGCTGCAGCCTCCCTAAAGAATCAATGAACAACACCCATGCATGTTTAAAATGTTGTATGATGTGTCAATCTAGGAGTACAGAAAATGATAATCTATTCAGAAATCTAGGCAGCAAAAAATGACTTTAAGTATATGGTGACTTGCATACAGTTAGAGCTTGTGAATAATTGATCTTTTTTATTTTGTGGTGTTTTTTTTAATATTCCTATAGATATGCACCCAAAAAAAGAGGGTGAGGTCTTAGCACAGACAGCAGAGTCAGCCAGAGGAGACAAGGAGGGTTTTCTAGTCTCTGGTCCAGTGAATATTTAAATACTTCCAGCTCACTTGTCAGAGGAAATGGGGCTTATGCAAACTGTCCCTCTCACTCAGTCACACAGATATAATTTCTGAATTTGCTGCCCAGTTTCAGACAAAGTTGGCAACAGGCTTGAAGTCCAAAAGATAGAATGTTCTTACAAATTTCATGGCAATCTGGCAGGTTGGTAGAAGAAAGGAATCCAAATTAGCGCCTCCACTGAGGAAAACGGCAGCAGTAACTTGCTCCAGGAGGCAACAGCCAGATGGCCAGGCAGCAGATACATCTCTTCACACCAGGCACCAGATGAGCCTTCCCCCAGCCAAACTATTTGGGGATACAGGAGGACTCTGAGGCTACTGGTGAAGGGTATGTAGGGGACACAGGACACAAACACAGACAAAGCCAGGCTTTACTGGTTCTGCTGCTCACGGTACAGCTTGGTCTGTGCAGGGCAATAGCACCAGCCAGCAAAACTGAGGAGGAAGAAGTTTGGACAGCATGGCATCCTTGTCCTTGGAATGGCCTCTCTCCTTGCCTCACAAATAGCAGGTGCCTGTTTGAGATGCGCCTGCTAACTCCAAGTCTGGCAAAAAGGAGATTTTAACGTTACCCATGTTGCCACAGCCTAGTAAATACAGAGCCATAAACTGTAAGGAAAGACTATATTCCTTAATAGATTATTTTTTTTTCCCCCTGTACAATAGTCCTCCAATAGTCCTGTGGATTTAGCTTGAAAAATTGAGATGCCTCTTTCTGGTACGACTAATATAAATTTTTTTCTGGCATTTAGTTTGGAATTTTCTTAAGATAACTATCAAATGAATTGAATCCAAATTTGTGCATAAATTGACCTCATAGAGAACAGTTCCTCTAAACAGCTGGCTTGTTCCCCAGAATTATCCAGCTTTAAGTGCAGTTTTGGACAAGTGAATAATTTTATGCTGAAAGAGGTAAATGTATAACATTTCCATTGAAAATTAACTTGCTTTATTTTTTCAATCCATTTTTATTGGATTTTGTTCAGGAGTAAGTTCAAATGTGAAACCTCGCCTCCCAGTATTCCTTAAGTTTAAATGGCTAAATCCATAACTAGTGAAATAGTATTATTGGTGTGTAAATACCTGCACGGTTTGTAAATGAGCACCCTAAAGCCTGCCAGGAAACAAAAGAATTGTTGGTGATCAAAATGATAGGAGACAGAATAAATGAAATCCTACCAGTCCTGGCTTTCTATCCATTGTGCTAGTAGGTGCCGGATTTCCATGGGGAAGTTATCATCGTAGAACTGGTCTACCTGCTCCAAAAACTTTATTTCCAGTTGTTGAACTTGACTCCATTGGGACATACTGTAAAAGAAAAGAATTAAACATGTTTGCCATTGGAAAGTGAATATGAGCTACTAATCCAAACCGTGTAAATCAGTTGTTTTCATTGTACCTCTTATATGCTTTAACATTTTATTCTGTCTTTCAAAACAGGCAGTACTTGAAGACATTCAGTCAGTGAAAGGGAAGAGGGAGAAAAGTGAGCAAGGCCATTAAAGAAGTTTTGGCTCTTACACTTGAATGTGCACCTCTGTCAATTCCCTTCCTTTATGTAAATGTTTTGCAGTACTTTATGATGCTTATAAAGTGGCAAAATTTACACACCATCTCTCACCAAGAGAAGTTAGGATTCTACTCTTCAAATCCAGGCAGAGCTATGCTTATGGAAGAGTAGTGGAAAGCAATGATTTTGCTCTCTTCTTGGTGAATACATACCACTCAAATTTTACTGAAGCCATCATGGTAGTGTGTTACTGTGCTGTTCCTAAAGCCCCACATTTTCTGTTTGGAGAGTACTGCTTTACAATCTAAGTCTAGTACATCTTCTCTATTTTAAATTGCCATAGAATTATATTTTATGTGCCCTGGGATCTCAGTCCTAGGGCTGAGATCAGTGGGCTCTGCCGACACCCTGATCCCATACCAGAGGGGGTCTTCCATCTCGTGTTAACAAAAGACACAAAATACATTCAGGGGCTGAAGACTGAAGTGGGTCAACAAATTATGTATCTGCTGGAACATTTTTCATAGAAACTTTTCCTGAACAAAAAGACTAGATTTCATCAAAATGGACATTTTGGTAGAAAGCTGACCTTTTTATACGCAGCTTTTCTATTTCCAGTTTTGAATCCTAGTTTCGGAATGTCAACAGTTTCAAATAGAGAAGACATCATATTTTTAATGCTGTAGTCTTTCATTTCGCATTTTTTAAAGTCAGAGGAAAAAAGAAAGTCGTATCTCAAGGTTTAATGGAGTCCTGAGTACTTAGTCACGCAAAAGTAAAAGTGACAGGTTTTAGTTTCTCAGTGAAGGCTGATGAGATGATTCTGTGTGTGGTTTGAAGGACACTGTATATAACGTCAGTGGAAATGTGCCCAGTGACATTTCCCTCCTCTTTATTACTTCCATTCTGAGAGGAAAAAGGTATTGCCTGAATATTTACTTTGTTTCTTTAAATTGCTGAGGAGGAGTTAGGCACAGGAGTGTTTTGCTGTCTGTGTTGTTGTATTGACAGTTTACAAAGAATCCCAAACCTTATTTCTGGTGATACATACAAGGAATCAAATAATAATGCATTAATAATTTATAGAATAGAATCAGAGAATTGTTAAGGTTTGAAAGGGACGTCCAGGATCATTGAGTCTGACTGTAAATTTTTTTCTGAACTTACACTCAGGAAAAAACTTTCAGACTTTTAAGTCTGTTCACTTTCAGTGGGAGTTTTTATTGTCATTGCTAGTGAATTCTGGTGATTATGACATCCTAACAAGATTAGTGAGGAAACTTAATATTTTTATCTAAAAAAGAAAAAAACACCAAGAAAAAAAGGCAAGATTGTGTCCTGCCTGCAGCCTCCTTAGGCCTGGCACGGAAGGTGCAGGGATGCTCACATGCATAAACTGTTGCAAAGCACACGGGTAGGGTTTGTCCCTGGGAGTTTTGTGACATGCTCGGTACAACCCATGTTCCCTTTGCGCAAAAGGTTTCACAGGGACAGCTGAGAAACTCGGGCAGTTGTAGCTCATTGTGAATGCCCACTGAAGGGAACTGAAAGAAACTTTTCAGGAAAGATGGGGCAACACTGCCTAGAAGAGCACGTAGTGAGAGGACCCGGGGAATGGGGTCAACTTGAAAGAGAGTAGGTTGCGATTAGACATTAGAAAAAAATGCTTTATCATGAGAGTGGCGAGGCACGGGAACAGGCTGCCCAGGGAAATTGGGGATGCCCCATCCCTGGAGGTGCTCGAGACCAGGTTGGATCGGGCTCTGAGCAACCTGGTGTAGAGCAAGCTGTCCCTGCCCACGGCAGAGCGTTGGAACGACATGATCTTCAAGGTC
>VZTF01007031.1:158387-191896 GCA_013397755.1 Cnemophilus loriae | reverse complement strand
AGCGCCTTCCTGTGCGTCAGCCCCGCGGGGCCCGCGCTGCTCCGGGCGGAGAGCGCCCGCGGGCGGAGCGCGGAGCCCGGCACGGCCCTGCCGGCTCTCGCAGGAGCCCCAGGCGCGACAGGTGCCTGGGTGAAGCNTTGCGCAAAAGGTTTCACAGGGACAGCTGAGAAACTCGGGCAGTTGTAGCTCATTGTGAATGCCCACTGAAGGGAACTGAAAGAAACTTTTCAGGAAAGATGGGGCAACACTGCCTAGAAGAGCACGTAGTGAGAGGACCCGGGGAATGGGGTCAACTTGAAAGAGAGTAGGTTGCGATTAGACATTAGAAAAAAATGCTTTATCATGAGAGTGGCGAGGCACGGGAACAGGCTGCCCAGGGAAATTGGGGATGCCCCATCCCTGGAGGTGCTCGAGACCAGGTTGGATCGGGCTCTGAGCAACCTGGTGTAGAGCAAGCTGTCCCTGCCCACGGCAGAGCGTTGGAACGACATGATCTTCAAGGTCCCTTCCACTCCAAGCCATCCTGTTATTGCAAGGCGGCTGGCAGGAGCGGGCGCTGCGTGACGGCGGGGATGGAGCTGCGTCCGGCCGCGCTCCGGCCAGCGCAGACCAGCCCCGCATTTCGGCTGCCCGGGTGCTCTCCCGGCTGCCGGGTTAGCCCTGGAGCCCGTTCCCATCGGCCCCGCCTGTGCCGGGGGTCGGTGCGCTCCCCGTCCCGTCCCTCCCGGCGCTCGGTGCGCTGCTCCCCGCTCCCCCTGCCCCACTTGCCTGTGCCGGGNTTTGTCCTCAGGAAGGTGAAAAATACAAAAGTCTTTCCCATTCGTGCTGTAAGGGCAGAGGGCTGGGTCCCGCACGCTGGGGGACCAATGGCATCCCTGGGGACTCAGGGTTCTGCTGTTCCCCCAGAAGCCGTGGAGGCACCGGTGTCCCCACTGCCCGAGCTCTGCTCAGTGACGGCCAGTGAAAAGGCAAAGGGCAGTTCTTGAAGGAGCTGGGCAGCAGAACAAAGCGTCTCGTGGCTTAGAATCGTAGAGGTTGGACAACACCTCCAAGATCATCGAGTCTGACCTTTGACTGAACATCACCATATCAACTTAAGAGCTGCAGTCAGTTTGTTTATTGAACACCTCCAGGAATGGTGGCTCTACCACTTCCCTGGGCAGTCCATTCCAATGCTTAGCCACCCTTTTCCATGAAAAAATCCTTCCTGATGTTCAACGTGAACATCCCCTGGTGCAGCTTAAGACTATGTCCTCTCATCCCATGGCTGGTTGCCCGGGAGAAGAGGCTGACCCCCACCCGGCTACAGCCTCCTTTCAGGTAGTTGTAGAGAGTGTCTTTCTGCAGCATTCTCTATTCCAGGCAGTACCTGGGATGCAAGAGCTTCCCTCCAAGATGAAAGATTTGATCCCTTTCCTAAGGAGTCAATGATCCACTATCATATCTGCAAACAGCAGCAGAGATGAGTTCCAAGTATCTTTTCCTTAAAGAAGTAAATTATTAGAAAGAAGACTTCTGTAATTTCAGATGCAACACTGCTGAAACCAAAGTGAGTGAAAAATGCTAAATTATGGCCATTTTAAAACCATCTCACCTTGAGTGGTAGCATCATGGCTCTGGTGTGATGTGAAGCAGCTGCAATCTGCCCTAAAGCCAATCCTTTAAACTATTGCTTTGTCATATTTTGTCTTCACCAGGAACCCCAGCCACAAGCAAGGCTTTTCTGTGCCAGGCTTTGCAAACCTGGAGTAAGAGACACTCACTGAGCCTGCCAGGGAGCTGACTGAATGTATTACACACTGTGCACTGGGGGAACGTGCAGCCTTGTTCGAGGCAAAAATCCAGGTACTGGAGATGCAGTTAAGAGGAAGGTGTGTGTCACTACTGATGCATGTTTATATTTTCTAGACAGAGCAGAGGGAGATTTAGAAGTGAGGTGAGGAGCTTTAGGCAACTTCTATAAGATCATATACAGGTGTCAGCAACTGACCCCTGTCTGAATATTGGCTGGGTAGGCAGCATATTCACCATATGGGTTTAAAATGAGATTTGGCATTATCTTTAATAGCATTTAGCAAATTTTCAGTGCATTTGTATAGAGAAAGACAGGATCATAGCAGGAGTTGACAAAAATCCTGATTTATAGATTTGTGTGGTGCAGTCCATATTTGAGTAGATTCTCTTTAGTTCTGTTACTCTTTTATGTTTTATCATTGCATATTTGTTCTCTTTTTTTTTCCTTTCCCAGATGAGATGAGGATATAACGTACTAGAAGATTTTCTTTGGCCTCTCTTTTTTTTTGCTAAATGACCAGAGTGCAAAATCACATTAGCTTTACAACTCAGAAATGAAAGCTAGGTGTGTAAGGCTGGAGGAATGATTTGGTTGCTGTCTGTGACCAGATCCACATTTAGCCCCAAACTGCATTTGACTTCTCTAAGTGGCTATTCTTGGTCCCGATTTAACCTAGCTGTCACTGGCTCAAGAGAACTGACACTAGAGCAGAAAGATAATATTTTCATTGCTTTTTGCTGGGAACTGAGGACCACACTGACTGTCAGAGTAGCTCTTTGTCCAAAGAGGTCAGTCCCCAAACACAGCCAGAGTTTGGCAAGTCTCTGCTGAGACCTGCCCTCTGTCCTTTAGGTTTCAGCAAGCAGAGGAGGCTGGTTAGCTTGTGTGGACCACGTCAGGACAGCGAATTAGTAATTTGAGGACCACCCAGGAAATAACATTGATTAGTAATCTGATTTTGTGCTGTCAGTAGGGGGAACTATTGCACTGTATTTCTTTTAAATAAATATCAGAAACTATTTATTTTTCTTTTTACATTAAGCACTTATTTTCTGAGCATCCTTATGCAACTGCTGTCTGTAATGATGAGAAGACAGGTAGTTCATACCACTGCAACAAAACAAGATAGTAACAGGTTTTCAATCCCCTTTTTTCTTGCTGTTTCTCTGCTTAACCTAGAAAATAATCTGTATGGTGGAGTGGTTGATATTAAGACAATACAGTGCTTCCTATTATCTGACGAAAGTATCTGTTCAGGCTTGCTTCAGGAGGCCATAAGGTAAAAGTTCAGCTAGGTAATCTCAAAATCCAGGATAATCAGAGGTCATTCTTCATCTGAGGTTCAGAGATCAGTTCCTGGGAAGATGGTTCCTGTCCCCTTCTTCCCTCTGTTTTCCTCCCACTTCCTGGCAGGTAGAGCAGTGAAGGCAGGTCACTGGCTAGGATGGAGACCAGCTGTGGAGCCAGCTGTTGAGGGTACAGGATGCTGGATATGAGCCATGACTGTGGAGGCAAGAGAACAGGGGCATGATCCTCACAGCAAGGGGTGCAGGAAAATGGATGGAGTCCCTTGTGATGTTACAGTGAGTCGGGGACCTCTGGGACTTTGCAGAAGCTCCTTGGAGAAAGAAGAAAGGAAGGGCACTTTGTTTGGTGGAGGGGAATAAAGAGGATTGTGGTCCTAGGGCATTAGAGTTGGATTGTCAAAGGCATTGAGGTGTGGCCGGGTGTGAAAAGGCCTGAGGTGTGCAGGCTGTTTGAGGAGCGGGTGGGAGAGCAGGGTGTGGAGCAGCAGAGCTGTCAGGGTGGTGAGGGCTAAGGGGCTCCCTTCTGAGCCTGAAGCATAGCTCAGCTCTGTGCTCTTGCAGAAGGGTCAGGGGGGCATGTTAGCACACTGTGAAGGACATGGTGGTGTTTGGAGATGTGAGGGAAACCGCTGTGGAGCAGGACTGAGATAAGAAGGAGATGGTCTACAGCAGTTCTGGTAAGCTCTGGAGGAGATCTGCATGGACGGGATCCTGGAAGAGATTGCTCGAGGCGTGTGGTGGATACTGCTGGACTAGCACAGGAGGAGGCTGTGAAGGAGGCAGTGCCTGGGCTGAAAGGAGAAGTTTAGGGGCAAGGAATTGTGGCTCACACTCAGTGGAGGAGTTCAGTGACTACAGGGAGGACAGGCCAGGAAAGGTTCAAGCCACTGTGGGGTTTGATGGGTCGAAGTTAATCTTCATCATGTAACATTTCATTCCACTTCATCGGTGTTTCAGCACTGGTCAGAGCAGGAGAACAAGAAACAAATGTCTGCACTGTGTGGGATGTTTAAAGGGAAGAAAAGGTCTCAAGCCATGGAGAAGGAATTCAGGACGTAGTAATCTTCTCATCAAAAGTTCACAAAGTTTTTTCTAGGAACACTGAGCCAATTTATTACTTTGATCTCTCTGACCAACCTGTAATCAAGATTGCCATCTCTCATGTTTGGCCTCTAGTCATTATACTCCTTGACTAACCTTTAATTAGAGTATGTGTCATCTGTCTCTTACATAAAGGAGACATTCAGCTTGTACATGCTGTACATGTGTTATGTCTTGTATCTGAACTGTTCATAGCTTTTCTTTGTGCACTCAGAACATGGACTTCTGGTCTCTGTGAGGCGAGTAAACACTGTAATCATGAGAAATTGTCCTGCTGACAGTGTAGTTCCTTCTAGTCAGCACAGCATAGATCAGTAGTTGTGTGTGCAGGTCACATCCCTTACTGTCCTCTGTTTGGAGAAAAAAGACAGAAACAGCAGTGTTGACCTAAAGTTACATGTTATAATAATCCATTTATGAGTGCTGGAAAGAACTCTTATCTCTGTGTTTGTATGTAGTGAAAAGAATAGTCATTATGCTTAGAAAAAGGGGTCCTTGGCTATTTGGCGGTTCTTAATTACTGAAATTCTTTCTGCTTTCCCCCTTCTAGTAATGAGTGAACTATGTGTGCAGATGTATAAATCCATATAAAGATACATATCTTGCCCAAATTCAACGTGATATTGACTAGAAAAAAATTAACTTGCCATGTGGAGAATAATGAGAAATAAGGAGTTATAGAAAATGAAGTTTTCTCACACTAACTTGGGTTCAGGTCTCTGCTTTCAAGGTGGTTTGGCCTTTTGATACTGCGGTCTCTAGCTTTGCTTTTTTTGGTAGGTGCAGGTAGAGTGACCACTCAGCAGTGCAGGAGCAGGTCAGAATGAGTGACCTGTAGGTAGATGACTTCTGTGCTTTTTGCTGCCCAGGCCCTAATGGAGGGTCCACGGCCATCCATACTACTGGTGAGAGGATCTTCTACACCAGTTCATAACAAGGTCAAGGTGACAGGTTCTGTTGAGCTGGGACAGCAGGAATTTTCATCTTTTATTGTCTGTTATCTTTGAACAACAGGTGTGTTGTTTTGATGCAAACCTTTTTCTTCTCTTTACCTCTTGACGTCATATTTGCAATTTTGCACTGGGTCCTTCAGTGTGTATTCTGGGAAAACTTGCAGGTGTTTATTCTCAAAAGAAAATATTTGTACAGTTCTGGTGAGATTTTTCTTCAGGAGAAAGAAGTCTGTGCATCTTGTAGAAGTTAAGGCCAATACCACTTGGGGTCCTACAGTCACCATACAAACTTCTACACTGACAAAATTAAGGTAGGAAGAAATTACAAGAAAGGCCTCAATTCCACCAGAGTGCCAGTCTGTCATTGTTTATGGAAAGGGCACATCCAGAGAAATGAAGGAAGCATGGAAAGAAGTGAGGGTAAAGACCGTAGTTTAGAAGAGGCAGGAGAAGGAGAGAAACTCTGGGGGCCTTGTATTAATTACGTTGTAGTGTCAATGGAAAATTGCATATGCGGAACACCACTGTAAATAAGCTTTGCCTTGTATGCCTGCTCCAGTCATTATTTTTTCAGCAGTTTTCAGCTCTTGAAATGGGTGCTTCCTGTCCACTTCCTGAATGATATAATGCGAATTTATGTCTTACTTTTCCCGAATTACTCTAGAGTCAGGTTTCCTTTTTCGGTTGTGATTATGTAAATTGTTAGGAATGCTGGTAGTGCTATTTTAACAGGCTTTTTGATTTGATGGGAGCTCGGGAAGCTTTTCTCTTATACAACAGCTTCCCTGACAATTGGTAATGATCACTTTTTGTTTGTGCAGATCTTGAAGACTTTAAGATGAGCGGTTTCCAAAGTAGAGTGTGAGAAAGGAATACTTAGTCAGTGTGATTCGGTGAATGCTGTGGGTTTTTATATATGTACCTGTGAGGTAGAGCTTGGAGGGCAAAATGAAGACCCTTGCTGGTGCAACTTCATTAGTCAATTGGTCAGTGTTGGCTGGACAAGGGAAAAGAGAATTTTTTCATAGTTAGCTCACTTGGGATTTGTGCTGTCAATAGTTGATTGAGTTCTTACTGCCTTCCTTGCCTAGGGTCAGGATGACCATGCATGATGGTAATTTCTGAGCATACTTAGGAATATTTTCATTTTGTAGTCTCTTAGAAGAGTCCTTGAGTTTTATTAAGCCTGCTAGCATATGCTAATTGCAAAAACCAGTTTGATGCCAAACAATGACTTCCAAATGCAAAGATCAATAATTTTAGAATTAGTAATGGATTGTGCACCGAGAAGATAACTTGGTTAATTAATTTAATAAAGTATTTTCACAAAGGAAGCAATTAAACTGAAATCTGATTATCTCTGCTTGATAATACTTAAAATGTTATATACCGAAGTTACAGGTTTTAACTCTGATGGTACCAAGAGAACCACTTGATTTATGTTATTCTCTGAAACTCCTTATTTTGGCATTCTTTGTATAACAAAGCACACATCTTCAAGGAGAAAGAAAAGTGATTTCTAAAGCTGGCTGACATGAGGTGAAATGCCAGTGCATAAGAAAGCAGCTTGTGGCCACAAAAGGACATGGGTAAAACAAAAGCTCAATTCTTTTGTCAGTTTGTTGTCATCAAGTTTATGTCTTGCACTGCCCCTGAAACTGCTCTGGTCATGAGGCTCCTGCAGGTTGGAATGGGTGTTCTATTTCTCCTGGAGAAACAGATTAGAGATTCAAGGACACCATTTGCTTATTCACTGCAGCCTGGCCACTCAGGCAGTCCAGCATCAGAGCCCAGGGATTTTGTGCTCAACAGGAAGAAGTTATGATGTCTGATACATGCAGAAGGAATCAAAGCCCAATTATCTTCCTAGTAAAAGCTGAGGGCCTTTGTGTTTGGGCATAATGATGCTTTCATTCCTGGTCTGGGTGAAGTGGCATAGCTTCAGCTGTGGGAGAAAGTACATCCTTCCTCTATAGGACTCTGAAGCAGTCTGCAGTTTCAGGGTTGCAGGAGTCTGCTGGGAGAGGGAAAGAGAGAATATGTCTGAGTTCCCTCAGTCTGGTTAGGAAATTACAGCACGTCTTTGAGTCCTACTGAGTGCTTTAAATACTGACTTACTGATTCATTTGCAATGTGGTGCATGAATTTGAAGGGAAGGGTAATGTTTGCAGCAGGAAATCCTCCCTGAGACCTGGTGCATGTCATTTGTTGTTTGAGATGTGTTCTGGGTTAGAGCATGCTGAGACTCCCAAATTGGAGAGTCCCAAATCAGAACTGGATGGGGGCTGAAGTGGGCAGCAGGCTCTGAACAAACTGGGTATGGGCAGCACAACTTGAGCAGCATCACTTGGACACCCACAAATTCTGGGTGCGTACAAGACTGCACAGCAATTCTGAGGATGCGTTCCTCAGCTCGGCTCCTAAATGCTGCCCAGTTTCATTTTAAGTGCATTTAGGATCTTGTCTTGAATTAAAAATGAGGCTAAAGTTTGTGTTGCTGGGCTGCCTTGTGGTAGACAGCCAACCCCTGCCTTGCTGCTGCTCTGTGCGTGTGGCCGTGTTGGGTGGATGGGTCACAGGAAGGAACCGCTCGAGTATTTCTGCATCTGTCCTTGTCAGGCGTTTGTGTGCAGGGGAGTATCCCAGCAAGCAGTCTGGTGTTAGATTCCCACTGGTTAACAGGGATTGAACCAGAGCTTTTCCTCTTCCACCCTAAGTGTCTAGTAATGTAAGTACAGCCAAAGTATGAAAATGGTGGTACTATGTAGGTACTATTTTAACATATAAGCCATAAATCTCTTATTTCTTGTTGTCATTTGAGTATTTTATAATTTCTAATTCTTAATGATATGTATTTATCACAATTCTCAATGCTTTGAACACAGAATAAAGAATTCCCTTTTGTATAATTTGTATCATTGGTTCTAAAACCAACATGAGTGGAAATCTGTGATCTCAATTTTCCTTTTCTCTCCTCTATTTCAGGGTCCTCAGCATCAGCCTGGTGAGAATCTGCAAGTGAGCTTTTCAGACAGACAACCTTGATGGTGAGGCCATGTAGACCAGTGGTTTTCAAGGGTTTTTCATGGCCTTCTAAACTTGTTGGAAAAAATCTGAGAATTGCCTAACCTCTTTGGGGGAAAAAATGAATCACAAATGCATTGTGGAGTGCTGCCACAGTAGTTATCATTTCCAATCAAAATAATGAGGCCAAGCTTCTGAATTATTATCATTTTTCCAGTGCTAATTTTGTTTCATTCTTTCCATGCCAAGGAAGGTACAGATATCTTCTAAAATCATTTTACTCTCTATAGAGTTGTTTTGCAAACTGCTGCGTGAAGGTTTCTGACCTACATGTGACCCAGAGCCTGAGAAGTGCTGCACCAACACTACAGGAGTGCAGATAACTTACACCGCTAAAACTATCTTTTGTCAAAAAAGAAACCACTGGCTTCTCTGAACTCCTGAGAACTGAGCAAGAGGTTCTCAGTTAAACTCTTGTGGTATTTTTTTTTCAAACTTTGTTTTACAAACCCTCTGTTGCTGTGTTTTAAGGTGCTCTTACTGAGAAGGAAATAACCTAATGCTGTATTTGAACACACGGCGCGGTCACAGCGCCGGGAGGTGCAGGGCACTGAGTGAGGCGAAAAGGAGAGATATTATTGAAGGCTGAAGTATTTTGTAGTACGTGGCCCTGTTTGAAGGTTCTTCCCTTGATGCCCTAGAAATGAAACAGGCAGCTGAGGGGTTTTGCCCAAGCTGCTTGCCATTGCTGGGAGAGGTGGCTGCCCAGTGGCTCGATGACTGGCACGGCTGTGGGGGCCTGAGCCCTGGGGCACCTCAGAAGGGACCTGCACAAACCCGAGAGAGACAGAGGCACAGATGGAGTCTGTGTGCTGCACACTTGGAAGGCTACATCTTATAAAGTGCCGTTTCCTTTGTGTACAAATATTTTTTCTTTAAATTGAGGTAGTTGAAGCCAGGCGTGTAAGTGCACTCCTGTAACGAGGGGACTGCCCTGGCTGAGGAAGCCTGTGACCTCTACCCCTTGGTGGCTCTGGTGTCACCAGCTACGAGGACAAGCCGTACACATGAAAATAAAAAAAAACCAAAATCCATTTCTTAGTATTTAAAGAATATTTAGCAATTGGAATTGATTATGCACGCAAACTTAAATGGCCATACTGAGCTGATGAGAAGGACAATCTTGATGCGTAGTGTTAAGTTTTGCGTGCTTCTGCGGTTAGATTTGAATCTTCTGCCTCAAGCTCACTGCCAGTGTTGTGTAAATCATACCATATGCTACGCATCTTCAAAAGAAAACTGAACAAACCACACAGTAATTAAAGTGGGTTTTTTGAAAAATCAGACTTTTTTTGCTTATTTGAAGATTTGTTGTTTCGCAGTTCTGCTGAGAACAAGTATCTTTACATTGCTTTGTGGACTGCATATTTTTTTATCAATAGGAGAATAATTTTTCTGAATAAATGCAGAATCTATGGTCTTTGTGCCATGCCCATTAGCATTGAGAGGGGAAACAACTCTGAAGGGAATTCCCAAGTTCAGCAGATTATAGCTAGGGGACAGCAAAGCCTGCTGCTGTCTCGAAACTTCTCCTGTTTCATCAGGCTGAAAAGATATAAATGTTGATAAGTTTAATGAGGCTGTCAAATTACAGGAGGTTGTGTGCTGATGTGGGACTTGTGTGGTGACTCAGAGGTGGCAGCATTTTCATGAATGCATTTGTTTTCAAGCAGTGTGGTTATGTTGCTGACTTCACCAAGATAAACACTGTGTTTTCCATGTGGCTTTCTTTACCAAAACCTAGTGTTGTGCAAGGTAGCAAGTAATTAGCAAGGAGGCGACTATAAAGAGATATCCTGATGTAATTACCAAAATTAAAAGAACTGTGTTGCCATTCAGAAAGATCCTATTGAGAAAGACAGTACCTACAATTAAGCTCTACCTCATATTCTGGAAAGAAAATAGTCGGATACTGAATCACAGAATGATTTGGGTTGCAAGGGACATTAAAGACCATTTAGTTTCAATACCCTGCCACGGGCAGGGACAACTTTCATTAGACCACGTTGCTCAGAGCTCCATCCAACCTGGCCTTGAATACTGCCAGGGATTTGGCATCCAGCTTCTCTGGACAGCCCGTTCCAGTGTCTCACTGCCCTCACAGTAAAGAATTTCTTTCTAACATCTCATCTAAATTTACCCTCTTTCAGTTTAAAACTGTTACCCCTCATCCTATCACTGCACTCCCTGATAAAGAGTCCCTCCCCATCTATCCTGTAGGACCCCATAAGTGCAGGCAGGCTGCTATAGGCTCTGCCTGGAGCCTTTTCTTCTCTAGGCTAAACAACCCCAACTCTCTCTGCCTGTCCTCATAGGGAAAATGCTCCAGCCCCCTGATCATCTATGTGGCACTCCTCTGGACCTGTTTGACATAGCTTTTTTCCAAACCAGGTCTTCCTCCCACATCTACTTCTACTTGCTTAAACATTGGCTTGGCTTGGCTTCATCCTCTGCCAGCTGGGTAGGACATGGAGGATCTCTTGAAACTAAGCCAAAGTAACGGGTGTTATGAGATGTGTTTAATTCCAGCACATCGTAAAGCAAGTTGTGTCTTGCATTGAGATTCAGACTATCCAAGGAGTTGTTATCCATGGAAACATGAGAGCAGTATTTCTTCCATCAGTTTCAAATTGTCTTTCTGAAAATGGAAAATTGGTTATAGAGAATGCTGCTTGGAAAAGGTGCTTCGAGCAGTCTAGGAGCAAAGGCAAGATTCAAATTGTAGAAGCCTATTTCTTTCATTAACATTCAGGTTTGTGTATGTCACAGTATCTGCCAGATCACAGCAGTAAGCACTGCTCCACTGTAATGAAATATTTCACTCGTTCTTGTATTTGCTTTACTGTTTTGATATTGTCTGAAAAGGGATTTTTCTAATTATGGTTCCTTTTTTGTTCTTTTTTAGCATTTATACCTTAATCTCTAGTAGATACTCTTGTTTGACCTGGAGGAAAAAAAAGCGTGTTGGTAACAACACAGGCGCTTCAGAGTGGTGAGGTTGTGCATAAGTTTTGCAAAATAGAAGTATCAGATTAATGTGTAATGAGCTGTATTTCAGTAAAATTTCCCTCTTCCAATCATTCCTTCCCATCCATCCTGTAGCCAGCCTTAGGACTGTTACCACTCTGTGTGTGTGTAGTGATGATGCTTAGAGGCGCTGACTGTATTTTGCTAAACACTGTATGTGTGTCTCAACCCAAGCATGCATTATTCAAAGGTAAGTGGGTGTGCAGTTGAATAAACACTAGAAATGTAGAAAGGAGAACAGAAGGTGAAAGCAGAGCAATGATCAGCATTTGAAGCAGTAGTCAAGTTGCTCAGCTGACTCTCTTAAGTCAAACTTTGAGGCAAAGTACCTTAGGGTAGAGCTTTTGGCTTTTAGTGGCTCTGTTTCCCTGTCTGTAAAATGCATGTAGCCACATCCGTCTGGAAAGTGTGTTGTCCTTGCAAATTTCTTGGTTTTGCATAAGAATGCCATTGTGATGGCACTGGCATTGTTTTTGTTAATAGGGGCTCATAGGATGATTAGAACTGTCTTACCAAAATTTTTTCAACTTTTTTTTGTGTTACTAAAATCATCATAATATAGATAAATAAGGATATTTGAGTACGGCGTAAGTAATTTTAAAGATCACCTCTGTTGTTATCTGTTAACTTGTGTTCTTTCCTCCTCCACTTTATTTGTATCCCTGTTACTCTTTTTGTTTTTTGGGGAGGTGTGCTGTGCCTGTGACACATGGATCCCAAACAGCCAGGGTTTCTATTGAAATTCACATTCTGGGGTTTGTTACATACGTAACAAACCAAGGAAATACTGGTGAGATGACACCAACGAGTGACTATAGGTGTAATTTGGCAGTTTGGGTACTAGAAGTATTTAGAGGCATCTTCTTGACTCGGTTATTTATTATTGTTTGTGTTCACACTGTAGTTTCTGCTCAGTGATTCTGGCTCTCATGGATTCCAAGATTTCAAGCCTCAACAAACTAGAACATACAAAAAAAATACGGATTTGAATCCTGCTAAAATTAGCATTGAAACAAACTCCTTGTGCATAACTTTCTTAATCTTTCTGTGCAATTTTAACAATTCAGTTTTTCCTGCTTCCTCCCCATTGACCTTGACTATACGGAAAGTATCTTTGAAATATATATTTAAAACAGAAGTTAGAGTCAGGAGCAGACACCCACATATGCTCATCATCTGGAATTTAGTACTTTCATGACAAAACAGGGTGTAGCGTAAATCTGTTTGGATATAGAATTTTAATTGAGCAAGAGTTGCTTGTAGAAACACTGGTCAAGTTGTGTTGGGGGTTTTTTAATAAGGGAAAAGATGATGCAAGTGCAAATTGTTGTAATGCTGAAATACTGTAGGTGTAGTTTCAGTGGAGGAATAATACAGTCAGGGCTAATGTCTCTGATATCTCATCCTGCTGGTTATTTGAAGGTAGTGAAATACCATTTCATTGCACATGTTAAAACTTGCCACTATATTAACTACTCTCAGATGAATATTTAATTTAAGGGAAATATTAAAAAACCCCAAAGGCTTATTTTTCAGAGCTTTGTCAAACCATGCTGATCTAGAAATTGTGCCTGAGTTCCTTTTAAATTCTCTTGAAGTTCAGTAAGAGAAAGCTTGTCAGGATTTTGAGGCTTGCTATGTATTTAGACAGCTCAGCTCACAACTCTGGCTTTGAGACATCCTGAAGTCCATTACCTATCTTTGTGCTGCTCCTCAGCAAGAATTGATCTAGCCTGGTACCCTGGCAAAGCACAGCTTTAATTGCCTTTCAGTGCTGCACTTGAATGTACAAGCCTTTTTATGAGCAGGTAGTCTTATTTGCAGTAAAATCAGTTCTTACAAAGCTGTGTAGTGAAATAATGATGAAGTCACAAATCTGCAGGTATGTCAAAATGAGAGTGGTAGACAGCCCTCTGCTATCGGAGTGTTTCCTGTGTAATACTGAGCTTCTCAGCAGGGACTCCTAACCTGGGAAAACCAACACATACAGCATGGTATTTATAAATCTAGGCCATGTCAAAGTTTCTGTTGTGGAATGGGAAGTGTTGGATTTGCTAAACCACGTTATAGCAGTGAAGACTGCTGATTGCTTTTTCTTGTTTCTTTTCTTTCATCACTACACTAAACGCCCTGAGCTATCTGTATAATTATTTGAGGCAGCAATGCACATTGTTAGCTTATTTCCCCTGGGTACGTTGGGTGCGTTTTTGAAAGTCGATTTAAAAATTGCATGGATCCATTTGGAAGGAATACAGCAGTTTCCATTCAGTTTTGCCTTACGGGTGTCTCTAGCAGTCTGAATTACCAGAGGCACACAGCTTCTTGGAAGCCTGCTGTGGAGTGGTGGAGCACAGCCCCGCAGGAAAGGTGGTGTTAACACATCATGGCTCTGGTATTTGATGCTCCGGGTGAGGAACTGCAAGACTGGGAAAAGAAAATCACATATAAGTAATACCTGCACTTAGTCACTGAGTCTGTATAGGCAGATACCACTGCTTCCGTTTCGTGCATTTGCAGGTGATTGAGCAAGGCAGTGAGCACAGCCAGCCTTTGGCACATTCTCAGCTGTTCAATTCACTGAAACTTTGGTTGAGACTGAACCTCTGATTTTTCTTGCCGTTAAATAAAAGCACCTGGAGATTAGAAAGCTGGGTAAAAGCTAATTTACTAATGTTGTATTTTCCAAACCAGAGCCAATTGAAGTGGTCACCTCAAATCTGCAAACGTCAAGGCTGCACAGTGTGCTGAGCTCTGTAAATGGCAACTCGATGGCAGTGGCAACTGGCGAGCATGCTCCTGGACCTCGCTGTGCCCTGCAGTGTGACTGGTAGCTACAAAGGTCCTGGACTGTGCCCAGTGGCTTGTGCCACAGCAGCACAGCTCCTTGGCCACATCTCACCCGAAGGCTTGGAGAGCAGTTCTCTAAATCCTGGGAGCGCTTGTGTTCGGCCTTGCTGACTCTTACAACTGCTTAGCTCAGAGATGGCTGAGCTGCTTCCCTCCCACCTACATTTCCTCCTTTCCCAGCTACGAGCTCTGAATCCAAAAATGTGGCATCATTAGAGAGGTTCCTGCCAGAGCCACTGTCCCTTGGAGCTTTGCCAGCTGTAAGGACAAGACCTGTGCCATTCTGGGTTCAGAGAGAGAAGTCCTCTGAACAGCTGGTCTCATCTTACCAATCCTCAAACCCTTCTCCCAGCATTAACTGCTTAGCCAAAAACCTTCCCCCCTGATGCTGTTGTGTGCATTTCCATTTCAGATTGCAGCTCCCTGGTGCTTGGTGCTTACGTCTCATGTCACACCTTGCTAGGGAACAGGTGCAGGTTGCTTTCTTTCCTCTCAGTTCCTCATGTGCTTGTGTCTAAAGGCCACCACGGTGGTACTGTTCAGATGCTCTCCTCTCCCTTAAATGTCACTACAGCTGGTGGACAAATTGACCTGCATTTCCATATCTGGATTTCTAAAGGATTTTGGATATCTGTTTCACCATGGCCTCAGCATTTAGCTTCGGTCTCACTCCTTACTAAAATCAGAAGATTTTTTTCATTTTCTAACAGGGAAAAGTGACTTAACATCAGGCTTTTCATTTGTTAAAGCTCTCCTTGTGATAGCTGTGGCAATGCTGTTATGACTGAGCAGAAAAAGTGGGTAAATATGTTTGCAGTCCAGACATCTGTGCTCTGTTGTTCAGCTGTTATTTTAGAAGACTCGCTCTGATTTTAATTAAACTCTTTGTTTAATTTTAGAAGAAAATGCTTTTCTGTGATCTGTGATATAATTGTTACAATAAAAAAATGCCTCAATCAATAGGTAAGAGGAGGAATTCAGGGGCTTAGCCCATCATGTGTATTGCAACATGCTAAATGCAAGAAATTGTCCTCTTTGCTGGGTTGACATTTCCTGCAGAGACTTGAAGTACAGACCATCTCAACAGTTTTTCCAGGGTAAAGCTGGAGTATCACTGCCTTGCCTGAGGAAAGAGATAATAAAACTGCACTTTAAAAACACGCGATGATTACTTAATCTTACAAAAGAATATAAGCAAGCCTCCTGCTGGCCAAGCATGAAGAACTCCATAGAAATACTGAATTTGTTTGTGTGTGTGGTATAGATGATATTACTGCTAAAACTGGTGTCCAGCTTTCCTGCACAACTCTGAAAAAAGCTGTGCAGGAACACACAGAGTCAGGGATGGTGGACTGTACAATTAAACACTTTTGCTGATTTACAGGATTCCAGCTCTTGATCAAGATGCACGACATCTCAGATAATGCCAGATGTCTTGCTGATTGACTGTTGGATAAACAGAGACTTCATAAGGATTATTGCTTGATTTTCATAGTACCTTGCGTGTTTGACAAACATCCAATCTATGGACCTTGAGATGCTCTCGAAATTTGCCTCTCTAGTGGCTTGGGTTGCCTTTGAACTTCAGAGAAACATGTTTTCCTTTGTGTTTAGGTGGTGGAAAGATTTTACTGTTTGGTCCACTCTCAGGCTTGTACATTTAGTGAAAAATATAAGGTCTTCATATTTACACAGGTATCTGTTTTTAAGCCATTTGTAGAATCAAGGAAAATTTTGTGGGAAATTTAATTTCATTGCATTGTCATGTTAAGGGTAGACTGATTCACGAGTGATAACATTTTGGATGTGTTTGTAATTCAGATAGAGTTGTAATCCAGGCTCATATGGTCCCATTGGGACAGAGGTGATGTGATTTCTTCTAGGAAACGAGACATCTAAATGGAGCCCACTTTTAAGGAATACATAGCACCAGAGGATACTGCAGGTGTGAAGCCACACACTCCTGCAGCTCATGCCAACTAATGCTTCTTAAATGATACACTGGGGCACTATTTTATGTAATTTGCCATCAGATGGCATAAATTCTCTGACAACTCCTAGCTACACTGAAGCAAGCATTCTTGGAGCAGGTTGCAGTACTGGAGCCAAGCAGTTAATCAGGTGTAACATGAGGCTTTGACGTGATTTACTGCCTGCTGGTAGCTTGTACTGGGACTGTATTGTCCTTCTGAATGTACTGTATAATAGTTTTAAGCTGTCCTTAGACAGGACCCTATTGTAAACATGCTGTCTGGCTTAACTAGGATGTCCTGTAAAAATATATTAATAAAAGCTGAAGTAATTTTAAAGGCTCCTATTCCTGCTATTTCTGTTTCCCAAACTATTCCCACCGGTAAAGTACAGGCCATGCTCTTAACTCTTGCTGTGCTGATGCTTTGCTAATGCCTGCTAGAGTTGTAATTCTTGTTTCAAAGCTGATCAGTTGTTGTGAACCCTCTCAGCTGGCTGCTGCTGTGCCTGAGTTCTCTGCTGCTTTGGCTTGCACAGTGCAGAAGTGACCAGAGAAATAAAGCTTGTGCTCAAGGGGTCACATAAATTTATTAAGCCTTAATTTATTTCATGTCCCTTCTTGTCTCAGCTTACTCAGGTCTGTGGAGTGAGTTCTGAGGTAATACTTTATTTAAGTTAAAGGAGTTTTTTAAACAAGGTAACTTGTGTTTGATCTCTGTATTTGCCAGGTCCTTGTAACCTGGAGCTAGCAGGTCACGGTACAGCAGTAAACCCTTCCTGGGGTGCAGTTTTCAGAAGGATATGCTGAAAAACATCATTCACTTGGACAACCTTAACTAGACTTTCTGCCTAGAGACAGATCCTGAAAATGTGAGTTCTTGCAAAGTGAGGTGTTGTTCCTTTAAACAGAAAGATGCACTTTGGTGGGTTTAGACGTGCTGAATTTTTTAAGGAAACATGCAGAGAAGTGCATACTGAGGGGCTTATCAGAGAAATCACTGTATTTTACAGGCAGGGTGAGACATTCAGGAGACCCTTAGAGGAGACAGTGACTTGCATGAAGGGCTCTTGTTTCCTAACCTGCCTGCAGTTCCTGGAGCTCCAACGCCTCGGTTAGAGGGACTTGCAAAGAGTAGCACTAAGCAGTAAGCAGAGATTGATGCTTTGGAGGGATTTCTGGTTCTTCGCTCTCTTCTTCTCACCCTGGAGCTCTGCAAAGTACAAATCTTCTGGAATATGGCCACCAGGATTTTAACAGGGACCTGCTGGCGGCTCTAGAGAAACTCACCAATCCCAGTTTAAAATAGCCCACTCCCACCCCAGCCAAATTTTTTTTTAAAGAGAAAATTGTGATGTCCTTCCTTTTGTGAATTAATATGTAATTTCGAATGTAAAGCAGGCATCAAATGTTTTTAGTAAGGATTTGAATTGCCCCCATAGTTGGAAACAATACTTGTATGTTGGGTGGTGGTTTGGGGAGGGGGGAGGGTTTGTGTGTGTGCAGCTGTTGAAGGCCATTAAAAAGTGACCTGAGCCCCGCTGAGAGCAAGCCTGGCATTAACTGTAAATTGATATACCAGGTCTCAAACACTAATTTCAGATTTCTGCACGGCAGGGTTTTGCTAAATGTTCTTATTCTGGGTATTCTGGTTACACTAATCTTTCATGTACTTTTAAAAATAGACTGCACAGCAAGTGATCAGCTGTTGGTACAACTTAATAATTGAAGAGTTAATCCTTCAAATCTGAAACAGAAGAATGAATTCCCCTGATGTATTTCCAGCATAGTGGTTAATTTAAAATTTATCTTAAAAAAAAAAGGAAATTAAAAAAGACAGTCTTGATTTTTATATTAGTAAAGGAAAAGGGGTTTTTTTTGGTTAGTTTTTAAATTAAGAAATTTATGTTGTCTTTGCTCTGGTAAATGTTTATCGCTGAATGTTACAGGACCTACTGTTGTGATTGTGCTGCTTAAAGTTTTAGCAGAGCTTGGAAAAAAATTTGGCAGACAAAAAGATGGTGGGTACTGATTTAGATTTGAAAGAAGCTTGCAGGCAAATGTCCCATGACGCAAACACTGCTTCCTTAGTTCTGGCATTTTTTTTTTCTTCCCCTTGATCTGACTAATTTAAAGTTTCTGCAGTGAACTTTAAAAGATGGGTGTGGTGGTTGTTTTCTAGGCATTGGTAACAAAACTGAAGTTACTTGACCAAGACACGGGGGCTGGGCATCTGAGCTATTGTGTTTGCTGGATAGACAAGAAGTAGTTACCTGCAGGGAGACAATTCCTTGTAAAATCCCAGATGTGGTGCCTCAGTACTGCAGTGGAGACAAAGCAGAGGGGTTTACCTCTGCTAACAGGGATGGTGCTTGTGTGGGGCTGAGGGGACAGCGGCAGAAACCCAGCACCAGTGCAATTCATCGGGAAAAAATTAACAATTTTGAGGTGGCAGAGAGCTACAAGCAACTAAATCCTTCAAAAGCCTGAAAGTGGTGGCAGCTGGCTGGTTGGTGGGGCTGCTCTGTAGCTTGCCTGTGTTTGCAGTCAGCTGAGTGCTGCCACGCGAAAAGGAGCTGCCAGAATGATTCAGGAGGTAGAAAGCTGTATTCTTGAGTTCATGGAAGTGCTTAATTTTTTTAAGGCCACAGTTATAATTTCTTTTGATTCCTGTGAGTAGGATGAGTTCCAATGGCTCTGGAAGCAGCTGTGCAGGACAGCGTTCACCTCTTTTCAGTGGGAATACAGAGCTGATGAGTTAGTGTGTACCTTTTGTGTCTGCTTATGAGATTTTTTTTATAGTGGTATTATTATTATTATTTTTATAAATTATTTTTATTTTTGTTACAGGTTTTTTTGGCTGTTACCTTAATGAAAACACTAGGAATGGAATCTGATTTTTGCCATCCGTGTCTTCAAAGCAACAACACCAAAAGCAATCATGTAACGTTGCATGTAAACGAGCATCAATGACCTTTGGGCTGAAATACAGACAAATTGCTCGTTTTCAGTAAAAAAGGCTCTTGCTCTCCCTTAACTTCTTTTTCTTTTTCAGCTCCTGTCGGCACCAGTTTGCATGGGAGTTGCACAACTTATTTCCAGCAAGGTAAAGCTGAATGTTTTCCTGTTCATGTGGAAAGGTGATGAACCATGGCCCTCAGAATACCGTTTATTCACTCAAATATGTTGGTCATGGTAGTCATGTCTTGCGAAACTTTTTGCCCTAACTTGTCTCTAATTTTTTCATTGTTCTAGTTCGGATTCATCATTTGTTTCCCTCCCTCAGCCAGAGAGATTCAGGAAGGAGTCATGGCAGAAGGTTAAAACCTGTTGTATAACTCGGTATTTAAGCTGCGTGCCTTTTGCATACAGTAAAAGCATCAGGGATTAATGAAAGCATTTTAATGGATTTCTGTGTTCCTGAATCATAGCAGAACCATGAGATCACTATGGATAGCCTGACTACCAGATTTTCAGGCTGGGTAGCGGTCCTCTGTATTACTGAGTAGAGTTTTTCAATGCATTTGAAAAATTAGCTGGTGAGTGAATGGTGGTTTTATGTTACCCATTGTTTTTCTATACTGTATAAGGTGCACAATAAGGCTAATGAAAAGAACTTTGACGAATATAGAATTAATCTTAAATTTAATTACAGATTCATGTGCCTTCTATCCTTTTTCTGAAAAAGTGAAGCCACTCTAAAATGTCATTTCACACCACCTATACTCTCTGGATTCACATTCATTCCAATTAATGATAAAAAAGTGCCTGTAAATACATTCAAGAAACACCACCAAAGTAAAATAATCATCGGGTTATTTGAAGGTAAGGTAAGAAGACCAGTTACATCCGCCTGTGACATGTAGGCTATCTCTTAGCACGTGGAAAAATTACTCTGTGTGATGCCTGGAGCCAGACTGCTCAGTGCACTGAAAGGTGACATAAAAAATGGCTGGAAGGGTAGGACAGAGCACAGTCTTGGCCGTGAGCGATTTGTGATGCCTCTGCAGCCACTGTGTTTCAGTAAAGCAATTTAGACTAAGCTGAATCTGAAATAAGTTAATATTTCTAGTCATTCTTTTAACAGCCTTAATATATTGACCTGATTTATGATCCCCATCAGATTTCTCTAAGGAGAAGCTATAGGAAGCTTCCTTTAACCTGGATCTTGAGGAGCACAGGGACCACGTTGTAGGCTGGACAAAGGGGGTTTCGTTTATCCTGTGTCTTGTATACCACACCTATATCTTATCCATGTGGCCTTACACAGCCTGATTATAAAAATGCTGAATTACCTTTATTCTGCAACCAAGTTGCCAATGCCTAAGGCTTGGAAGTCAAAGATTCTTACAACTTCCCTGCCACAAGTTCACTGTAGCATTTTGAGTACGGTGGATGTCAATTCTGAACACAGGACTAGAAAGCTGTTACTTAATGTTGCTAATAAATTTATAGATGAAATGTCACCATATGGATCACTGCCATGCATGCAAAAAATAAAATCAGTGTGTATGGCTCCTAGCTCACTTTCCCCCTCCCTTTAAGTGCTAGGGAGCCGAACTTCTCCCTTTGTAATGAGACCCCTCAGCTTCATTCTGGCATTGTCCCTGGGCCTTAGGCTGAGTTTCATAGGGTTCCTTGAAAGTGCTCTACACTGCTGGAGGGAGCCATAAGGAGTATTTAATGCAGATGTAAATCAGATGCAGCAGGACACAATAGCCTTGTTCATTAATCTGTTTATTAAGTCATTAAAAAATGAGGAGAGTGACTTCAAAACAACAGAATGAACAGAACATGTCCAAACTCCATTAGAAACTGGACAAACTGGACAAAAATTCACATTTTCTTATAAAGTGATAATTGTTTGCTATAGGGACCATATGGAGCTTGACAAGAATAGCTGAGATGAGACTAACAGTTTTAGACACGAGCTTTCTTTAACCAGTCATCAAATTGGTTAATGGCTTTTTTTCCCCCACCATAATCAAGACAAAGCAGCTGCAGTGAAACACTGCAGTGGGCAATGCTATGAAAGACTTTCCATGTGGGTGTAAGTTTGTCTATTTTGCAATGACAGCAAAATGTCTAACATTGTTCTAAAGAAAAGGGCAACACCTGCATTTAGGCAGACCTTGGTCAGTGGGTTGCAATACTTGGTACAGTCTTTGACAGTTTGCAAAAGATTCAGGGCTTGCAAAACTTCAGGGCTGGAGCATGCGAGATTTAATGCATTAAATCAGCATTATTCCAAACAGACTGTTTTAGGGAACTGGGGAGAATTCACATCTAATTACTCCTATGCATATCTTTTTTTCAATTTTCCTGATTTAGTTTCAAAGCACAGAAAACACCATTTTCCCTGTCTTTTGATTGCCCAAGTAATTTTGATTGTTAAAATACATTTTGTATAATTTCTCCACTTAGCCTTACAGTGCCCCCTTTGAGCATCTCTTTTAATTATACTGAATCAAGCTATGATTTTGCTGGCTTAAAATATCCAAGACTGAATGCCAGTAGCAATGTGTTTGGCTACTGCCTTACTCTAGTTCTGCCAAAGCAGAAACTCCCTAGGCTATTCACTCCTGATTTTTTTAAACATTTTTTGAGGGGTTATCAGACCTTAAAACAAGAGATGCATGATTCAGTGTTGGTTTTGATTGACTTTCAGACTCATTTATCACCACATGTTTCTCCCTCTACGCAAAAATAGTACATAGGAGATCCAAAACCATGAAAAAAAGAAGAAGTGCTTGCTTTAGCAATGAGAAGAGAAAGGATGGGAATTGGCTCAGCATGGAAATGTAATGGTAGTGAATAGTAAGCCTTGCAGATAGTGTTTACAGCGGTAGAGGATGTTTTCTTGTAATCTCATTCTTGCTTTTATAGTTGTTACACTGAATAACTTATTCTGTTTGCTCAGGAGATGTCTGTGTTTGGCATCCTGCGGAGTGGGAATACGTAATGCTTTTTTCATTTTCTAGGAAGCACAGACTGAAGGACGAGAACAAGACAATGTTTAGCACATCCTTTGTGCCAATAAAATGAGTTACCATACATTACTGTTGAGTTAGAAAGCAGCTATAGCTGACTCATTAACGAGAAAAGGGGCAGGGGAAGGAAACGCTGCTCAAGGTTTCTTAATACAGATACTGGAAGGGAACAAGCAGATGAGCAAGATTTTTCTTTTTCAAACAAAAAATACCCAAACAAACAAACTTGTTTTTTGGTTTACTTTTTAAGTACCTGAACCGAAAAAATGTAACACCTAAGATCAGTCATTAGCCTTACCTAAAAAAAAAATTAAAAC
Organism: Cnemophilus loriae; assembly: GCA_013397755.1. Taxonomy (NCBI): domain Eukaryota; kingdom Metazoa; phylum Chordata; class Aves; order Passeriformes; family Corvidae; genus Cnemophilus; species Cnemophilus loriae. The sequence goes on along the minus strand of VZTF01007031.1, from coordinate 169,506 downwards.
AAGACTATAGGTATGTATGGTGTCCCTAGTTAAAATTACAAACTGTTGTAATATTGAATTAAATGGGTGATTATGTCTCAAAACACCAACTCTAAGGGAACACCTTCAGTGAGGACTAAAAGATGACTTGAGTTTGTGGTAGGAATACTCGTTATGCTCCATTCCACCCTGACTATGCTCTTGGCCCTATCAAAGGTGGTTCAAGAGTCAGTCTGGGGCTCCCAGCCACAGTTCCAGCTGCTGTAGCTGGTATTCTCCTAAGTTTACAAGTTTAGCTGGCATCTGGAAGAAAGGATGCTCTTGCTTTCCTTTCTTTTTTTCACCTCACATTCCTGTGAATACTATGGGAAAATACAAGTTGAGGGGAGCTGCTTTCTCAGCTGTGTCACATTCTTCTGCTAGAGGACAGAGGAGCCTGCGTGTCCTAAAGAAGAAATTTGCTTTTTCAGTGATAATTGGATGTTCTTTTGTTGGATAACAGTGTAATGGTGAATTTAACCCTGTGTGAAGCAGTGGCATGTTCCTGTGCTTGGGTTCTTCAGGAAGTTGGCCTTGCTATATGCTTTTTCTGAAGTACAGACATAAAATGGTTCTAAACAAACTGCCCTGAAACGGGTGTCTGTTCTGAAATATCCATGTAATGTGGACAAGGGATGATTACGGTAAGAATGACGTTTCCATCACATCATTCTGTAAATAGCTTGGAATCTGAGCTTCATGATGTGTTCTACTTGGAGTGGTGGCAGATAAGAAGAGCATTGGAACAAACCCAGGCTTCCCTGAGGAAGTGTTAATGCAGCCACTGGATCAATCTAAAAGGTGCTGTCCTTCATCACCTGACACCTGCCAAGCCCCAGGTTAAGTGTGTGATTTTCAGAAAGCAGTTTATTTGCTGAGTAGGAATTCTACCAGATTTCCCAAAAGTTTGTTTGGAGCGAGGATTGAAAAAGCAAGAAGGATAACAGGCTGCAGAAGTAGCTTGAGTGTCACTGGCAAGTAAGAGTGCGCTTGCCCTCTAATTAGTTGAGTCTTGCTTGCAGAGGATAGGGCTTTGTTTCTGCAGACTGCTGAACATATTAATTGCTGTTTCATACCCCTTTCCACGCATATTTTTCTGTTGCAGCCCTTTTTGAAAAGCTTCAAAGATTAAACTGCAGTGTTACTGCAGAAGTGAATAATACAGATGCTGAGTGAGCCAGTGCAGTAAGAAAGGATTCTGCCCTGAGGGGAGGAGTGGGAAGCTCCAGTGTAACATATTGAATGTTACAACAGTGATATGTCCATGATTAATACTTTCATGAGGGGCTGTTGTGCAACAGGACACTGAACAGGTCAGTGAGTAAGCATTTGAAAAGCCTTCTTTTAGTAGACTGATAATTATGCAGGGCTATTATAATTTCGCAGGAGATATTTCACTCTAGTAATTGAACGAGTGGATAGGAAAAGCGTAAGTTCAAAAGGCTTCATAAAAATCTAATACTAGTAGAAATAGTTTCTTTATTCAAAAATTGCACAAAAGCCTTTTTTTTTAAATTAAACACCTGTATGCTTTTTGTAACAATATCACAGCTGTAGACTCTTGGCATAATCAAAAGCCAATAAAATAACTAATCAAAGGATAAAAAGAACCTGTATAAATTTGCCTCATAAATGAGGTGAAGGGACTAGTTTTCTGAAGAGTTTGTTTTTAAAACTGATGTGATATTTGGTTTCTGGCTTTCAGTACGGCTTTGAATTTGTAATGCTCTCTCCTAGCATGCACAAGAAACAGCAAATCAGAACATCCAGTTGTGTTTGACTTGCTACCTTTGGCACAAAGCTTCAGCATCTCTTTTTAGCTTTTAGATACATAAGCCTTTTAGAGTGAGGATGTGCCTTTCTGTTTTCCAATAAGATTCCAGGATAGTTTCCTTTAGTCTCTGGGTTTACAATGACAGCCCAAAACTCAGCATAGCTGGCTGAGGCAAAATTGCATCAAATCCTGAACATTTCGCAATCTAAAGTCCAGAATTGAAGTCCAGCCACTGCCACTCAGGATAAGCTCATTCCTTCTGGCCTGATCAATTCTTAGCAAATAAAATCTGGCTGTTCAAAAGACTGAGGACATGATAAACTCAGACACTTGCCCATATCACAGTGTGGATGTTTAAACAAGACCGAGTTGTTCATTAACACTGATAGCCTTTAAAAGAAATCCTTCCTTGCGTCTGAGCTTGATTAAGGCCTCTTGCCTCTCAAACTGCACTGTCTAAGGGTGAGCAACTGCAAAGTAATCAGGGTTGATATCCTAGTTTCTGCTCTGGGGGGGAAAAAAAAGTAATTTTCTTTGTGAGCTTTGAAATCTCAAAGTGGCAACAGTTGGTGAGCGTTTGTATGAAATGTGCAGTGGTCTCTGCAGTGCTCGCTCATTCCTCTGAGCCCCTGTCTGCTGGAATTTCTCACATGGAGAAAGTAATCTGTTCTTTAAACAAGAAAATGTAAATGAATGTCTTTTGTAGGAAACGTGCTGAATAAGGATCTCCTACAGACCTAGTTCTGTATGTAGGCTGAGACAGTTCCTGGACTCAAGCCATTCATTTTTCTCCCTACAGTCAAAAACATTCATTATAGCCTACATAGCTTTACTGAAGTCTACTGGCTTTGTTTGCAGTAAAAACTCCAGCCTTTTGGAGACTTTGCTATCTTTTCTGCTATGCTATCTTGATGAAGATACCAGCCCTAATTCTTCCATCATGACAAGTGTGTTTCATCCATCCTTTCACCAGATCACAGAATTTCCCTTGCTAGATATGGGGCAGTACAGCAGGGAATTTTGACCAGTCTGGACTCTTCTTATTATTTTTGTATAGGCATTAAGTAAATGGGTTGGGTAAGAGGAGCAGGCACTGTGTCCTCATCAGTTTCACAATATTTATAGAATGTATAGTAGGAACAATCCTTGTGCTCTAAGTACACCGCATCTAACTCTTACTGGGATGGGTGATGTGTGGGAGGAAAGGTTCTTTTTTTTATCTCATTCTCTCAGGAACCCCACTGTCTTTATTTTTTTAAGTCAAAAAGACTAATTCATCCCTTAAGCAGGCGCTTCAGAGCTCATGTACAAATTATGCAGAAGAACAGACAGCTTTTAGCCATTTTCTCTCTCAGCTGTGCTTTCCTAAAGAGAATAATCACAGAAACCATAGGGTCATGGTTGAGCCCTTTATAGTTGTGTGTGTTATATTAAAACAGTAAATCACTTTCATGAATGTTCTTTTTCTGTGTGGAAGCTGTTGGATAATTTAATCTAAAGTCAGCTGAACATCTCTAGTTACTTCAGAGATAGTGTGTCCTACAGATGGTTTAAATTAATACTTGTTCAGGGTTGTCTAAAGCAAGTAGCCAGTCCGATTGTGTAGTAAGTCTCAGTTACAAATTTATCTATATATTCACGTTAAATGTGACCTTCAGACCTGTTGTGGTCTGCTGGGTAATACCCCCAAAATGGCTTGGCCTGGGGTTTTAGTTTATGTTCTTCTCTCTTCACCTTTTTTACCCCATATTGGAAGTGGGTGCAATAGCCAGGGCTTGTGGGATGGTCAGCCCCAAACCTGTGCACCTGTTTGAGGAACAAAAGTAGTAATCTTTGTTAACCAGTTATTATGGATTTTATAGAGAATATTTTCAGTGTTCAAAGCCTGAAACTGGCTCAGGCCAGTTCTTCTGCTTCAAATTAGTGTGTATTTAGGAATAGCACTTAAACGTGAACACGGTTTAGGAACTTCACTGGCTGCAGTCCTTTGAGAAGTAGCAGGGCCTTTTTAGTTAAACCAATATTAGAGGTAAATATGGTTTATTACTTGCACAATAAAGATGTTTCTTAATAAGTGAATACAAAATAAAGTGAATGTTTTGAAGAAAAGACAGACTGTAATCATTTATTGAGGTGATCTATGAAAGCAAGTAATTTGTAATACATATTACAGGACAGGACATGTGTAGGACCAAACACCATAAATACAAGGAATTTGATTATAATGTGCTTATGTAAAAATGAGAATCTATATATTACACAGAGTAATAATTACCGAATAGCTAAATCACACACAACCAGTGTGAATCAGTGAAAATGTTCCTATCAATTACACTTTCTACAGAGAAAGACTAGTGTTTAATCTGGTGACATTTAATAAAGTATATTCTTCGACTCAAACAGGCAGTGGAACAGCTCGGTAGCAGCATTGATGAGGAAGCAGCTTCATCACTGTTGCCTTGCTTCTTCCAGCAGTTGGTTCCCATTGGCCTGGCGGGGCTGGATTCAAGATCCTTGCTTCAAGAAAGCCGTAAATATCTTCTCTTACAAGCACTGCGTTCACCTGTGATGGAAGCAGAAACACACCACATACATATGGTATTAATTTGCTGCTTCTTGGCAAAAATTTGCACTCCTAAAGAGTTCACTATGTTGTAATAAAGCTGGAGAACAAAGAAATTGCTATTTGCCCGCATATAAGACATGCGTAATCCCCAGTGAGGAGTTAACATTTGGGGAACATAGGAAGAGCTCTGGTGCTGGCAACATCTGCCTGGCATGTGCAGTCACATCCTTCACAGCCGAGTTACCTTTCATTTCTTGCAATTGAGGTGGAAGAAATAATTGTTCTTATGTGCCCTAGATAAGTTGATCTCTTTTCTTTAGCTGGCAGGGGAAGTGGGAGTCTCTCAGGTTCACAAAATTAGTAAGAAGGAACTTCCAGAAACATCTGTTTTGGAAGTTCTTTAGCCATTGATTTTTCCATGCTGTGATTCTCTTTCTTATTCCTACTGCCTCCATCATTGCTGCCATTCATAGACTGGTGCAGAGCCAGAAAAGAGCCTGGCTGAATTGTCCATCTGTCTGCACTTCTGCTTGGACTCAGAAGGGGTTTGGATCCACAGCTTAAAACTTGCATAGTCAGTTCACCTTTAAACCCTTCTTTAGGAAAATCACACAGGTGAGGGATCATACAGGAAATAAGTGCATCGTAACTTCCTTGTCTGTAAACTGACTGGACACTGTTCAGTATTAGTATTTAGGATGAGACTTCTGAAAAGGTCATTCTCTTTTCAACTTCTGTTGGCTAAAGTGGTGCAACTCCTTTTCTAACACCATCTTCTGTCAATTACTTACGTAAGGAGTGGGAGTGCATTTAAAAAATTCTAGTGGAAATTGCAGAGCAGTTTTAAATAGTGGGGAAAATAATAATAAAGCATAACTCCTCAACAGAATTTCACATCATTTCACACTACCACAAAGGTATGGTCAATCCCAGACACTAGCAACTTGTTACACCTCAGTACGTGGCATGGGAGCTGCAGTATTATAAAATATACTCGGGTTTATTCTGAAAGTAAGCTTGCATATACCTACAGTTCAATTTCAATGCCTTTGTGCTGGGTAATTTTGTTGGCAAGAAAGGTTGTAGCCCAGTATCCATAACCCAAGCACAAGTTTTCTTTCTCAGCAGAGTCCTTGATAACAGAGGGCCATACAAATCACAGGAATGTGCCAGCACCACGTCCATGTGCCTGCGGGGAGGAGGATCCTCACAAACAGATGTTATGTGTGGTTAGAGATCTCTGTAAAAGCACAACTCTAACACATCACATATTGTGCTTGGGAATCCACAACCATACATATATTACGAAATCAAAGAGTTCTGTGAGAATTATATAAAATGGGAAAAGAATGTCCGTAATTACTCTGCAGCAAAGGTTTTCGGGCTGTATATCCCTGTATGCACAGAGATGGCAGTGCAGATACTTTACTGGTGATGTTTGTCTTTAGGTGCACTAAGAGACATTTCCCTGGTGCTGTGTGGATTCAAACTGAAGATTTTTCTCTTGCCCTTCAATGTGCTGAATTATCTGACATGAACTTTTCTGACATGAATTTCCTGAACCTCACAGGACACTGGGCCTTTCCCTTTCGTGATTACAGTTTTTATGACTTGCTTGAGTGGGTGCTTGTGAAGGGATGCATGCAGCTATGTCTGAAAAATATTTCTTTCGTAGAGGAAGGAAAGATTAATTTGTTCTACTAGGAAAACTGGAACTTTCTCCTCTTCTGTAACATCAATGATAAAATCCTTTGGGAGAGTGGGGAAATATTACTTAGGAAGTCTGCAATTTCAAGACTTACCTCTGATCAGACTCTTCCTTGAACTCTTGAAATATGTTCCACGTTGGCAGAATTAGCAAGATGGCAGTTCAGAAGGTTCTTGCAGCTCTCATGTTTGTCATTTTTTATTTTTTGTGTTTTTCTTAATGTAAGTGGGCGTACTTACTCTTGAGTTGAAAAGCAGAATTACTAAGGCTAAGTGAACAGTGCTTCTCAGATCCTGTGCTTAATCCCAGCACCCAAGGTAAAATCTCCCCTGGGGTGACCTCTTCTCTTAAATTCTAAGTCTAGACCTTCAGGCTGCAAAGGAGAAAAATACTGTGCAAATTGGAGGCATATTGCTGCCTCTGGACAAAAAGCCAAAGTCTCTCCTTGGCAAAATGAGGAGACATTATGGCAAAATGGAGAGCTGACAGTGTTTTGACAGGTGGAAATACAAATCCTGCATGAGATCCATCTCGGGGAAGGCAGATGATCTGTCTCAGTACTGAATGAACTGATGTTTTCCAAAATACCTGAGGAGCATTCCAGCGAGTGGCTGTACAGAGCCACTGCTTGTTCTCCTGATTGTGTGCAGTTTAATTTGCCACAGGTAGGTGAAGGATGAGCTGTGCTTTCTGGTTTTTTTTAGTCTAAAACCTGGAATTCTCTGGACCACTGGCAGCTTGTTTTTTGACTCATTCACGTGTGTACAGCCAGAGCTCAAACCCGTAGCCATTTCCCATGACAAAGAAGCCAGAGACTGTTCTTGTTAAATCTGCTCAGTCTTAGAGTAAAATTTTCTGTTGTTGTATCAGTCTTGGTTTGGTTTTTTTTTTTTTTAGCCTGAAGTAGAAAAGTATTCTAACTACTGTAAAGTATATTCCCACAACTCTTGGTATACACTTAGAACAGAGGTATAGCTGCCACATTTTATGAACACGCAGAATTTTCTCACTGAGTATAGGAAAGATGGCTAAGCTTGGTTTTGTGGCTAAGAATGGGATTAGAAACGTAGACATCCAAACTGTTTTCTATTCTGTCAAGGTAATGCTGTATTTATGGGGTTTTTTTGGTTGAGTTATTCTTGCTGACTCAATTTCTTCATTTATGAATAGGAAAAAATTTGATCTTGCCTAGTTAATCTCTCCATGTATTAAAATTGTATCTCCAAAGAAATATGAAATAATAAAATCATGTCAATCAATAAATATCCTTCTGTCTGAAAGAAAGATTAAGAAAAACAAGTGTTGATTTATTTTTCTTTTTTTAAAACTATTGCAAACTGTTTTAAAGTTATAAATTATAATACCTGTCTTGAGTACTGATTTGCTAATTCTGGTATTTAAATACACGGTTCAACCAACTCAATGCATTTGAGAAACCTTCCATCCAGTTTTAATTGATACCATCAGGTGTCTCTGTATTTCTGGTGAGCTATCCTCATCCTAGCACCGTGAGGCACGTTCCCCTCCTGCCTTGCTGCAAACCCCGACAGGCCGTGCAAATTACGGTTCACAGTAGTTTTGTTCTCCATAGTGGCTGGGTCAGCTGTTCTTTGCCTCTCTTCCTGGCAAGGTTGGCTAGGAGGTACTTTCAGCCATTGACTAGTGCTCTTCTGATTGCCAGGGACTGTCAGAGGCCACTCCAAGGGCCGTTGTGTGTTAGATTCATGGTTTGTCAGGCTAAACCATACCCTAAATCTGCACTTTGCACTGGTTTGGCCCTTTCAGTCTCACCAACAGCCAGTTTTACAGTGGGTGTTGTATCCAACTTCTCGCCCTGTGAAGCTGTAGACTTAAGGGCTGTAATCAAGAAACTGTAATTCACCCCGTGGAAACATCCAGAAAAAGAAAAGAAAAAAAAAAAAGAAAGTTAATTTGTAAATAAGCAGCTCTTAAACTGCTCTGATGTACATGGATGTCTGTCACAGCTTTTGGTAAATTGTGATGCAGGACCTGCAAAACAGGGGCGCAGCCACATTCCCATTTTCTCTCTGAGATGGCTGTAGGCTGTTGGTGAGCAAAGCCTCTGCCTATGCCCCTTCAGGGTGACATCTGTGTGCTAAAGAAAGCATATTTAATGATTCAGTAGTTGGAAATTCCCCTTAAATATCCTCCAGGTTATACCTCGTGTTTGAGAGAGACCTGAATGCGTGCTGAATACTGATTATCCCTGATCTCTTATATGGCCCAGCACATACTATTTGGCTATAAGAAATGAGCCATATCTTACACAAAATAATTCTTGGTGTCTGACTGATCACCTGTGACCAGACATGCCCTTTAGTCTATTTTAGATTTTTTTTTTATTATTATTTACTGCAGATTGTTTCAGTGATAGTCCAGTAGATGCAGTAAAATGAAAAATATTCTAGATTGAATTGGATACTCTGCATTGCACTAACTTGCTTTAGGGGAAGAACACAGGTTTTGGAACCTATGTTTCTTCCTTTGCTTGCTCTACAAAGCAAAGAATGTAAGATACAGTGACAGGCTGCTAATTCACATTTCACAGTGAAATTGGAAAATTGCCTCAGAATAAGGATGGATAATGAGATATCTTCTTTCACACAAACCTGAAACAAGGTGGGGAATGGAGTGCTGGGGAAAACTCTGGATAATTTTTGTTTGTTTCCTGGAGGACAAGACAACTTCACAAAGATATTATATTATTATATAATATAATAATATTAATATTATCTGTGTTATAAATGCTACCAAATATCACCAGCTGTCACGGATGGAAGTTCTATTTACAGGAATCTAAGCATCAGATGGGCATGAAGAGTGCACCTGAGAAGTAGCCAGCGTTGCCCCTTTTGAAGCACAGTGGTAGGACCATGGAAGGAAAGCTGCACTCCTTTATTCCTGTGTGACCCTTCTCTTTGGATCAAATGGAGAATTTTAACCTGTGAGGTAGAAAATTTTGTATTTTCGTGCCACGGAGATGGCTTATGATAATTTTAATGTGTGAAGTTGAAATGTGTACTTTCTCAGTGAAATGCTTGCAGTCACTTTCTTGGGACGTTTCTTATTGTTCTGTGTGTGTTGTAGATGAATAGTGTTGACTGGACAGTAATTGCTTTCCTTACTGAAACTTGAATTTAGTTTTCATTTTGATTTGGAGTAAAAGGAAATTAGTTTTTAAAAAATTATTAAAATTTCCTTTCGTTATTTGGGAAAGAATGCAATAACTGTCTCCCAGAAAGTAAGTTGAGTCATGAGCAAAGCACTTACCTGAAGCGAGAAAGAGGTGAAAAGACAGGGTCATGGTGCTGTTCAGGAATGATTCTTGCCTGTGCCTCTTTCAGACCACCCCAAAGCTAAATTATCCTCCTGAGAATACCTGCAGCAGGCTGTCCCTGTTTCCATACAACTGAGCTTTGACCAAGCCCTCAGTTCTTCAGCACGAAAACTATTTTGTTGAAGTAGTTTTTGACCACTTCTAATGAAAGCAGTAATTAGTTTCACAGATATAAAAAATTAAGGGCAAGACAAATCTTAGGAGCTAAGCATCTGTGCTGAAAACAATAAAACCGTGATGAGTCTATGAATCAGCAGGGCTCCGAGGCTCTAGTTCCCGGGATTCATCCGAGAGCTGTCTCCAACACTCCTACAGTTACAGATTTCAAAACTGTGTGAGAACACAATCTCTTTCTATGAACAGAAGGACTACCAAGGAGATGTGTATCTGAAAATAAAGTACTGACTTCGCAATATCCGAAGTGTTTTAATGAGGAAGGCTTTTGGAATGCATTTTGCATCTTCACAGTGCGGTTCCGATCACGTTGAATCTGGTGATATAAGCTGGATTTTTTCCACGTGCTAAAGAGTTCTGGTTGTGTATCTGCAGTTCAGGTCTTCTTCCCTCTGTTACCTAGCAAATGTAGGTTTAGCTTGGGGTTGAATGGAAGCTTATTGCTGTTTAAAAACAGCCCAGCCTGGAAAAAGCCTGCTTGCAAACATGAGAAAGTAACAAAATGTGCTAATTGGTTTCTTAGGAAAAAAGGCACAAGCAGTGGAACTTTTCACACGGGGTATTTCGCCAGGAAGTGTGTCAGTGTAATATACAGACCTACACTCTCCGTCTCATCTGTGAGTGGTGAGTTTTCACGAGGGTGGGGAGAAACCTCCGTTCCTTACCCTCAGTCCCAGACACAGTATGAGCACAGCCCTTTAGGGCTTTTTCTTTTTTCCCCCCTCTTTTCACTCAATGGGGCAGTCGCTCTCCACTGTTGATGGCTCCTGCACTTATCAGGGGCAGGATTGGGCAGATAAGCTAAGTTATGTCAAAGCTTGCTGTAAATACTTTCGGGTGCTCACACTCAGTTGAGGAAATACTGAAAACATTATTGCAGAAACCGAGTGGGAGATGTTGGGTTTCACCTCAAAACACGCCAGTTTCTCTTTTTGCTTAGTTTGTGACGGCTTAAGGTGAGGGTGAAAGAAACGAACTGCGGAACTGCGGAGCAGGCGGGTGTGAAGCGCGGGAGACCAGGCGAGGAGGGCGGCGGCTCGGGGGTCGCGGGGGCTCGGCGCAGCCCGGAGGGTGGGTGCAGCCCGGGCGATGGGTGCAGCCCGGGGTCTCGGTGCAGCCCGGGGAGCGGGTGCAGCCCGGGCGATGGGTGCAGCCCGGGGAGCGGGTGCAGCTCGGGCGATGGGTGCAGCCCGGGGAGCGGGTGCAGCCCGGAGAGTGAGTGCAGCTCAGGGGTTGCGGTGCAGCCCCGGGAGCGGGTGCAGCCCGGAGAGTGAGTGCAGCTCAGGGGTCTCGGTGCAGCCCCGGGAGCGGGTGCAGCCCGGGCCCCCGCGCAGGGAGCGGTGCCCGCCGGGCGGCGCTGCGGGGCNGGGACGGCGGGCAGCGCCCTTCGGCGGCAGAGGTACAGCTCCCCCGGGACTGCCCGGCCCGCACGGCTCCCTTTGTTCCGCGGCACCGGGGGCTCCGGCAGCCCGCGCGGGACACGCGGCGGGGATGGGGAAGGGGAAGGGGATGGGGAAAGGG
>VZTF01007031.1:0-157925 GCA_013397755.1 Cnemophilus loriae | reverse complement strand
GTTAAGCGTGTGGCGGATGGCAGCGGGGTTGGGACAGCTTCATTTAGGCGTGAACGCGGTGCGCGCACACGCAGGGACGGTCCGGGGCTCGCTCCCTCCAGTATGAGTGTTCGTGTGTGTGTGTGTTCATGCTCCTTCTGGGAAGAGAGCGTGGCATCTGTTTCTTCTTGTCTGAAATAATTACCCTGTGTGCGCGGCTTTGCTGAATTCAAAAGAACGGGCTCGGCTGTGGGGCTCGGGGGAACCGTGGGAAGAGCGCTGGTAACTTGGAGCAGGATGATGGATTCTGCTGTCGGGTAGCGCTTGGAGAGGAGACTTGAGGAAGGGCTTTCCAGGGCAGGGTCATTGTCCCAGAGAACTTCCCTGAGGGGACGGGTTGGTGTAGCCTCCCAAGGAACACCGCCTGTCTGCGCCCATGGAGGCTGTTGGGATGCGGTGTGGGACATCTGCTGCCGCTGTGTTTTGGGAAGGGCATCCCTTTGTTCTTCGGAGTGGCCAGACTCCCCGCTGGAAAACAATGGCCTTCCTAGCAGAGCCACGGGGAGTAGGGCTGGCGGTGCAGTCACGAAGTGGTCCAGCGCTCCAGTGGTACCTGTGTGCTCACGCGTCCGTGCTCACACGTGCTGTTTAATTTTTCGAGTAATTTAAAGCTTTGGAGTTTCAGACCACGTCGTTAAATCAGTTGCTATGTGTTTAGTCAGGACCACTATTCTAAAGGACAAATGTAATAGTAACTAAACAAAAGCTCACTACTCTTAAAATTTATGTCAGAGAAACTATTTAAAATATACCCAGGCTGGAAATGACCACTGGTGTAAAGGTCAGGTAAAACTCCTGACTTTGCGATTTTCTTGTCGAATCATGAGTCTTCCATATCCGTCTGTCCTATTGTTAATTGTGAATTAAGGCTGGCAACAAGCTGCCCATCCTTCCCTGGATGAATCATCACTTTGTCAAGCCCTGCGTCAAAAACAAGGCTTTCCCCAAAAGTGTGCAGTGTTGGAGAACAGTAATAGTCCAACCCATCTGTTAAAGTAAAGTTCAGTCCTTGGCTGCTTTTAAACATGTGAAAGGTAACGACATTCTTCTCATCACGTGCTTTTATTTCCAGTTGTCCCAGGCCTGAGCTTAAGAATGTCTTCAATTTATGCAGTGCGCTGCCTCTGGCTTAGTTTTGCGTGAAGGTGTAAGGGTTGGAGCATTCCCGTTATTCCCACAGTAACATAAAGTGGTCACTGCTTATGTTGGCTTGTAGCAGTTACTGGCGTGTTAGCTCGCCACAGGTTCCTCCATATCCTTAGGAAAGAAGATGTTTCTGAAACACCGATGTGGTGTTGGATATCTAAGAGGCTTCTGGCTCCTTATGGGCACCACGGACAGATTGAGTGCTCAGCAAGGTGAAGGTGAAAGAACTCGTGAAAGCATCTTAAATTACAGAAGCTTGCCTTTTTACTTTTACTTTGCTTTCTTTTTTTTTTTTTTTTTTTTTGGTAAGTGACCTTGTTAAATCATACCTGTGGGGAGGAACTCCGTGAGGAAATGATGCCAGGGGCTGTGTGTGTTAGCCCTTTCAAGTGTTGTGCAAGACTTGGGGTAATTGCCTTTAGAAGGGCAAATGTCCATTGCAAGCCTACTAGTGCTTCTGGGGGAAGGGAAAATAAAAGTCTGGCAAATGAGGACAGGAAGTGGGAGAGAGCAATTGGAAACATAAGCAAAGCCATTAATTTTTCCCACTGTGCACTCTTAAGAAACTGCTGGCAACGTACTGGAGATACTCTGCCTCATGGAAGTGTCAGGGACTTGCTTCACATGATTCTCTGAGATCATCTGGTTTCCCTGAGCTCTGTGGGAACAGAAATTCCTCATGCTGGAGTCTGATCTCATCTTCCTTCGGCAGCAGTAGTAGCAGCGGCTTGGGAATTGGAGAGGAAGGTGAAGAAAGTGCCAGTGGGACGGTTTGGAGACAAGGTTGGTTCTGGTGTAGGCCGAGCTGGACACTGTTTCCTCCTTTCGTTTGCCTTGTGTGGCCAGAGCTGGGACAAATGCTGACATACCCACCAAAGTTCAGTGCCCTTTCAGACTGCTGAGCTTATTTAGCACAGCTCATGTACTGGACTGTCCTATAAATCTTACCCTATATTTCATTCATTTTTTTTACTGTACTAATGAACAACAAACTGAAATGGAAAGTGGTGACTTGAGTGACTGTATGCATCAAGCTTGGGGAATTTCCTGAGTTTGATGAAAGACAAAAATAAAAGGTTTTTCCCTCCCTTATAGCTATGTAGTTAGTCTATTAAATTCTCAGAGCCTTTTAAGTAGCTTCTTCTGTTTGCTGTGGGACTAGTGGCAAAAATTTTAGGAAGGCTGAAGTAGCAATGACCAGCCCTGGAGTCTGTAACTTGATCTACAGCTTTTTCTCTTCAACTGGGAAAGGAAGTAACAGCTCTTGTTACACCCTTATGTAACCTCTCCATTCATATCCTCCAGAAAGAAGGAAACCAGAGCTTGATTTCTGATGTATAAGCTAACATCAAGGCATGCTTTGTCATAAAGAAACAGTAAAGAATAACATTAATTTTCTTCTGTTTTGCAGTTCCTAGAATGAAAAAAAAAAACCCAAACCCCACTACCGTCCCAAAAGTTAAACATTTTAATTTAGCGCTGATAGGATAGTGGAAATCTCTGCAACTCTTTGTCATGTGCTGTGAAGTAGCTGTCAAAGGGGATACTGGAACTGCAACAAGGGTCTTTTTGTGAATCTTTCCTGGTGTGTTTGAGCATTAGTCTCAAAACATTGATCCTTTGCAGTTGTGCCCCAGTTTACTTGTGGTTTGTGGAAGCTTTGGTCATTTGGTGTGTATTACTCCAGATTTTGGTTCTAAACAGTGTGCAGACCGGGATATCTTTTTTTTGTTTGTTTGTTTTTTTGTTTGGTTTTTTTTTTGTTTTTTTTTGGTTTTTTGTTTTGTTTAGTTTGGTTTTTTGTTTCCTGATAGTGGCATAGCTTTTAGAGAAAACTGTATGGAAAGTTAATCCTTTTGCCTCTCCCGGCTCCTTTTTACTGGGGAATTTCCCATTTGGTATTGCCAAGTAAACTTGTATCCATTTCTTGATATATATTTTAAGTCTGATAATCACTGTCGTGACGAAAGCTTTTCAGTGAGAAAGACTAGTGCTTAAAAATACAGTTTCGGAGGTGAAGAAGAATTATCAAGTCCCTTTTCCAGATGCAAACTGGTTGGGGAATTCTTCTGTGCAGACAGTACAGCAGGAGTGATGGACCCCAGAGGCCAGGACAGCATCTTTTTTCTCCAGTGCTCCAGCTTTTGGGAGGAAAGCAATCGAGAGGTGGTCTCCAGCCAAAGTGACCTGATTTAACACTTCAACAAACAAGCTGAAGGCTCAAGATAAGGAATCCGAATATCCAGAGTCCCAAGGAGTAAGGGCGAGAAACATTTATTGTCTTTAAGACTTTTTTTTTTTCCCTTTGCAGGAGGGGGGAGTGGGTGTATCCTGGGGCTTAGGTAATTGCCTTGTCTCTGGCTTTGTGAGGTGCTGCCTTGGAATTGCTTCTTCAGTGTGGGTGTACTGGTAAACTTTTCCTTGTTCACCTTGTCTTGGAGAGGCAGCAGCCCTTCAAGGGTTTTATATTGGCAGAAATCCTTAGGTTGTTGGGCAAGAGGACCATGAAAGCAAAAGACACCAGGAGGAAAGTAAGAGCATATATCAAGGAGAAAAAGAGGAGATCCTTGTGAGGAGTAGGTACCGAGTAACAGAAGGGTTGGTGGGTGTTGCACTATCAGAAGTGCTTGCTGTAGATTTCTTACTTTTCTAAATGGAGGCAGCAAGGAAAGACTCATTTTTCCCTACCGTAAGCAGAAACCAGTTTTTAAAAGTCTGTGGCCACAGCCTGGTCAGCACTGGTACAAGTTTCCTGGGCCCACAAATATGCTTTGTATGTGAGCTCTCTTGCTGTTTGCTTTATGCTTCTTTTTCTGTAGTGTTCTAGAATTTTCATAGTTTGTACACTCTAAAGTGCTACTGAGGGTACTTTGATTTGCAGTAAGAGTACAAATATAAAATTACAAACAAGAATAATTAAACTGTGGGCTTTGCTACAATGGAAGGAAAAACAGGTAAAGAGCCATGACATCCTGAAGCGTTTTGTCACGTCCTGAAAAGTTTCTACTCTTTTATATGCATTTTCTTTATGGAGCCTGTTCTCCTTTTGTCTACAAGAGTGTACTGGTGTTTGAAGATCTTTGAAAAGACTGGGCCTTCAGGTAACCACCAGTTTTTATGCACAGTGAAGCATATGCAATGTCCTGATACTGTGCTTAAATCCTTGCCAGTAACCTTTGAGAACCTGCAGCTCAGAAATGAGGAAACTGCTGGGTGATGAAGTGTTGAATTCTGTATCTTGGGAAAGCACAAGCAAAGGAAGTTACACTTACTCTCTGTGTTTTAATGCCTTTGTGTTGAAACAATCTGAAGCACAATTAAGGGTATCCTTTTAGATCAAAGAGGTATCCCTAAAGTCCTTATTGCATAAGGACTCTGTGGATGGCACCGGAGTGAGAAGTCAGCCCTGCTCTTAGGAGAGCTGTTGAAGGGAGTGAGTTGCTGTGAATCTTCTCCATTCTTCCTCTATGGAAGCAAATAAGCAGCTTAAGATAGAGACACTGGTGAAGAGATGAAGAGGTGCCTTTTTTTCCTGGGGCTCTGGGAACCAGTTCACTGTCCACTCGATAGCTTGGCTAGAGCTTCATGTTTGAGGGCTGAGAAGAAAGCTTTTCCTAGCAGAGTTCATGCTTACCTGATGTGAAAGAAAGGATACCTGGGATGTTTAACTTCCAGCAAAAATAATGGCTGCTTTACCTTTTCATCAAGAGAGGCTTGGAAAGAGGGCAGCAGAAGGGTGGTAGAGGTTGAAAGGCAGATTGTTTTTGGGAATAGCTAAGCCCACAAGCTAAACAAGTGGTTGCTTGAGTGCCTGGAGACCCTTCCTAACTTTTGAGTGTGAGCAGGTCTGTGACTGATGGAGCAGTTGAGGTTTGCTGTGCAGAGTAAGCTAGGGAAGTGCTAATTCCCTGTGAACCTTTGGAGAAGGAAAAAGAGTTGTGGAGGGGGTGAAAATGAATCCCTCTCTCTATGAACGAATATTCCTGGTGATGGTGAGGAAATATTGCTGCCTTGATGTACCAGGAATCCTCTGTACAGGCTTGTTTAAAAACTGCTTGGCCAAGATGGGCTCAAATAGGAGAGGGAGCAGAAAAGGGTGATTGGGATGGTCAAGGAGGATGGAAAGGCCACTGAAAGGAAAATGGGCAATACTGGCTGTGCATTATTTGGAATGAAGTCCATGAGATGAACCTCTGTCAGTACTTCCCTGTGAGGGAGAAAACACATTTAAATTTAAGAACAAAACCAAACCCCATCAGCAGAAGCAAGAAGCAGCGGATATTAGCTGATCACGAATAAATTTAGTCTAGGAATAAAGCACACCATAAGAACTATTTCTCATGGAGAAGGCTGGAAAATGGCACTCTGGAGCAGTGCAGTGTAGTGGTCATGGCTGTAGGATGCGGTGGGTTTGGCACCGGTCTGGAGCACACAGAACAGATATAGCTACAATTGCCATTGTTCAGCTCACAGGCTGTCAGGCTGCCGCAGTTAAAAGGGCTCTGGAGATTACCTTCGGTGATCAAAGAGTGCAGGGCTCTGTTGGAACAAAGTTCACTCCAGGAGAAACCCTGGAAAATCTTTTGGCAAGCAAAGGGAGAGCTGGAGCTCCTTGTGCCTTGTAACAGATTTCTGGAACACGGGGAGCTTGCCTGTATCTCGTGTGAATGGAACTTTTTGCTTCCTGAAAACTGCCAGATGATAGCTCTCACTGAAACACAGAGAGGGGAAACTTAGTAGCTGTGAGCGTGTGTTCAGTTTGCCTGCCGTGGGACCGGCTGTTTTCCGTCTCTGGGAGGGAGCTGCTTTCTACTGATGTTTTAAGAAGGTGTCCCTCTCTAAATCTGTGAAGTGTTATATTGTGTTTGGAAAATCTCTGTTTATCATGCTAGCTGTTAGTAAAAGCACCGTCTGCTGGCTTTTAACTTCATGGACATCTGGACAAGAGTGATTACCGTGTGTTGAAAATGCAACTTCATGAACCACTCCCATTGTCTGAAATATCTCTTGATACAATACGCAGGAAGAGCTGGAGATGCCTTGATTTAGAAATTGGTGACTTTTATCCTCTAACTTCAGGTGTCCATCTGAAAATGACTGTTGAGAATGAAAATGACAAAATTGTGGATATGGGTCAACTGCTTGAGACAAGCAAACCTGTCTAAACAGTACAAGTAATTTATTTAAGCCTTGCCTTCCCTTAAATAGATTCTTTTTTAGCTTAGGGTTAGGCGAATAATGCTTCCTCTTCCCGCAACACTTGCATCCAAATTTTTTTATTCCCTCCCTTCATTAAAAAATAGCAGCCTCTTGCTGGAGAGAAATTGATGTGCAGAATAGACAGTGATGGCAAGTGGTGGGGTGAAACCTTGCACTACTGTTTTACCTTGGCAGCTACTCCTGGGAGAAATGGGACTAGTCGAGTCAGACTTCCTGCAGGTTTTTCTCTTGTGATGGATTGACTTGCAAAGAAGTAATAATTTCCACTTGAAGCTTTTTCTGCAGCTAGGCAATTTTGCAGAGCAATTTTTCTGCTCTGTGGTACTTAATAAGGGGTTTGTTCTCCTTGAAACCCATGTCTCTGAGGGAAGGCTTGTGCTCGGATCTCCTCTCCTGCCTGCTTTTGTGTGGAAAATCAGCTGTTCTGTTGTCCTTTACTCTGTCCTTTTGAATGAAATTCAACATTAGACGTGTCTGAGAGAGTAGACGCGTAGACCAAGAGACGTACAGCTGGCATGATTTGTCTTATTTTCATGAAATACTAGGCTAAAACCATTCCAAACTCTATTTACAAATATTTCAAGGACCCCGTCAGTGAGGTTTTGAGGAGGGGAAGTTGCAATGGGCAAGAATAAGATCTCTGGGGTGGTGTTTGGGTGACTTTTCCTCCTGTTTTAAATGGAAAAAGACAGGGAAATTTTTGCTTTACCCAGACTTTTACTGCTTGGAAGACGATATGTGGTAACCTGTGAGTGCCAACTGCTCTAGGAGTTAGGGTACACTCAGTTACCGTGGCTGACTTCATGCTGGCTAGGTAGAGGCACCAATGCCTCTTCTGGGATCTGCATCTCCTGAAGCTCCTGATTAGGTTTGTGTTCATCTGTGACCGGTTTTAAGCCTGGTTCAGTGACTGCTGTGATGACTTTCTGTGGCTGCTTTTCCTTCAGCTGTTGGCAGCTCAGCGGTGCTGGGGTGTTACCTGGCCAGTTGTTTTGTTTTCTGCATATCTTCTTATCGGGCTTATCACCGACTGCTCAACAAGCAACAAAGCATTTGAGCAGAAGATTATCGTGTACTCTGGTATTTTAACCCTCTAGTATTAGGACATCTCTTAGTACCTACCTTACCAATGATGTAAATTTATGTTCGCTCCAGTTGTTCCACCATGAGCAGTTTTTTTCCTGTATCAGGGACGTGTGGTTCCCGTGCTGACTGCTGGAAAGCAAGGCTTGCCTTCCTCCCACGTGCTTGTGTGGAATAGAAGGTTAAAATCCTATTTTAATCGAAGATCTCGATTACAGCTGATTGCTGGATTGCTCCCGAGGGACTGAAACCTCAGCTGAAAGAAGTGATTTGACTTTGTGAGGGCTGATTGTTTGTAAAAGTGTTTTGTGGGGATCTGCTAGTGAGAGATCTTTCGGACCCAAGCTCTGGTGTGGCGGCAAGCTACTGGTGTGTGACATACAGCAAACAAAAAAGATCCCCTAATATAAATAAACGCCACCTTGTTTTTTGTGCCCCTGTTCTGCAAACGTAACCTTTGGATTGGGCAGGATCCCCCAAAATTGGCAGAAAACTTCAAACGGCAGCTCGAAAGATTAAGATAATCAGTTTAAAAGGGCACCCACTGCTTAGAGGAGTTTGGCTATCCAGCAGTAAAAGATTTTTTTTTTTTTCCTGAAAGAATGAGCGTGTTTTCTATGTGTCCATGTCCTGTACTGACAACTTTTAAAAAGCTGTGTTGTCTGAAGAACACTGTCAGTCTGAAATCTAGTCTTTGGTTTAGGGGGAGAAGGCAGGACCTTTGACAACTTTTGGCTTTGCAGTCACATTTTGTTACTTATTTTGAAAAAGATTCAAGGAAATCTTAGCAAGGTATTTGCCAAAAATGGACCCCCTTTGTTCCTGAGTACTTTATCCCTTTCTGTAGATGTGGACCTGGAATGATTATAAAACTCTGTGGCTACACAATGACTAAGGAAAGCCTAAATATAAGAAACCACCATGGATCCTGTTTCTGCTGAACTCAGTGGGAATTTAACCAGAATTTTGGACTGTAAATAGCCTTGGTAGTGAAGACCTATTTTTAGATGCATTGAAAACACCCAAGGTGTTTTCCCCATTAAACTAATTAAAGAAAAAAAAGGAAAAAAAGGACTCTAGAATAACCATTTACAGGAAAGGCCACTTCACACCTATATTCTTGGAAGCCTGTCAATATAATCCAAAATGTACCGGAACATTTGCAGGGTAAAAACGGAGTAGCAGACATATTTTGACTGTATTTTCACAGCTGCTAAAGAAGAGTGCCTTAGCAACGTTGAAAGACCCAAATGTTTTTCCCAAAACCTGGTGTGACTGTATGACCGACCCAGATGAGTTAAAGCAAGGCAGGCAGTTGACTTAGGAAACAGATCAACCCCAGAGTGCGATTACTGGTGGCAGTTATTGTTGTGGTTGCAAAATAATTATTAGAAGTAATTTGAAGACACGTACTGCTGGGACTGTAAAGTAGGAATAATAGAATAGATATACCCCATGGTCTCATAGAGCAGGTAATATCCATGCTAATGTTATTCAAACTACTGGGAAAAAAATAACAGAAGGTAGCCTTAGAGAAATGCAAACACAGCCCCCCAGGCTGCTGAATTAGTNACACTTTAGAAAAGTGTTGTTGATTTTTTTTTTTTTTTTTTTTTTTTTTTTTTTTTTCCCAAGGAAGAGAAGGAGGGCAGGGCTGTATCTTCTGCATACAAGAATCACATGGCTCGTGTGATTTTGCTTTTGTGGTAAGGTACTGTGCACCTTTTCGGTGATATCAGAGTTGTTCATAGTCTCATCATGGTATGAACAGAGGCACGAGAGAGGCATCTCCCTCACTTTAGGGGAGATTACTGCATAGTGTAGGTTGTATTCAAGCTGATGTAAAAACAAAAGAGAAAACACCCCACCCCCACACCAAAACAAAAACCCCAGTACCACCCCAACAAGCCCCAGAGAACTACAGCAACAACCAAACCTCTCACTTCTGCATTTATGAGGAACCTGAGTCCTGTTAATGCGGAAAGGTTCATCCACTGTTTATGTCAGGAGGAGATAATGTCCCAGCAAACATTCTGTACGTGCCCTAATGCAGTCTAATTATCACACTATCAGTTTTTCCAAACAGCAGTTAAGTCTGCATTGTTAAACTATTAAAAGATGATATTGCCTCACGTGGTTGCAGCTGTTTGTTCAACAGTACCTTAAGTGGCCTGATTCTTTCGTGAAAATTACCCAATCTTTAGATAAATGTGTGGTGTTTGGTAGCAGAGGCCAGCGGGAGCATTCGTTTCTCCTGTGGAATTCTCTGGTCAGATCTTCTGTCATCTAAATTGCAGTCACTGGTGCGAAACTGTCCTAATCTGATGTTGCTGAAGGGCTGTTCCCATTTAGCTGATGCTGAATGCAAACATTCCTGCGGTCCCAATACAAACACACCCCGTAATGCCGCATTTTACTTTTGTAATTCACCAGAGCTGTTTGTTGTTAGGTGCTCAAGGAATCCGGTACCCGTGTGTAATGTTCACTGCCCACGGAAATTTAAGAGAGGTTGCACAAGGCTTCAAATAACAGCTCGTGCTCGGTAGGTAAGATGTGAGAAACATCAGCTAATTCAAAAGCTCCGAATTATAAACTTTTCCAGTTTGGAAAACACCGATTTGTTCAGTAGGACTGCGAGAAAGAAAGGAATTCAGAAGCTATTCAGACATTGGCGAAACCAAGAGGAAAGATGGAGAGTCAGAGGAAGCATTTCAGTTCTTTGAGTGCTTTTACTGATGTTGCGATATCCATTAACATTCCTTCCTGCAATTTGTCTCCTCAAGTCCGTTTTCTTGCAGGAAAAAGTAGCGGGCTGCAACATCGTGCTGTTTTCTGCATGGATGAAAACGGGACATGGATGTGTCACAGCAGCAATTGTGAGCAGTCGCAGCTGGGCAGGAGGGTGCAGGTGTTCCTGGCAGCCCGTGGCCAGGCGGCAGATGGGAGGGATCTGGAGGGAAAGCGAGGGTTTCCTCTGGATGATATCAACGTTTTTTCACACATGCTGATGTCGGGAAATCTAGCTCCGAGTGAAAAGGGCATTGTAACTGTTCAGCTGCAGAGTCTGCCTCAGTTTGCCTGGTGAACCAGCACAGGGTGTTTCCAATGGACTTGCACCTTCGGGACATCAGTCAGAGGCTGGTGAGACGCAGGGGTTGCTGGGCAGCAGAACAGGATAAATTTAAATCCTGCCTCTTGCTAAATTGGTGCTTAGCCTTGTCATGAGCAGCAGCACCACGAGATGATGGTTGCAGCCCCTTTTGGTTTTGTTTTGTTCAAGTAATGACACTGTGTCCCTGGCTGCTTTTTGCAGCAGTGGCCTGTCGATATCCCCGCTCTGTGTGGGCTGATTGCTCCCGGACAGAGAAAACAGGGAAGGGGTGGGCAAGCATAATTGCAGCCTGACAGGGGCTCAGGATCAGACCTGGAACATGAAATCAGTTTGAACTCGACTGTAGAATTAGTGATGTTGCACATTGTCCCTGTTAAGACTTATAAAAGAAAAAGGGGGTTATCTTCTACAGCAAGCTGGTTATAGTGAAACCAAGGCTTGGTGGTTTTTTTTGGGTTTTTTTTTGTTTTTTTCTTTTTTTTTTTTTTTTTTTGTTTCTTTTTTTAAATAATCAGAGCTTGAAGCACATGTGACTACATCTGTGTCAATTTTGATGGTAGGGAAATTGTCGTCTTGCTACAATGCCTGGAAAGAAAAAAAACCAAGCCACGTCTGCAGCCAGAGATAGTTCCAGTGCACCAAACTCTTGAGTGTGAGCTAAAGACTGCACAGCTGTAGGAAGCTGCTGACAATTGTTGCTGTTCTACTGTTGGAGGGTGATGTGGAAAACCTTGGACAATTCCGTAACGTGCTGTATGCCAATAACGGGGCATTACTTCATTTCCCCCGTGGAGAATGTGTGCATTTAATTGTAGAAGGCTTTGGGGGTTTTGCCTGTTCTCTGTATCCTCTTCTATTTATAGTTCTCATTAGCTCTTGTTTCACAATGGCCAATGATACGGCTGCTGTGGCTGTGGGACGCTGTCATTTTTAATTTGCTATCCTGGTGGCCAAGAGGGGCAAGAAGGTTTTAGATTCAACTGCCCTGGCTGGATGGCAAATCCAGACACTGCAAGCAGTGGATGCACCAGCCTGTGTTTTAAAAGGCTCTGTGTGACGTGGGAGTGTGTGGATAAAAGCATTTTAAAGACACAGCCTGCCCAGCATTTCTCCTCCCAAGCATGTTGTCCAACATAAAACAGATCAAACTATGAAGGATTACTGAATAGACTTTTAAAAAATTTTTCTGAGAATGGAAACATGTTGCAACTGTTCTCACTCCGCTGAATTAAGGCTTAGATATGAGACCGAAGGGAGGAAGAACAGATTTGACAGCTGCCTACAGAAAAAGGAGATATTTTGATATACTGATGATCTTTCCTTTAGGGACAAGAAGGGTATATTTGGAAGAAACCTCAAGTGGTAAGTGGGTATAGGTGAGACCAGGGAATGCTGGAGGAAGAATCTGATTTGCAGACTACAAGCATTAGAAGAATTTTAGGGATTTTTTCTGAGCTAATTTTTTGCTATATTAATAATGTGCAGCTGTAATCTTTGTGCACTTGTTTTTTTTGATGTCACTAAAATGAGATGTTACAGTCCCAGAAGCAAGGCATTAGGTAAATTGAAGGAGTACCACCTATATTTTTAGGTTATTTTTAAATTGAATTTCTGACATTACAGCACAGTTCAAATAGAGCCTACCAGCAGCACCTCCATTCACCTTCCACCGTTCAGCAGGCTTCATTTGAAAATCACTAAACCCATCCTTGTTTACTAGGATACAACCCAGTCTGGCTCTTTTCTCTATCCTAATTTCCAGTTTGCCCATGTTTGCTCTCTCACCAGCCCAGCCGTGGCTTTGGCCACTCCTGATCTCTCAGGCACTGGGAGCAGGGTCTGGTCCCATCCCTCTCATAGATCTGGTTCTTGAAAACGGTTCTTGAGAAGCATTCATCTTTTTAAAGATGCGTGAATACATCCCAAAGGAGAAGCCACTTGCTTTTATGTACTGCTCTCCAAACTGTGGTGAGCACGCTGTCAGCAGTGCTGATGGGAAGTATTAACAGCTGCAAGGCATCTTTGAGTATATGGCAAATGCTTGGACATGAGTTTGGATTGAGTTTCTGAGCTTTTTCTGAAGTTTAGCCATGTAATATTGCAAAGGTTTGATTTTTTTTTTTTTTCTGTGTAATGTGCTGATTTTTGACATTTTTTTATAACGCTACTTCTAAAATTAGTATTTGGTATTTTGAAAGTGCTGTATATTGATCTTCTACTACATTCTTCTAGTAGATTAATTTCAGTTATTAAGGCCTATTTAATTGATTAATATATGCTTAAACATTGTTGGTTTTTCTCAGCAGTGCTTTTCCCCACCCACTTTTTACCTCGGATAGACAACCAAATTACCCCACAAGCTGGATTTTCCTTTGTTGGCTAAACCAGAGCAGGGATTACTGTTGGATTCCACCAGGGCAAAGGCTAACAACCCTGGTATGGCAGAATACTCTTGAATCATACATAAGTGTAGGAGGTAATCTTTATTGAATTTTTGCAAAGGCTAGGCTATTGAAAATGATTTTGAGCAATCAGTGTTAAATGAGTTGTCTGAGCCTATTCTCCAATTTTTTCGTCATTTGGGTTTCTAGTATTTTCTAACTCGCAAGTTAATGAAAACTGTTTTAACCATAGAATGCTGTAAATTATTGTGGGAAAAACCAAGCTGAAAATTAACCCTTGACCATAAAATTGAACTTTGCCAATATATCAAATACGTCAGTATTTGTATACAACCTTGTGATCCAACTTGCAGTAGCAGATACAGTGTTTTCCTGCACCTCTTCTGCAAAACATGCCACTGGGTTTGGGAATACATGGATGTTTCTGGTGGGTTTGGCTGTTCTTG
Source organism: Cnemophilus loriae (assembly GCA_013397755.1). Taxonomy (NCBI): domain Eukaryota; kingdom Metazoa; phylum Chordata; class Aves; order Passeriformes; family Corvidae; genus Cnemophilus; species Cnemophilus loriae. The sequence goes on along the minus strand of VZTF01007031.1, from coordinate 144,477 downwards.
GTCTTGAAATTCCCAAGCAGTGATGCATGAAGTGTGGTAGGTGGTATGTAATTTCACAATGGCAAATGAGGTAGTGTACTTAGAACTTAAATTTTAGGTTTAAATTGCCCTTATTAGGATTTTTGTGTTGGCTTTTTTTATATATCTGGCCACAAACCAATTATTTAATAAGTTCCATACTTGAGAAGGGCTTTATTTTTTCAGCCTTCAATAATTATTTGACCATTATTTGATGTATGGGAAGTAATTAGATCACTGAAACAAGACTGGTAGTTTAAAGAATTTGTCTTAATGGGATGCAGAAGTTGAAGTGATACCTCTGAAAAAATTCTATGAATGTTTAAAATTTTTTTGGTGATTTGGAGAGGTGAAATTTTAAGAATAAAAGTATCTTTCTCTACAAAAATATTTGTCCAGTGTTTCTGTTTAAAATAAATGCTCTTTTGTTTGTTTAGCAGAGTTGACTCAGCTTTCATTGGTTACTATAGTTCAGCACTATTTTTGCATTTCCATGTGAATTTCTAGTAATTCCCAGGCTTGGTTCAGGTTTTGGGGATCTTTTTGTATCACTTTGTTAGCTGCCTGTGGAGCTGTGCTTCTCTTCGTTGAATTTGGAAAAACATCAAGCAAGACTTAAGTCTTGATCTAAAATCCCTCAAATGTCACTCACTGGTGAAAAACATCAAATAACTTTTAGTAAAGTAGTGGCTGCAGGCAGAAGGGAGAGATAAAAGACTTGGCTTGTTTTAAGTTAGTCATCTGATGGAGAGCTACTATGGCAAGGTAGCACTGATTATATAAGGTAATAGCTGCTCAATGGCATTTTGGGAAGCAAGAAAAAATATTTAGAATTAAAATGTGCAGCAGTGATAAGGGGACCAAGGACAGCCTGATAGCATTTTGTAGCTGGGAGGTGACAGCTGACTGGTGAAGTTGAGCTGTTGTTTTGTGTAGCTGTAGCTGGTCCTTGGTTTGTGTGCTCAGCAAAGCTGTTCTCTCACCCCCGGTTCCCTGTTTGCTGGCTGCTGCTGTGAGTCCGTCCGTTTTTCAGTCTCCTCACGAGAGCTGAAAGCACTAACTGTGTGCCCAGAGTTCTTGGGGAGCTCAGTAATCTTCTCCAGCGTTTGGATTGGAGGGATAAAAGGCTGGGAGGATCAAAAAAGTGCCAAGTTTTGGCCTGACCTTGACTTCTTTGTTTAAATGACTTCCTTTATCAGACTTGCTTACTTTGTTTTGTTTGATCCTGGTCCCCTGTTCAAGCCCAGCTTCTGACTTTTGCCATTCTGGTTATATTGATGCAGAATCTCCACTTGCCAGCTGGATTGTTGCTGCCCCTTGAAAATGTTCTCTCAAGCAGTAAAATTACAAGTAAATGAAGTAATTTGGTAGCTTCATGTAGCCAAAACCAGCATTGCACTGGAATATAGGCATTCTGGAGACCAGGGTTTCATGAACTAAGATCAAATGCTGTGTTTTTTGTCTCTGAGTTTTTTGTCTCCGACTTAGTTGGTTTCCATTTCAATATTGATGGAGTTGGAGAAATGCAAGTAAGGGTGAAAAAGAAATTCAGATTAGGGTATTGACAGGTTGAAACACTATTTTGGAGATCCTGATGAAGCTTTCAATAAAACACAGGTTTGCATGCACTTGAACACTGTGTCAAAGTCATCCAAATAATCTGGTTGTGATGCCCGCTGGAATCTTCATTCCTGTTTCTGGGAGTTTCAGGTTTAACATATAGTGGACCAGAAGGTATTGTTGACTAACAGAAGTTAAATTTTGGAATCGTGTGGACTGCCTGGGTAGATGCAATAACTTTGAGAATGTTCCTAGGAAACATAATTTTAATGTAGTGTTCTTTGACGGGTTTTTAACTTTTATTTCTAAAGTAGTGTTACTAGATAATGCCTGTGAATATTTGGAATAACCTTGAGCTAACCTTTGCTGTTCGTTTTATTCTTGTTTCTTTTGTTTTTCCCAGGACAAAATGGCCAAAATGGAGGTCAAGACATCGCTTTTAGACGACATGATAGGGGTGGGAGATATGGTTCTTTTAGAGCCACTTAATGAAGATTCTTTCATCAATAACCTGAAGAAGCGCTTTGATCACAATGAAGTTTATGTGAGTATATGTCAAGAAATAACATCCTATGGGGAGCTATGCTGTCATTCTTAAGATATGTGTTTATTTATAAGGATACACACAGACTGAGTGCCTGAACATTATCTGTTGTATTAGGGATGTTTTAAACCTTACTTGTGCTGTAGTCTTTCCTGTACTGAATTCTTTGCATTTGATCTTTCCCATCTGGGATATTTTTCCGTTTTTCTTTTTCCCCATTGCATGGTGTGGGGGACCTCTGATTTTCATAAAGAACAGTTCCAGAACTGCTGCTGTCAGTAACTTTGATGCTCCTGTTGTCGCAGGGCATTGCAGTTATAAATAATTCACTTACAGGGAAGGCACTTCCAGGATTTTAGAGCGGGCTGAAGTAGAAACAATACATGCTTGGAATATGCTATGGCTAACTTAAATGTTGCCTGCTACCTTTGATTTGCAAAAAGGTTGTGTTTATTAAAATGGTTGGATTTTAAACTAGACACGGTGAGCTTGGATATATGCGGAAGTAATCAAAGTCTTCAGCCATATTAATCTCTGAGTAACGATCAACAGGAAAGATGTTGTGAACTGGCAGTTGAAACACAGGCAGGGAACGAAGAGGCGAATTGTGATTCCAGTTAAGCCTTTCATTTCCTGCTTCATCTCTTTGTTCCACTTTTTCTGAAATGTGCGCAGTATTGTATCTGTTATACTGCTTAGGCTGTGTGAACTTAATGGTTTGTAGAGACTTCCCAAGGCTGCTGGTGAGCCGAAATATTTAAGCCAAAGTATAGCTATGATCTGCAAGCAGTTGTGTCTGCAGCTTACTACAATCAAACAGGTCTTCTGTACTTAATTATAATTTAGCCTTCCCCCTCCCTTTAATTTTTAGTGTGATTGTATCTTTTGTTCTTGCTGAGCATTTGAACCATCATGGTTTCATTATAATGGAGAATGGAAAGGAGAAGGTATGGGAGGATCTGTGCTATTTTTGTTTGCTTCTTCTAGCCCTTAGTTTTAGTCTGTGCTTTTGTACCTCTGCTATTCATTGTCTGTCACATCTCAATTTTCCTGTTCAACCAGGCCTGCTCCCTTTTCTGGAGACATTAGGTTGGTAATACACAGTTGCTCCTAACTGCTATTGTATCATCTCCTCCAATTTGCTCCTTCAGGTTGTATGGACAATTTAAATTAAACAATAAAATTAAATTCAGACAAGGACTCTCAGTATCCATTAAAACCTTGTTGAAGAAGAAAACAAAACAATGTATATTTGTGGAAACATTTCTTCCTCAATGGTTAAAAAAATTAACTTTTTTTTTTTAAACTTTTGTTGTACCCTTGAGAGTTACATTTACAAAACTTTGTGTCTTAATTTTTCCTTGTTCCTTGAAGATGTATTCTGTTCCCTATGGATAACCTTTGGATGTTGATACAGGCAGGTAGATATCAGACTTCTCTTTTCTGCCCTTTCATCTTGCTTCTGGCAAATCCTTTGCTTTCAACAGCTGCAGTGGCTGCATCTCCTGGGATTCAGAAGGTTTTTTTGCAAGTCAGTGGCTTGTATACATAACATATTCCACATCAGCTTTAGGGTTAATACTCTATTCCTAATGCTTACAGTAGCAGTGGGTGATACCAAATCATCTAATTCCACTTAAGAAACTATGAAGGAAAAGAAAAGGAAAGAGAGCTATTTGCCCAGAGATTAAAGAAGGCAGTACCACTCAGCCCAACCTTTGGGTCATATTTGGAAGTTTTACTTAAAGCATTAAAGATACAAGCTTGTTCTGTGAGGGCACCCTGGACTATGCAGCTTCTTGTGAAGGATTGCTATAAATCTTATGGGAGTGGATTTCTCAAGAGGATTTTTTGGTTTCTTTTTTTTTTTTTTCTGTCAGCTACTGTGGATTGCAAAGTATTTAATTACATGTTTCTGTTTAATTCAGGCTGAATAGTTTTTTCTTGAAAGAAAGTGGTTTGAATGGCAAATGGGTGTTCTGTTTTGTTTTCATCTGCTGTTACGAGCTGGCTGACAACGTGTGTTCAAACACACAGTTCTTTGAGATGGTGACAGTGAAGTCTGTATTTCTCCCTGTTTCTGATTCTGCTGCACCTGGCACTGATGTGCAATGTAATTATCTGTATTATGTGCTTTGGTAGGTGATACCAGGTGTCACTTTTCCCTAGCAATGCAGGATCCTTTGGCTTGCAGGTGGGAAAGCCTGTTATTTTAAGGTCTTAACAAGCTCTGTGTGTGAATCCACAATACAAAGGCCAAATGTTGCAGATCTTTGCAAGTATTGAAACATTCACTACATACAGTGGTGGAAAAAAGGGATGTTTATACCTGTGCCACATGCTGCTACCAAGTATGCAAGTTGCTTGGCTTGTGGTGCCGTATGGCTTTATTTACCAAATTCCTCAACTAGGAATATTGTATCCTCTCCATATCAGCTGAGTTGTGCTGCCTTGCAAATTTTCGTGCCTCTGTTGCATATTTTAGAAAACTTGTAAAACAGTGACAGTTGGAATGGTGCTCAGTGTAACAACCACATTAATTTTCAAGTACAAACTCTTCTCTACCTTCTCCTCGTTGCCACCAAGTGTTTTGGGCTCTGATGAGGACAATGAAGCCTCTGTTACACCTGGAAGTTGGGCTTGTTTTACCATGTAAAATCTGTAGTTTGCATCCCGGCGAAACCAAATTACGCTGTTTGAGAGCTGTTGTTGGTGCTTAACCAAGACTGCCGATTGCTGCTGCTGCAACAAGCTACCTACAGACATTGACCTCTCAGGATCCTTTCAGAGGGTAGTAGGAATGGATTTGTTCTTTAATGGCTCAGCTGTGGGCTGAAGTTCAGCCCTCACGTCAGTGCTCCACTGCGGGCATTGCCAGAAGTTGTGTCCAAGTGTAAAGAACAAAGTCAAGCTGCAGCAAACCAGGCTTACCCGACATGGTTTTCTAAGCTGTTTCCTGCTGACTGAAGGCTCTGTCTGTGCTACATATGTTAGCTTTAAAAGGGAGTTGCAGTTATAACCTTCAAAAGGGTTTGGTGTGAGGAATAAGACCTGTAACATGGATAGCTTTGAAGATGCTGTAAGCTTGGCCGGGTGCTGCACGATCGTGTTAGCCAGTCTTGGTAGGTAAACTCACAAAGGGGGCTCGTAAGAGAGATGGGCACAAACCTTTTAGTAAAGCTTGTCATGACAGGATGAGGAATATTGGTTTTAAACTCAAAGAGGGTAGATTTAGAGTAGATAATAATCAAGAAATTTTTTTATGATGTGGGTAGTGAAACACTGTGACAGGTTGTGCAGAGAGGTGGTGGGTGCTCCATCCCTGGAAACATTCAAGGTCACCATGGAGATGGACTCTGAGCAACCTGATCTAGTTGGAGATGTCCCTGCTCATTGCAGAGGGCACTGGACTACAGACCTTTAAATATTCCTCCCAACCCAAACTCTTCTGTGATTCTGTGAAATGTGAGAGTCAGATCGAGCCATCAGTGAACAATGCCAAACCTCTCCCCTCCCCATTGCCAAAGATGACAAGATAGTTGGGCTCATTCCACTAGAAGATTTTTTTGCCTTTTCTAGTCTCTTTCACAGTTGTTATGTTTGATGCTGAATGTTTGATGTTGGACATCCTAGTGCCATCTCCATTTGCCCCTTTGAAACTCTAGATTTGCTCCATAAGAGCTCCCTTTGCAAAAACATTTAGATCTGGATCCTCTGATGATCCTTTTGCATCATCCCAGGCACGTTCACTGTGAGCCTTTCAAGAACATTGGCAAAGTTTCATGCCATGGTGCAAACAGGGCAGTGAGTTCCCTCCCAAGAGTGAAGGAACAGACTGTGGCTTGATTACCTGTTGTTCAATTTTATGTGTATTTGGTGGAAAGTTTAATAGACTTGGGTGTTGTGTTACATACTAAAGCGCAAAGCTGGAGGCTGTGCCTATAAAAATAAGCATGAAGGCTGGTGGAGCTGGAGTTAGGCCAAATATTCTACTAAAGACCATCAGATTCTGCAGTAATCTCATGCTGAGTGGCTGTCGGGGGGGGAAGCTTTGTTGGGTAGCACGCATGTGTTAATTGGAAATGGGAATCTTAGAGTTTAGTCATGTCTGGAAATGTCTGAGGTATGTCTGACCAAGAAAAATCTCATTAGAAAGCTGTAATTGTTTATTATATTGGTTTTGCAACTCTTAAACTTTACATTGGTAAAATTTGCATTGCTGTTCCACAGAAGTTCTTTTCTGTAACTGTTGGTAACAAAAGCCCGGGGGAGTATTTGGTTAACTTTACAAAGTAAAATGTGGCTCATGGGCAGTGCATTAGCAAGTAGGAAAGAATCCCACAGTGTTGATTATTCGAAGGTTTCAGGGAGCAGTTTGTGCGGTTAAAATGTGTGACCTACAGACCACATGGAAAACTTTAAATACGTTCATAAAGTTCAGTTTGTGTGTGATTGATGAATTTTTGACTTGTTCTGTTGCACTCTCTCTCTTAAAGTTGTTTTTTATTCTGAGGTGGCTGAAATGTGCTTGCCCAATCCAGCTCAGCAATTATTTTTCCTTTGTAGCTGGGATGCTGACAAATGGGAGGGGGCATCTGTCTATATATGCATTTACAGTGACTCGTGAATGGTAGATTTTGGATAAAATGTAGCATTTGTATTGGTCTGAAACTTATTTTTATGCTGGGTTTATTGCTTTGTGAGGCATGTGGAAGTGTCAAAGGAGGTGTGAGGAGTCTGGAGAGGAGTGGAGCTGCGTAGGCTCACAGGAGTCAGCCTTTAGAGGTCAGATATGGCTTTATTCTGCTGCCTTGCACATTTTTCCCCACAGTTATGTTGTTTCTTGAAGTCTTCCCAAATTTGCAGAGGTCAACATTTTGTTCCTTACAAGAAAATGTTTGTTTGCTTTTTGTTCTTACAACAGAACAGAATCTTTCTCTGATGTCAGCGTTTAATTTGTATTTTCTGGTGCGTGGAGTTTGTGGGCTGCTTTGGGCAGCAGCAGTCTTATGTGACTGAACATTTGTTGTTTTATCACTGAAACATTAAATATTTGGCATTCCAGGGTAATAACTCTGTTTTATCTGTTTGAGGTACCATCCTTGTGGCTGCCTTCTGCTGGCATGGCCTTTATGGTGTGCTTGTTTTGTAGACTGAGCTGTTTCCTGTGATCTATGTTGCTTTAATATTTTAGGGTTAGCCTTTTTATTTTTGACTTGCCTTTAATCCACTGTGTCTGTGTATACTACTGATTCATCCTACTTTCAGTTACATTAGATTACTTAGGACCTCACTGAATTGCTGTCAAGCACAGTGGCTTTGTTCCTGCTGCACTCATACCTGGTATTCCAGATGCTACATTTGCAAGAACGGGGTGGGGAAGAGAATTATGTGAATGAGACCAATTGTCCTGGTCTGCATCAGCCTTGTGTGACCATGCCATTGATGCTGTGAAGAAGAGGGTCTTGTGATATTGAGAAACACAAATGCAGCTTGCTGGGAAGGTCTGTGTGGTAGTAGTAACCGAGTGATTGTTGAAGTTCAATTTTATTCTCAATTTTGTTACCTCCTGATGCCAGCATGATCATGTTCACCTTTAAAATGTTGTTGTTGAGGCCGGGTGGGGTCTTTTGTTGGGTTTTGAAGAGGGTTGTTGTCCCCTGTGGATTTTGGGTACGTCCTAGCTGCGTGTGTGCTGGCTGGTAGCAGGACTGTGCTTTGCTGCTCCTGCAGCAACACGCACAGGAGTTTTTCCTCCTGCCAGATCTGACCCTGCTCTCTTGTTCTTTCGTGTATTTACTTGTGTTTATCCAGCGAGTCCAGCCTGGGCTGCTGGTCTTCCTTTGGGAGTTTGAGGAGTGGCAGGTGTGGTGGCTGACCAGCTTCTTAAATGCAGGACAGTTTGAGAGCTGGATCAGAGCAGCTACCCATCCGCCTGTGATGGAAGCCCAGGGGACCTGAGTTTCCTCCCATCTCCTTCTCTTCCTCCCTTGGGGAATGCCTGTGTCAATTTGAGCAATTTTCCCATCAGTGCCTCAACAGTTTTGCCCTTTGAGGGAAGCTACTGAGTTATAGTAATAATATTGTTGCAGCTGCCACAGGCTAGGACCTTGAAGCCTGCTGCTTCTTCAGATGTGAAGAAAGGCTTGTGTGCCCAAGGCACATCTTTTGCTGTGATAGCTTGTGGCTTAAGAAGTATTCTGCCTCCCTGCAAATCTTGCGTTGCTTGTTATCTAGAGAAAAATCCTGTGGTTCCTCTGGCCCTTCACATCAGCCTGCTCTGACGAAACAAACTTTATAACTTGCCCAGAGTCAGGAGAAAAGATTTTCACAGGCAGCAGGTTGGCTGCTTTTTACCTTGAAGTGCTTTGTGGGAGGAGAGTTATTTATCTCAAGGCAGTGCTTTGTTTCCTTTCCTTTTTATATGGCTCCCACGATGCTGAGCCTCGTGTTTGAGGTGCTGTTTGTAGGGCTGTATGCAGTATTTGCATAAAGGAGTAAGAAAACAGTAATAGGATCAGAGAAAACCGTATGCATTTGGTGGGTTCTGTCCTCCCCTACACGCTCTTTCTTTTTGGCCTCTGATGTGATGCTTTGAAAAAAAGAGAGGAGAAAGTGTAGGAAATGCCTCCAGTTACAGTGTTGTCTTTGCCTCGAAATACTGTGTATTTCTTCACTGAGGTGATGATGACATTTGGGGCATTTATTGATGGTTTCAGTGCATGTTATATGAAACCAAAACACAACAGGAAGAGTAAGGAAAGATTGACGAATGACAGAAATAGAAGCAGAAGTGTCTAAGTGCTGTAAAAACATGGCTTTCACCCTGAAGAGCATAGGTTAGCCTTGACTGCAACATGGCAGAAGGTTCCTCTTCTCTCCCGCCACGTTTTATTCATACAGAAATAATGGAACATTTTTGAATGAATGCTCTCACTAATGTTTTCACCAATGGTTTCTTGGCACAGACATATCCAAGCTCCAACTACTCTTTGCTTATGAAAACAAGTCTTTATCTTTTGACAAGTGGTCAAGCACTGATGTTCGGGGGTGTTTAAACACTGTCTTGAAAATTTCTCATGTCACCTTTGGGTTGACTTCCTCATCGCGTGTTTACAGGTTTTGCCTATATTTGCGTTTTGTATAGGAACTCTTTCTGTTTGTATAAATCATCCCAACGTAGCCAGAGAAGAGACCAGCAGAGAGGATTAGTCTGCTTCACTAATAATAACACTCAAGTCTGTCATAATGATATTGAGTTTAGCTGCAATGTTCACTGAGCAGGGCAGAGATTTCTGTGCCCTCAAGAAGCTCGGAAGAGAAACCCGATAATCTGTGCTCATGCATCCACTTCAAGTACTCGCTCCAACTTGCCGTGTGGGTGTCTTTCCCTGGCAAATGATCCGCTCTTACTTCAGGGCTTGGATCTCAAACAGGTTGCAGTGCAGTTAAGGGCTTGATCCTGGCCAGTGTGGGTTGCCCACAGCTTGTCCAGACTGCTGCTGCTTGCACAGTGGCTTGCAGGATCAAGCCCATATTGGAAAATATTTTAGCAGTGTGGTTATCCTCTTTGACATAGGTTGCCTGTGTTGTGATTGTTTGCTCTGAGATATAGATGTAGGCTTCTGCCCTTGTGTGACCTCTGTGAGCTTTGTTTCTTGAGTCGTTCTATCAGCCATTAATGTGCTTGGTACAGGACTGATATTTTGTCTCTTCAGTTTCTCATTTTCCTTGATTGTTTTTCCCTTCTCAGTTTCAGGAACTCATCCACTGCTCTTTTGGGTAGCTTTTTTTACAGCCTGTACTGTCCCGTCCGGGTTTTACAAGGCTGCCTATCCTGGTTAATAACTGCATTAAGCACATAGAGTAGCTTACCAGGATTGGGGTTTTTCTCTGTTACAACATACAGACTTTGTGTCGTTGTTGAGACGGTCACGACGTAAAACACTCACACAACTGCTCCGTGCAAAAGCTCCTCGTTTAATAGAAATGGAGCCTCTTTTATACAATTTCTAAGCATTCGTGTTACGTGTTCTTTTGCTATTGGCTAACTACAATACTCAATTATTGGTGGCCTATAACCAACCAGCGTTCTTGCTACATACCAGCCCGTCAACTCCCTCCTGCAGGTGTCCAAACCTCCTTCTAGTGTTTATGCTTCGTGCTTCTGTTAATCTTACCATTCCCATGGGTAAAACCGAATTCTCAGGGATGCTCAGTGATTGTGCCTAAGTCGAGATCTGGGAAACTTTCAGACCAGCAGTCGGTTCCCGTAACTGTGTCCACCGTGTTTCTGGGAAGGTGGACTTGAGCAAGAGAATTTCCATCGTCGTGGAGAATAGGCTGTGTTTGTTCAGAAATCCAGCGATATCTTTCTCTGCTCAAGCTCCCAGCTCACTGAAGCACAAGCAGCATTAGCCCAGCATTGCCTCAACCTGAAGTGCAGCTGCTCAGCTTGGACCACAGGTAGAGTTTATTTTGTATGTGCTGTTGTGAAACGGTGCCAGCAAACCCTGGAGTGTTACAGGATGAAATCCTCATTTGTTGGTTTGTTTGTTTGTCTTTTTCAAGTACCCAGCCCATCCCTCTCCACCAAGCAGTACAAACACCTCCATTGCCATACACAGGAATACAGTAATCAAAGCCCCAGAAACAGCAATGGGCTCAGGTGGTTTTGCTTTTAGTCTTGATGTTGCTCTTTTCCTCGCTCTTGTCAAACATCATCTCTTGCAACTTTGTGTTTCCAGCCTGAAAAAACACAATGGACCAGAGGCACAGTGCATTTAACTCTTTTGTTGTGGCCAACCACAACGTAAAAAGGAATGTGAGCACAAAACATGACTGTTCAAATAATAGGTGATATTTTAATGCAGTACCGATCTAGCTGGTAATGCTTATTGAAACAGGAAACTTCATTATAAAGCTGCAGTTTTAAATTTGCCTGGCTCTGTTTGAGATTGAGACAGCTCAAAAAACTTAGAACGTGTAAGTGCAGGCTTCCTCTGCCATCCCCTTGGCCTCAGCTGTTCTGAACATGCAGAGGCACATGTGCTTATGCATTGGCAAGAGCCAGAACTGCAGTAGGTCAGGCAAATACAAAGGAAAATGAGTATTATATTAGAAATATAATTTTTATGTGTCACATTAAAAAAAAAACAAAACCACAAAACCAAAACACAACCCTCCCCCACCACAATGAAAACAGTGCTGGGCAAGCCTTGGTTTTGGATTAATTCCAACAAAATCTAGTCACGCTTTTCTTTGATCTTACTTTATTGTCTCTCATTTCAGTGAATAGTTTTGGTGGCATGATCTGGAACTCTTCAAAGTTGTAGGAACCAAATGAGTATTTGAGCATAGCCATTACTAAAGGAATGTGCATTATATATATCTAGAGTATTTAAATTGGTCTGCGTAAATGGAAGAATCCACACTAGCAATCTTATTTTACTAAAATTTCTATTTCTGTGCTCCAAGGTTTAACAAATTAAATAGAGAGAAACCTTGTTGGCCCCTTGGGAATTTAGTGCACTTGCCAGGTGCATTAGCACTTGGGGCATTTTACAGCAGGACTGACTTGTGTGCAGCAGCAATTTCTCTGGGCTGTTACAGGCTACAAGAGGTAAGGAGCAGTGGGCTTGTTTTTCGAAGAGCTGACAAAAGGGATGAAGGTACAATTCCAGAAGGCTTGCAGCAAATCCGTGTAGATGTTTAATGATTTTAAACTCTGCAGAAGGTTGCTTTGCAGAGATTGCCACAGATCCAGAAAAGCTTTTAAGGATACGGAGCAGGCTTTTACGACATCTCCAGCTGTACAACTTCTGTGCTGCAGCCTCAGCTGGTGTCAGTAGTGTTCCCTGGCTTCTGCAGATGCAGTCTTCTCTCTTCTGGCCCTTTGGGCATTGCAAGTCTAACTTTGACAGGAGGAAAAATAGCTTTATTAATATACTGTATCCCAGGGTGTGAAATAGTCTCCCATAAGTTGTACTGGTGCTCTTCTAACGGATCCCCTTCTTGGGTTGCCCTGCACTGTCTCTATCGTGTGTATCAGGTTTCACAGCAGTGCTTGTCCATCCTGGCTGCAGAGGTGTTTGGGGACCTTTCACTGGGCTCACTGTAAGGTTTCTGCAACCTCTCAGCTGGAAATGTCCAGTTTATAGCAATAACTTTCCCTAGCCCTTGACTGGGAGGAGGCTGCTGCCTGTACGTTTCTCACACACAGCAAGAGCCTTGTTATCATCCTTCTATTTGAGGCTTTGTGTTAAGCCGGTCTGCTTGGGTTAGAAAGACTCAGAAGGCCTTGCATGGTGCCTATAAACTTGAAGTAGCACTAATATCTTGCCCCAAGTGGTTACATTGGCTTCCAGTCCTAGGAGGAGAAAGTGGGACATCAGAGAGTCTCGGTCATTGCGTCTGGACCAGTATTTAGAAGTGATATGTAACAAAAATTAACAGCTTTTCCAGTTGAATTGAAATTTGGAATTTTCTTCCTGCTTGACGTGTTAACCCCTTAACTGAACAGGAATGAGTTGTATATGTTGTTTTGGTGGAGAATGCATGCTGTGTTGTCGTTTAAGCTGATGGGAATTTGAATGCTCTGTTCTGAAGCTGCTGTTCTAACCCATTGCAGTGTTGCCATGCCACATGAGAGATGCACTGAGGAACGATAAGTGAGAGTCCTTTTGCTTTGTGTTCTGAGCAAACACAGAATTGGCCTTTGTGAGTTGCAATAAAGGAGAAGTTGGGAAGAAGGAGTATTATCAAGAGTCTAGTTAGCAACACTTGAGGAGACAGCAGATCTCATCCAAACTTGCATAACGAGACCACGTCAAACCAAGAAAGAAATCAAATCTCCTGATTGTATTCTGTGCATCCATCATCATGAGGCCACTCTTCTGGGGTTTCATTTTTGTCCTTAAGCAGGGAAATTCAAGAATCTCTTTCGTCCCTGGGGTGCTGTGGTATGGTCTCCCACTACTCTTGGGCGTTCTGCTTCCAGCACTGGAATGTTTCTGTGCTCGTCGCTCGCTCAAGGATTTAAGCCATTTATTTTGTTTGTTTATAATCGAGTTCTGGTGGGAAGACAGATGTTATGTGGGAAAGCTGTTTTCCGGATCTGCTTATCCCTGTTATGTGGAATCTCACAGACCACCAGCAGCAAGTAGCTATTAGGCATCGGCTTTGAGAGATTGGCATTTTCAGAAGAGGAAATGTATTAGTTCTTGTAAGCAGCTTTGCAACAAACCCAATGACTTCTTGGCACACTTTGGCTTGATGTTTAAAATGGATTGGAGTATGTCTTTGTTTCAATATAGCCATTTGACCTTTTGAAATATTAGTATTTTAGGAAATGGTCCGTATTTGCTTGTGTCTGACAGTAAAGAGCTGACTTGAATTCCCAAAATACATTTTCTAAGCAGTACTTAGCTATTAAGACATGGTTCTAAATAGATCTCATTTAAATGCCTGTATTCAAGATTAAAAATCAAGGTTTTCACTTTCAATCTTCTTGACGTCCCAGGGTACTTCAAGGAACTTAGCAATTAAATTGTGTGCTATTATGGTAGCAGAACAGGGGCAAGTCTTCGTGTTCCAACGAATTCATGTTTCAAAATATAATGTTCAAGATTTGGCCTTCATCTCCCTTCTGCTGATACTTTGCAACACTGATTTCACAACAGGCTGAACTCACAAATTCCTAAGATTTAGGAGGAAACAATTTGTTAATGTTTTATCAGAGAAGAGTCCTAAATGGGGTATCCATGTACTTGGGAAGACTAGAAACCTTCTTACTCTTGGGCATCTGTTACTCCTGCCAGGAATCTGTAGACTTGCAAATGGCCAAGGCCGCATGTGTTGAGAGAGAGCAAAGTAAGCACTGTAGAAAGGCAATTTTAGCATTTCCATCTTGTTCAGCCAAAGAGATTAGACATAGCTGGAAAAAATGCTTTCCTCCGTAGGGGGAGGATGACCACAAAACTAGAACAATTTTTTCTTTATTTGAAGAACATGTACATAAGCACGCGCTGCGGTGTGTGCTTGAAAGAGGCAAAACTCTTAATTCTTTGGATGCTTCTGATCCATCCCAGGAGTAGGAAACACTACAAGGATGAGCTGTGAGAGTCTCTGGAGGCCTCATGCCACTTGTTTTATCCCTGCAGTCTGGTTTATTCCACTCAGCTGGGGACAGAAAATGCCATGTGAGTTCACAGCTTGCCTGTGCATATGCGTGCAATGGAAAATGGGAAATATTCCTCTCCTCGCTTTCTGCTGGGGACCAGATTTAGTAGCATTTAGCAGGAAATTGCTTTAGACATGAAAGTTAGATATGGAAGGGTTGCAACAATTAATATTTTTCATTTGTTGCTGCAGCCCTGGCTGTAATTTGGTGCTCTACTGAACATGTGGGTCAGTACCTTGGGCTCCTCATGTCTCTCCTGCCATTTAAAACTGCAGATTGCAGTACTTTTCTCTAAGAAATGTTATGGGGAAAAATCCAAATAGTGATTGTCAGGTGCTGAGATATCACTGCGCAGAAGCCCTTTAGAATCATAGCACATTTAAAAAGCTTTTGTTTTTTTTTCTTCTGTAGTTATTGCAAATGTAATCCAAGTAATGGGAACCTGTAGATTTTGTGTAGAGCATTTACACTTCCCAGGGAGCACTGGTTGCAGGAAAACCATGTTTCATCAGGTGTTATTTATTTGTTTCACAGTTGTGGAAAGGGATACCAAACACTTGGCGTTTTATTAATCTTTGGCCAGTGTCTGCAGGCAGGTTGGAATGGGGCTTTGGCATTTTTTGCCACTCAGTGTATTTGATTGCAGCCCTTGGAGCTGGAGGGAGGCACAGAAAGCTGTGGGGTATCTGACAGTAGGCCTAAGGAATTCAAGTTAATTGTGTCGTGTGCAGACATGGGAGTCATGGTGTATGGAACTGGTCTTCCTTCAGGCCAGCAGTTCATGGGCTCTAACAGAGTAAAACAACACATTTCTCCCTGTGCTTTCCAAGGGTAGTGGTGAGTATGTTTAGAATCTGGAAATGAAAATTGCACTTCACACCTGCTGAGGAACTGTGGTAGGACTTTGTCTGGCTTGAACTCTGCCAGTAAATCTCTCCTTTGACAGAAACCTGTCAGAGGCTGTTCACCTTCAGGTTTCTTCTGTGCCCGAGGCTTTGGGAAGGTGACATAAAGTTCCTCCTTGGGAAGATGGGCACAGTGCAACGCCAGCTGTGCTTTATGGGGTTTGGTGTGAGTGCCCAAGGGCTGCAGCAAAGCTCGTGTGACATTTGCCATGCAGATGGAGTCAGTTCTTCGTGAACATCTGTGTCCTTTTGCCCTTCCTTCCCCCAACTGAATTAGTCACAGAAATATAGTACGACTGGGCTTTCTTTTAGAAAATGTTGATAAGAGGCTTGCAGTTATGCAGAAATAGCTACTTGGTATTCAACAGAGAGAGTATCTAAAAGGTGTTTCAGAATGTATGAACATATTTATTCATTGCTACGATTAGCAATCTTTTGTTTGTTTGTTTGTTTGTTTCCACAAAAGTGTTAAATGGGCAAATAATATATAAGCAGCAAAAGTATATTAAAAAGAAAAATCCACAACAATTTTCTTTTCCTTCAACAGACATACATTGGCAGCGTGGTGATATCAATAAACCCCTACAGATCTCTACCCATTTATACTCCAGAGAAAGTGGAAGAATACAGAAACCGAAACTTTTATGAACTCAGTCCTCACATGTAAGTACAGCAAAGAAATTTTAGTTTTCATTCTGTCCGGGAACAGATGGTACCAGCTGTCTCTCTCCTCGAAAGATCTGTTGATTAAAGCAACCAAAATGAAAATCACACCACCACTCCCCCAAAATGAATTTTTATTAGCTCATCCATATTTTAAAGTGAAGTTAAAATGAGTTACTGGTTTTCTTTCATGCACTTGGGCCCCTGGTATGTGCATCTCAGAACATTTCCCCCTAACTGTTAGCAGTAGCCAGTATTACAGCACTGTAAAGTAAGCAGTCTGTTTTCGAGGAAATCTGTTTCTTTCAAGGTCCAGACTGCCTCCTGGAAGCCTCGAGGTGTTAAATATGTTCAAATCATAGTGTGTTACTTTTGATATCTGAAACTCTTAATTTATCTTTGTGCAATGCAGAAGAAAAAAACCCTCTCATGATGAAACATGTTGGATGTGTCTGAATGGTAACTGTAGGAAAATTAAAATTAAAGCTTGCTCTTCTCTGTGCTGGGTGGAAATGAGCCCATTCAGAGAGGATAGCCAGAATGTCATAAATGCATAATGCAAATTTTAAGACTAAAATGGGATGAATAATAGGACAAGGTGCTGTTTGTAGGTGTGGGTGGTGTGGCTGAGAGTAAGGTACGTGGTCTTCAAGGTGTGCATGCTGCAGTAATCATTTTATGTTGCCAGTCGTGGTGGTGAGGCTAAAGGCAGCTGTTCCTCCCCTCAGCGTGACACTGGGAAGGAGAAGTGTTTCCAGCTGGTTGCGAGGTTGCACCTGACTCTGCAGCCACAAATTCAGGAGACTGACTTGAGCAATCAGTGGGTAGATGAATGTCTAAACAGGGCCATGCATTTATGCATCTTCCTTCAGTGTTAGCTTTTAGGTTAAATGAAAATTATGTGTAGAAAGTGTTATGGAAGTTATTTGGTTCTGATTAATTTTTTGCCTTTACACTTCATCTGGCACTCTCCCAGACACACTGGCTGAAATGCAAACAGCCCAATAATTAGATCAAATAAGCTTCTGGTAGTTCTTTGACCTCTTGGTTCTGAACTCTGGCTAAATTCAGGTTTTCTCTCTTCACAGTTTTGTTTAGCAGGCACAACTGCTTGCTAAATTGACACAGTTCCTTGCTAAAAGAACTTTCTGCTCTGCTAATTTTGTTCAGCTGCATAAAATTTGCTGTCAAATGATGGAGTATTTTAAAAAGAAAACCTGTGAGTTGAAGTTTGTCTGACATTCTGAAAGTCAGTGTATGTGCTTGGTTACACCTGGAATCAAGTATATGGTAATGTATTGATCTCTACATTTTTCTGTCTCTCTGGAGAGATGGTTTTCCAGAACAGAAATGGTCAACAGTCATTCTTGTGTGTATTATGAGAGTCTTAGCTTGGTAGAAAAGTATTTCATAAACATCATTCATCACTAATGACAATAATTGTATGGTCAGGTTCCCACCTCACAGCAAGGACTTCTGGAGCCCAAACACTAGAAATCCACTTTAAGAGCAGGAGACTGAAGTGAGGAAATATTGACTTCTAACATTTGTCAAGAGATCTCAACTGCATTATAGTAATAGATTTTCCTTGCAAGTTTGGATAGAGTCCCAAGCCAAGAAAAGTGTAAGCCTAAATTTTTTTGGACAGATATGATCTCTTCACAAATTTTCTTTATTTTCTATTGCTTCTGTGTGAAAATTTTGTCTCCTGACACCTGCTAAGTGGACAAAATATCTTTAAAAATAAAAGATTAAGAAATAATCTTTGTTATGGGTTCTATTACTGATACAGCATTTCCAAACTGTAGAAATATAAAATGATCTTACTTTTTGGTGACCTTGCTTCCCTTCCCACCTGTCTCTAAATGCTTATGTGAATTGCAGAATCAAGAGAGTCGCTTTTGGCTCCGCTAAAATTGGTAAACTTCTCACCATCTTTATGAGATATTTGGAAAGTATTGTAGGTGTATAAAATAAGTTCTATGTAGGCTGCCTTATGCCGTCTCTGGCAAGCCTGGACAACTTTTCATCCCGTTTAATGTGCGGTGCCTTGTGCTGTACCTAAGGATTTGTGCCAGTCCGGTTGTCCGCTCTGCAGATGTGGAGCTGGTCCTTGGATGCTGGTTAATAGATCGTGAGTTGAGCTTGCAGGGTGGCCACACGGTCCTGCAGGAGCCAGGCCTGGGCCGTTCGCCGGCGCTGTGCTTGCCTACCCTCCTGGGCAGGACAGACGAAGCACTGGGTTTGGGATGGAGCTGGCATCATCCCGTCCTTGGAGCTTGCAGCTAATTCTAGGGTTGGCTGCTCTGGCAGCAGTAGGCCACTGCTAAAAGCAGGGTTCAGGCGTGTCTGGGGAGGCTGCAGCGCTTCCACAGAGACCTTGCAATCTTCAAGATGGTTTTTTTTTTTTAGCTGCTCAGGGTCTTTAATGAAGAGATGCTGTGAGACAAATTGCAGTTTGTGTCGTTTGTTCTGCCACAGGGGTAAAAAACCCCCTATTGATTTGTGGCAATGTACCTACTTAGTTTTCTTTGATGTGTAACTCTCTCTTGAGCCATGGCCTCTTCGGAAGAATTGATTGTGGGTGAGCCCACTGCACCATTTAGGTGTGCCTTGGGAAAGACTTTTGGCTCCTGTTGTGTGATCCTGAGCAAAGTAAAATTCTTGACTGTTTAGAAGGAAACTAGAAGGCATCCAACCTGGAAAGTGTGTCTAGAAATAAGATTAGAAATAGTGTGTTTCTTATTTCAACATCTCTTTTGTACAAATAATATAACTTTGGAACTAGTGCTAGGTAGAGAAATGCAAGCAATTAATTAAAAAAATTTCTAGCAGTAGTTTGGCTTGAGATTCCTATAGAAACCAGGTCAGTGTGGCACCAAAACTCTTCCATCTCCTGTTGGTATGACAGCTCACATTCTCCAGTGTCTGCAGTTTTGGAGAGAACATTGAGGTTTGGGAAGCCCAGGAATTAAGTGTCAGCATCTCTAGAGCAATCTGCCATGGGATGTTCCCACAGGTATGGCTCCATGTGGGAGCTCCTGGAGAATGAAGAACCTAAAACGTGTTTTACTGATTTTCCAGGAGTTTTGTGCGACCTTCTGTCTAGGCTGGAGGTACCTGTGTGTGCCTCAGTGTGATGGGTAGGGAGGGTGTCCTTGAGAATGCCAGCTAAATGTCCCAGCTAAAGAGCAGGCTTGGTGAGCACAGGAAAACAGAAGGAAAGAGAGACAGAAGTTTGTAACGACACGAAGGAAATCCATACCTTCGTGAAATCCACAAGAAAGTGGATTTCTTTTCCTGTGTATGGTCACGGGAGGAAACACACTTTAGGGAGTGAAAAATCTGTTCAGGTGTTTTCTTAGCCCTAATCTGAAAGAGGAGGGAGGGAACATCTCGTCCTCCCTTCTGTGTTTCCTCAAGGGCGTCTGTGAGAGTGACTGATGCTTTCAGTGACGCCGGTTAATACTTAATTGCAGGGCTTGGACAGGCTTTGTTTTTCTGTTTTTTTTTTAAATGATCTCTGGAAACTAGAGTAGGACCACAGTCACACTTTGAATGGGCAGCCAAACTGAATTGCTGAGAGAAAGTTTCTGGTCAGGTGATTTTGGATAGCATTATAGCTGATAAAATTTGATCCAAGAGGTTTTATTTTAACAGTTCATTCCTCCCTGAGTGCACTACTGCACTACTGTTGTTGTGGCACCATGTAATAAAAGTGTTATTTTTCTAGGTCTCCTGGAATGCTTGTTTTCATAGTCTGTGGCTATTTGCATAGGTGTAATAGGAAGTTTACCAAGCTTTTTAATTGTTGGCTTGTTGTTTTTGTTCTAATGCTTTTAATCTTGCTGGTTTTGTCTTTATCTGCAAGGCAGGATCAAACTTGTCTCTGACTTGGCAGGGCAGAGTATGACATTTCAGTGTTCAAACAGTTTGCTGCTTGATTTGTGCAGTCTTTACACTTCTGTTCTGCTCTCTCAGTTGATGTAATTACTCTTTCAGTTGATGTAATTGCTGCTTTGCTTACCTTGTGGCTGAGCTAGTCCTGAGAGCAAACCAAGCTGTCTATCTTGCTATTTTACATTGATTTTCACCAGTGACAAAGGCAGCTGCTGGCATCTTTGAAGTGAATGCAATGGGAAATCAAATAGATTATCGTCCCACGTATTTGTAACCATCATGCTGTATCACTTGCCTACCAGTAACAGATTTGCATTAAGGGGTTGGAGAGTAGGTGCCTTCTTGCATTTCCTGTTTTAACCTTGTCTCCTGGCTACTAGCAGCTCTCTGTCCCTGGCAGGGAAGGTGGCACGTGGCTTTTTGCTCCCCTGTGTGTTCTGAGGTGCCTTACCTGCTTGCTCAAAAAGAATTACAGATTATTTTAAGTTGAGGGACAAAGTAAAAGTGGCAGCTGTACTGCTAATGGCCAGCAACATTCAAATGAGGGTTCAGTCACTGTGCATTTTTTTTGCTATGCCCTGAAGTTTTTAGGGTGGCAGTAAAAATCTGGAGGTGGCTTTTATCAGACACTGAATTCCACTTAGGCAATTTGCAGTATATTTTATTTACTTGTTATTAATTCTTTTAAATTAGACATTTCTGATGTTTTCTGAATAGTTTTGCATGTGAAACTTTCAAATTTAGACTTAAATTTAAGCAGGCAACTCCAGAAAACCAGCTTGCCTTTACGTAGGATACAAGCACAAATATGTCCATGTGATACCTGCTAAAATGCTATAATGAGGAACTTATTAGTGTTCCTCATTTCAATTATTGTAATGTAGATTATTATTGGGATAAATCATTATCCTGTGGATATCTGCAGTTACTCTGACAATGGATACGATTTGCTGTTTCCTTTTCAAGTTTTGAGCCTATGCAAATGCTGAATATAGAAGTTACATTTTTGCTTCTGGCTGTTTTTGTTTTTTGGGTTTTTTGTTTTTTTTTTTTTCTGATGTTAAAGGATTGGATGTCTTCAAGAACACCAAGGTTTCAGTAACTCTTTTTCGTCTATGATGTAAAGCAAATATTTTGGTCTGAAGGGTGTGATAAAGCCCCAGCTGTGAAGGATACTTTTTGCTTGTATGTAAAACTAAGCTTTTCCCCATAGGTAGCAGAGGAATAAGATACATAGTAGCTGCCTTTATTTGTTGAAGAAGATGATGGTGGGATGAGAGCCTGTGACATAGTTAAGTGTCCTTCATTGCCCCAGTATGTTTATTTTAACATTTCCGTTTCAGTTTGTACTTTCCTAATCTTCCTTTTTTTTCTTTTTCTTTTTTTCTTTTTTTTTTTAACCACCCCACTGTGGTTTCCTTCAGCATGCAGTATCTGCTTTCTACAGACATTTTGTTCTTATTCCTAATAATTCCTGGCTTCTCCAAAGACTTGGTCTTCGGACTTGTTCATGTGGCTCAGCAGAGTTCTGCCTTCAGAAAAGATTTATAGCTGAGGGAAGATGGTCGCTTCAGAGGTTAGCTGGCAAAATTCACTGCTGGGCAGGGAGGGAGCATCTATGACTGGTGGAAATCATAAATAGCAATTAGGGAGGACTGTCAGCACCTAATTGTTAAACCCATGCTCGGAGTGAATTGAAAGAAGCAGACGCGGGTGGAGCCCTACGAAGAACATTGAAGTCTTTTTTTGGTAGGAGTCAGACTTATTATTCTCTTAACCTCTGTAGAGAGGGAGAGCTGGATGTGGTGTGCCCATGAATGTCAGTCCCTCAAGCAGAGAGGTGAAAAGGGGATGAAGCATCACACTTGCTTCGAGAGCCAGAAGGACTTAATGCCTGAGAAGAGCCTCCTCTATTGCAGTGTTCTCTCACACCAGTCACGGCATGCAGAGTTTCCTACACTTTACACTTGGTAGGAGACCTCAGCAGTCCTTCCGAGGAAACAGGAGTTTTGAGGAAGGCAGTTGTGATGCCATATTGAAGTGAACGACCTCTGAAGAGCGTTCTGGAACGGATTTGCCAGTTTGAGGGCTTAGAGTATAGAGCAGGGTTTCTCTCACGTACAACAACAAATTTAGCTTTTTCCTGAAATTTGAGCAGGGCTGTTTTAGTGGGTTTGCATAGCACATAATGCAGCCATCTCACCCCAGTTCTCCAGAGGTGGATATAGTCTTATTGACAAGAACAGTAGTTGCTTGTTTGCTGCTGGTTTTAGACTGCATGAAATTTTCTAATAATGCAGAATAACACAGGAACTGATTTATGGCAGGATGTGTGGTTGTAAGGAAGCTCCAAAAATGCACCCAACACCCAAGGACTATAAACAGCCTGGAAAAGCAGTGTATATATGAATGTTGTGCTTTATTTTAATTTTCAGAATATTCTGGAGTGACATTTAGACTGGATTCCAAAGTTTGGTGGAATGAGCCTTTCCGCTGGTCCTCTAAGTAGCTCTGTCTAAATTAAGAAATGAAAAGGCCCTTTAAATTCCTTTTGCATGGCACTGGTGCTGTCATTCTCCTGCTGGTGTCCAGGACATGGGATGCCCAAGATGGGAGCGGACGATGCCGTGCAGCGGCTGAGCTTTGCGCAGGTGGGCTGACGGGGCTGCTTGCGCACAGTCTGTGTGGAGCCAGGGTGGACTTCTGTGCTCTTGTGGCATTTAAACACTTCCTAGCCTAGGAAGGAGTATATATAGAGACCTCAGGGGGATTTAAAAAGCATCAAGGCAAAACTGCCTCCCAAAATACCCCAGAAGATGGAGAGTGCCGACTGCCTCTGGTCTCACCCTCCCTCATCTCTCGGCCTCTCAGAAGCTGCAGCAGCATATTCTGCCGTGACAAAAGTGTTCAAAAGCACCAGTTCTGCTGGCTCACAAACTGTTTGAGTGTCCACAGCCACACCAGCTGGCAGTGCTGTCAGTCACAGCTCCTGGGGTCTCACTGCCAGAGGCCCCTTCTCTGGGCAGGACCCACCTGGCTGCAGAAGAGGCTGCTCATCCATCAGTGCCTCCTTTGGAGAGCTGTGTGTGGTCCTGGCCAACACTCACATGCCCAGTGGGCTTCTTGAGGAAGAATGCAAGAATTTGGGTACCTTTAAAACATAGTGAGTTTGTAAGGGAAACACTTAACTTGAGATCTGTTCCAGATGCTTCTGTTACTCTATAATTGTTGTCATGGTGTACAAAGGAAAATAATCTTGGAGCATCCTTCATGAATTAACTGCTGGCTTAGAGCCTCAGCGAAATAACTTTGTTTTCAGAACTGCTTGCAAATATTTACTCATACCCCTGTACACAACATACTTCACATTTGACTTCAGTCATGTTGGGGATGGAGAGTCAAATGTTTTTAGTTATCTGTGCCGATCTCTCGCTCTCTTTTTTTCTTTTTTTTTCTTTTTTTTTTTTTTTCACGTGAGTGTATTTGTTATAGGCTGAGTTTATTTGTAAGCATAGAAAAGTTTGGAGCTTGACTAGATTATTAGATCAAAGATAATTAAGGAAAAAAGCACCAAAAAAAGTGCCTCAGTATATGTTGGGAATGTGTGTAAATGCTTCAGCAGTCTAAACTAATGGCAACTTTTTTGCCAGATCCCATTTCTCTCATTTTCCTGGAACTAGATTGTTCTGTCTAGCATTCGTATTATGCCATTGATATTTTTAGGACATAAAATACCGAGCTTTTTTAAAACTAATTCACATTGTCACATGAAGTAGAATGTTCAATAGCTTCATTTCTCCTTTCATTAGAATTCTGGGACTTTTTGCACACTGAATATAATGAGTTGTACTTAAAAAGGAGACACTGCCGTGTTTCGCTTCTTAAATGAGGTCTGAAAAGTGAGGACAGGTAGAGGCCCTGTCAAAAAGGAGACAAATCCCATTTTATGGACTGCGTGTACATGGAGCAGAATTTTCATTATTCCCTTCCTGCACTGGCAGCCTGGTACTCTCTTTAAGATCTGGGATTTCAAATTGCAAGTAAGAACAGCTGTTGTCCTTTCACTGGAAGTGTCTCATTGTGTTTAATGGTTGTCTTTTTTTCTTCTTTTTTTTTTTTTTTTCCTTTAAGCAATTTAGAGCACACCAGAAAATGCCCATCTGCTCTGCTAGGAGCCTTTGTCATGATTTTCCATACAGCAGAAACAAGGCTGATGCTTAAAGCCTTAAAGAAAGTCTAGTAAAATTTCAGATATTGTACCACTGTTAGCAGCAGATCATTTCCCATTCAGTCTCTTTTTATTGGCACCATTATGCAAAAGACTCTGTTTTGTTCAACTCTGGGTACATCATGGTTAATGGAGTTTGGGTTATTAAGGATAAACTTTTTCATGTTAGGAATCAGGAAATACAGTCTTAATATTTACAGTCTAGCACACTGAATAATCTTTTACTTATGTTTTGAATAGATAAGAGAGCTGGGACTCGGGTTTACAAACAAAGGTCTGAACTACAAAGACAGTTTAATTGTGGTTATTTCAGTAAATTAGTTTAAATCTGCATTTTTCTTCCATACAGTTTCCATTTTACATACTGTAGAGATGACTTTTAGTTGCTAAACCTTGTGGAGTTCAAGCTGCAACTGATCTTAATTACTCCAGGATGATTCTTAGTGAGGATGTAGTGAGGATGAAAACAAATATGTGCAGTTGACATCTTCCTTGAGCATCAGCGTTCCAACCAAGGACGTAGATGCAGTAGATTTTTGCTGGAAATAGTCCACATGGGCTGAGCTGGAGCCTCGTGTTTGAGCAGTCTGAAGGAGGATTTTCATTTCTTGCTTTGACCATTCATAGAGCGATAATTTTGGACATATGTCCACAAATCTCATTCACAAACTTGAGCAAATGCCATTTAGTGGACTAGATGGACGCGTTAGCTCAGTGTTGTACCTGAGCTAACAGGCTCTCAGAAGCTCAGATAAGCTTTAGTGCCTACTTTGCCCAGGGGTTCATGGCAAGGACTTCATTTGGAAAAGAGAGTTGGGAGGCAGAAATTAAGTTGCGTAAGGCTTCTTAACTTCCTAACAAACTGCTTGGTTTGTTAAGAGAACTTAAAGAGTTACTTGCAAAATCAAAACGGATTCAGTAACACCTCTGAGTAGAGTAGCAGCATAACTATGTAATTACATAGTGTTGACATTGCCTTGCAGATGTTTTCCAGATAAGTGAATTACTTTTATTTGTAGTTCTGTCACTGTTGTCTCTGATAAACTTGTGGGCAGCTGCATTCTAGCTTTTGTTACAGAGCCTAGATTTCAAATCTGGTGATTAGCAACTTACTTTAGTTTACAAATAGCTCTGAGGATGTGAGAATTCTCCTATTGCCCCTCTGCCCTGCTCTGGTGAGACCCCACCTGCAGTGCTGCATCCAGCTCTGGGGTCCTCAGCACAGGAAGGACAGGGACCTGCTGGAAGGAGTCCAGGTGATCAAAGGGATGGAGCACCTCTCCTATGAAGAAAGGCTGAGAGATTTGGGATTGTTCAGCCTGGAGAAGAGAAGGCTTTGGGGTGACATAATTATGGCCTTGCAGTACCTGAAGGGAGCCCACAAGAAAGGTGGAGAGGGAACTTTGGCAAGAGGATGACGTGGCAGTTCAAGGGGAACTGGCTCCAAGCTGAGAGTAGGTTTAGATTGGATATCAGGGAGAAATTCTTTACTGTGGAGGTGGTGAGAGACTGGAACGGTTGCCCAGAGAAGCTGTGGATGCCCCATCCCTGGAAGTGTTCAAGGCCAGGCTGGCTGGGGTTTGGAGCAACCTGGTCTAGCAAAGGTGTCCCTGCCCATGGCAGAGGGGTTGGAATGAGACGATCTTTAAGGCCCCTTCCAATCCAATCCTATGATTCTGTGATTCTGTTTCTCCAGTACCGTGATATGAATTTGGTGCAGTGCTTGGCATTTTTTCTGCTGGCAAACTGTTGCATTCCACTGCAGTGTGTTGCACTAATGCATGGCTGACATCTGTTTACCTGTCTGACCAGACAGAGCTATGAAGTCACTCCACAATGTATCTTTTTACATGAGATGTTGTAGCTCTTGAGTATGTCCTGAACACTGGCGTTTAGTTGTGCTAGATTATTGTGCTGTGAGGTGAGACCTTCTAAAACGTGTCCCACTTACAGTGAGTATATGAGACTGTGCACCTCACTCTGCTGTTTTTCTGTCCCTGAGTACTGGAACATGCTTCTTTACTTTAGAATACAGGAATAAATTTATTTTTCTCTCTCAAGTTAGCAAAGTAGAACAAATTTGTTTGGAAAGCACTGATAGTTCTACAGTAAGATTATTTGCAGTGAGAGAAGTCCCTGCATGCACACATGGTATCAATAAACCCTGCGTGGTTCTAAAACTTGACTTGCTGTATCTCTGCTGTCACTGCATCAGGAGGAAATTACTTATTTCTGCCTTCTGACTTCAGGATGCTTCCTGTGGCTGCAAGAAAAAAAGCAGGATTTTCTGTTTGCTAAGCAGGAGAATGATTCTTTGAGGCAGAGACATGGAACACTATTTGCTAACCAATCCAACGTGTGAAATCATCAGAGCAGCACTCTGCCCTTCGATGCCCCAGGAAAACCCCACAACCAGTACAGCCCTATTGTGGTTTCATTTGCCAGATCGAGAAGTCACTGGCATTTTTGAACAGAGCAAATCAGTGCTCTGCCACTGACTGGGACAAGCACACCTTGTAAGTCCCGAAGATACATCCTATTTATAAATTTAAAAACAGGAGAAAAGCAATCCATAGTGTATTCCTGTCTGTATAGGAAGAGCCAAGTTATAATGATCGTTGTTCCTCTAATAGGATTATGGAGTCTTGTCTTCTAAGTCTCTCTCTTAACCTGTACTCTGGGCCTGTTATTTCTGAAATAGCTATGAATAATTGTAAGGACCCCTTTTTAACCACTATCTGTGTTTCAGAAATGAGGAATAATTGTTTTGCAGTGTTTTATTTTGATGGAAAACCTATTCTTTGTAGCCAGCTAAGACAAGATGAATTACAGTTTTTTTGGGGGAGTTTACTGATAGCATTATTATTATGATTATACTGATAGCATGATTATTCTCATGGTATTGCAGCATAATCAAAGCATTTCTTGTTCTGCAGAAAAAGATTTCTTTTATGTAAAATTTGGTCAAAGCTGACACAAATTGCACATGTGTGTTTGGCAAGTGAACTTCCCTGTGTTTCAGACACATGCTGTATTAGGTACAGAAACGAACTCAATTTTCTGTAAAAATATTGAGAGTCTCTATATTTCAGTGCAGAAAGGGAATGACCGTTTTCTCCTGCTCCCTTTTTCCTCCTTGTCCCACTAGCCCTTGATTTCCACACATAGGCAAGAGCTCAGAGGTGCAGTTCAAATCTGCTTCTGTGTAGATGAAACAGTAACCCGGGGTTTTAAATAATTTTGTGCCCTCTAGTTAAACTCTGATAGAAGCCAAGCATGGCAAATCAGTTTGCCCCTCTCTTCCTTTACTGTTCAGCTGTCTGACCCCTTGCTGCTCCATTTGAACCAGGGAAGTGGAATAAATTCCAAATTTTACAAGCCCAGCCTCAGGGACTGGCAAACTTCAGAAGGTCCGTGGAGAAAAATGAGGAGCTTGCCATTAGCATTTCTGCTGTGCCATGAAGCTGCTTCTCCCCTGGTGTCTGCAGGCTCCTGTGGTGCATTTGGGATGGCAGTTCAGGGAAAAACCTGCAGCTTCTGATGCAGAGTATGGCTACCAGGAAGCTTCAGCCTGTAGTTGTGCAGTAAAAACACAGAGTGTAAGGACTTGGCTGGTTTAGGCAGTCATTAAATCAAGCAGGCAATTGCTGATTCATCCTAGCAAAAAAACATCTAATTAAATCTGATTCTTAATGGAACAATAGAAAACACTTCCTGTACTTGCCTTCAACGATATCACAGCCCAATAAAATTATTGATTTTGTAAACAGAAATGCCTTTTCCCTCAAGGAACTTGAAATCTTTGCAGTGCATGTGGCAGCAGACTGACTCGGGGTAGGTGTGTGGGAGGCCTGTCTGTGTCCTCCTGGGTGACTGTGTAGGAGCTCTGCCTTGGGTAACGCAGCCTGGTGTTTGGGGTGAGAGAGAGTTTGGCTTACAGACTCATCCGGTTGATGCTGGGGGACTGGGAGTTACTGGTTCAGGCTGAGCGTTAGTGTGGGTGAGGAGGTGCTGGTTATGTGCCATCCGGCTGGCTGATGTAATTTCAAGGAAAATGGGACTGGTCAAGGAGGAATCCAAGCCAAGCTGCTCTTCTGGAAAGCAAGGAGATGCTTGCTTCCCTGCCTCACCTTGGTTTATGTATATCTTCGCTTCAACCGACAGGAACCTGCTCCAAATAGGAGTTTGCTGGTTTAGTTCCCTTCTTTAGGCAAAGTCACGAGTCATCGCTGTTGTTTGTGTGCAGCTGCAGGTGTTTATGGTGTGCACAGCTGGCACTGGTCCGTGTCAGTTCAGTTTGGTGTGCCCTGGAGTACCCAACTCAGCCTGCTGTTCCGTGGTAAATGTGTCACCGGGACAGGGGACAGGCCTGTTGGCCTGGTTGTCTGCAGCACCAGGGTTCTGCCTGCTGCTCCCCTCTGCCACCGTCCTGCATTCCTTTGGAGGACCCAACCTTGGCCAGGCCACTCTCCTGAAGGCCTGCTGGGTGTATTTCACTGCCAGCTGACAGGACTGAGCTGTGGGATGTCATGTGGGCATGCTTATCAGGCTTGCTAAAACTCGGAGGGAGAATTTATCTTGTAGTCTGGACTGGAAAGTGGCATGGTCATCCTCAGCTACAGAGATCCTGTTTTGCACTGGTTGAAGGAAAATAAGGCAACATCTGGGTCATGGGTTCCTGGTAAAAGGCACTTCTTGTTTTCCATCATATTAATGTGAGCTCTAACAAGATGTCTTAGATGTTGTTGAAAAAGGCAGAAAATCAATGGCTTTTCTGCACAGTGCTGGGGAAAGACCACGGTTGGTTTTAAAAAAAAGAAAAATAATTTCTTCTGGGCTTACAGCAAAAGGAAGTGATCAAAACTGCTAAAGCCTCCCTCAGAGTGGAAATATGTGCCATCCTTTGAGAGGGAAAAAGACCAAGCTTTGGTGAACTGGGAGATTGTGCAGGCACAGTATTTTGGGAAGAAGCATTGTCTGAACCTCTCTATAGGGAGATTTTGGAGTTGAAGTTCATTGAACATATCCTAAATCTGCTTCAGTCTGAGAAAGACAAGATTTTCAGCAAGAACTTTTTTCTTTTTGTCCAGACCTCAGATTACTGGTCTGAGACAAGTCTTCTGCTAGACCTGCAGTGTATATATGAGCATCAGAGGGTATATTATATTCCCAGTCTACCAGAAAATAAATATCTCTGGCTTAATACCAGCCCGTGTACTGAAGGGTTTTGCTCTTGAAAATCAATGACGGCTGCTTCTTACAAATCAAATGGGCTGATTTGCACAGCTTTGGGCTTTATTCTGTATCTAATAACGTCACAGTGGCTCACATGAATAATGAAGTGGGGTGGCCTGTGCAGGAGGTACCCTTCTGCTGTGTGTATTACCATGCAGTGTTGTTGATAAAACAGGTTTCTGTGCTCAGCAGGAAAATAAAAATGGAGGATATGAATAGGAGCAAAGGCTTTCCATCTGTCTTAGCACACCTCTTTATCCTGGTGTTTAAATTTGTTTTATTTTTCTTTCCCTGATTGGCATTTTTGAAAGAGCAGCTGCTTGCCTGTGAAGGTCTATCCTAGCTGATGCTCCGTCAATTCAGCTGTTACTTTATTCACTCCAGTGGCAGGCTAATCAACCTTTTCTTTTCAAGTGTGTCAAAGTGCTGAACATGAGACAGTTTGTAATTATGGAAAATGGGAGTACCCTTTTCTATCCTTAGGGCAATTAAATGGTTCTGCACTATGAGCTAATACTATAAATAATCTCTTACAGTTGTTTTTCCTGAATGGTGAATTCTCCACTGAGCTTCAATGGGTGGGGGTGTATATATAGCAAATAGTGATGATTTACAACGTAAAGCCTCAAAGTACTTTATAAAATCTGCTTCTACTCTTCCTAGCTCAGGTTGTTAGAATTTTCATGCTGAAACAAACTGTAATTCTGATGTTTTCCCACTGCATGTCATGAGAGAAAGAAATAATTTGTTTGCTGTTATCCTGCTACTGAGCACTTCTATGCATTCAGAAAGAGAAGGAAGGAAATTAAATTATGCTCTTAACTGAACTTGAAATAATTAAATTACATTTTATGTAAAATTTATATTAAAAGTGCATGCACAATTTATATATTGCTGCTGTTCTTTTTAGTCTAGCATGGTATATAGTTTTTGATAAGCACTGGCCTTTAGCATGCTGCCAGTGTGTTTAGACACATTTGAGCAGAAATGAACACTGGTACCTGAGCAGTTGAACCCTGGTAGCAGGACTGTGCTTCATGAGGAATTGGAACAGTCAAGAAAAGAGGTTTTCCTAATTTCCTTTGAAAGTAGCAAACGAGTTGTCAGCCAATAGCCAGGATTAAGCAATAGATGTTCTGAAAGGGGGACCAAGGATCTCTGAATCAAAGCAACAGCTGGTGAAGAAATGAATTCACTCTATTAGTGCATGAGAAGAGCAATTGGAAAGAATTTAAAATAGTGTGAACTAATTACTTTTAATTGAGAATGCTAAAGAAAATGAAAGGCAGAATGAAAATGATAGTGGAAAAAGTACCAGTATCTGGCAAATACTGATCCTGGTGAGTTTGGCTTAAAGGAAAAAGATGATAGAAAAGCTGCTTCTATGAGCTGAATTTCTGGCAATAAGAGCGAGGTTTTTTATGGCTTTTGTAATTGTGGGTGCAGTCTGGAGTGTTCGAATACAGCACTTGCTGCTTGTTTCAGGGTGAGCGGGTGGGAACCTCGCTCCTGTCTCTTCCTGACCCCAATGTTGTGTTTAAGCAGAGATGCTGTTGAGATGCTGAAAATCGCCAGAGCCCTTTGGAAATCTCCTTTGGAGGGCTATGCTGTTTCCCTTTGTTAAATTTTTGGGCTAGGACTTTGTGACAGATCTGGCCATCTGGAGCTTGTGGCTGAACAGGCCGTGCTATAAAAAAAGCAGAGCCTTCTTACTGAGCTAGGTGTGGGCGGCGTTTCGATTTCAAATTGCTTCTATACTTAAGTCTTAGCTAAAAGAGAACTCCAGTAAATATTTCTGTGTTTGTTGTGGTAAGAGAATGTCATCTTCCTCCATGAAAACCTAAAAATCAAAGGAGAGCTTATTATAAGGTATGGTAACTGACACTGCTGACACACTCATCAGCTAATTTGAAACACATGCTTTATAACTGCTTTTTAAACTATTCTAAAATTTTACTTAGGCTCTGTAATTGTGAGGTGGCTCGAAGAGTGGTATGTGGTTTAAATCTATGGTTGCAAATGTTAACTTTACAGAGCCATGTCTCTTCATGTTGCTAAGAGGAAAAGGCTGGGATTCTTTGTGGTCTATAGACCATTAATATGTATTTAACTTAAATGACCTTAAATGAAATTATTTTTTAAACAAATAGGAAATAGTGTGAAATTCTATTTTTTTTTATCAGATAGAGTTTGAACTAAAAGACTCAAAGTTTGTTTTTGTTTGAGTTTTCTGTTACTGTAAGGATAGATGTTGATAATAGATAGGAAGGACTGTGAGGTGTAATGTTATGCCATGAAAGCCAACATGACATCTGAATAGATCTATCTTTTTCTTTGAGAGAAAGATCTTTGTTCAGACTGACATAAATGTGCTATTCCTCTTTTGCAGTGCCAGAAAGACGAGTCTTTGTTGTTTAAATAGACTCTTGGTTATTCCTCCTCCAACTGGATTGCTGGAACAGTGGTTGAAAGATTTTAGAACACTTCTATTGGGTCACTTTTGCTAAGTACTTATACAAAACTTCTTTTGAAATGAGTTGATATATTTTTTCTTTTGTCTGTAGTAGATAGTATTTGATATTCTGGTGGAATATCAGGCTTGTGGGTTGTGTAGATTGGAGGGAATGACAGTGTACACCAAGCATCTCTGACTAGATTGGATTAAACCAGAACTGGATGAAATCCCCCTCTCTTCTCCAACTTCAGAGACCTCACTGCAGTATTAGGCTCTCAGTTTCTCTGTGGAGGAAGGAGAAAAAGCATGAGTTGGTGTTTTTAAGTATGCAGTGCAGGCAGAGTTAATAAATATATCAAGCAGTAAAATACATTCTGACAGGGGCTGTTGAGAAACTTAAATTCAGTGTATTAGAAAAGATGAATGGGTACTAAGCTGATTAACTCGTAACTCAGTATATCAACAGAGAATACTTCCTCTGTGCTTGATGCTGATTTCATTTTCCAGTGTGAAACTATTGCCAAGAAAATTGTTTCAACAGTGAAAAACTAGCTGATGGCCAAGACTGTTTGAAGGACAAGAGGCACAGAATGAGCCATCCAGTCTGTAAATTTGAAAAGCATCTCAGAGTCTTATCTTCTTGCTGAAAGACAGTTTCCTCAGTCAAACCTGTGGAAAGCACAGCATTATTGTTAGAGTTTGTCTCACATGGCCTATGAATGCTCAGTGCAGTTTATTTCTTTCATCTTCCTCCTGTTGCTTTTAATTTTTTCCTTGCAAAAATGAGGGTAATCTGTGCTGGAATAAGCTTTTCTGAGTGCTGTTGTACTTTGCAAATTGCAGGTATATCTGCAGCAACATTCAACAAATATTATTAATTTCCTAAATATGTCCTGTAAGAGAGTCTGGTAAAGTGTTACTGCTACTGTAGTTTGGATTCCAAACAGTGAAATGGGTGCCAGAAATTGTGTCATGGTCTCTCAGCAGCAGCAGAATATTTTATATATTTTTTTGCTAGTTCTCCAGCATGTTGGCCACATCGCAGTGTGACTTTGTTGTAATGCTAAAAACATTACAGCCTGCTACTCTCTCGTAAACACATTTTCACCTCCAGCTGAACTACTGAGTTCAAATGCTTCAAGCAGCACAGCAGCATTGAGGGTTGAGAGATCGGCCTTGCTCCGGGTTCAATGGGATATGTATCAAAAGGAGTTAATGACCTTTGATCACGGGTGTTAAGTGGACGGCCCAGCCATCTGTGCAGAGAGGAGAATTGTAATTTAGTGCCTTGGACAAAGTAAGCTGGAGAAAAGCAGTGAGAGGGGTGGAGCCCTGGGCTGGTCGTGTAGCTGAGCAGGCAGATGTGCTGCAGGAGAGAAGATGGGAGAGACACAAGAGGGGGGGAAACGATGGCATGAGCATCCTTGGCTGGCCCTAGAGAGGGAGGGGAGGGTGTTGTTGCTTAGTAGCAAGGGAGCTGTGAGGTATTTCATTCACCCATTTCCCAAATCTTTCAGAATGCCCCTCACTTGGTTACCCTGGTCCCTGTAGGGTGGCTGGGCTGGTAATGTGGCGTGACCATAAACCCAAAAAAGGCAAACAAAACCAAAATGCAAATAAGCAAATGTGAGAAGAGTCTCATACAGGTGAGGGATGAGGAAGTAGAAGAAACAGTGTTGCACATGCACATGATGATAACTGGAGACAATGTGTCGTGCTCTTCATAAACTTTTTGGGGAGAGAAGCCTGGAGCTAAGGGACAGTGGTAGCAATAAATACAGATTGATTTGAGGATATATAGATTTAATATTTGAAGCTTTCAAACTGCAGCGGTAGGAGCCTCTAGAAAAGGCCCTGTGTGGCTCTCACTGCTTGCATTGTGTTGTTCCTGCTTCCCATAACTGGTGCCACGACAAAGAGCTTGCTTTTCTGTAAAGGGGCTGTGGTTGCCTGTGAAAAAAAAGCACCATATAGCTATGTCGTCCAAAACAAGTACTTGGTCTGTTTGCTGTTATCAGCTGAATGCGAAGCTCCTGAACTGTTGTAGAATAAAGAATCAAGTTTCTAAAAAGTGCATTGAACCTGCAATGATTCTGCATCTTATGTTGACCTGAGAGTTCATTTCTGGTTTTCATACATGGTTTGTTTGCTGTAAATAAGAAACAATATCCACTTTTGAATACATACAAACACTAAATATTTTACTAGCTGCAGTAATCTAACAAAGCTCTTGGTCTGTTGAACAGCTGTTTATTTCATGTAAAAATATGCCGTGTTTGGATATCATATTTTTTCCTTAATTTGGTAATGCACATGGGCCTTTTTATTTGGATTTTTCTTTTATGTCCTTTTTCAGATACCACTTGTTTAAGTTTTTCCAAAGGAAAAATGCTTAGCTTCCTGAGTACTTCATTCCATTAATTGAAAAATGCAGTTGAAAGAAAATCTTTATTCTGTCTCAAAATTACTTCTAAAGAAAACTAAATATAAGTAAGCCATCTGCATTTCTCCAAAGTATATGTTACTGCATGGCAAGTAAAGCACATCTGGATTCAAATTGCAGCCCAGGAGTTTCAGGGACATGATATTCTGAGCTCCAGGAAAAGACATTTTTGGTACAGGAAATCTGTTGGTTCTTATTATATTCCCCAGGTTCCCTACATGACATCACACTTACTGGGTTAAGAACACAATTAGTGGGAGATAATTCTGCATATTCATGCACAAGTCCAACTATACCCAAAGGCTTAAAATGCTCAGTGTTTTATCAGGTTGTGAGATTTCTTGTTACTCAGTGGAAATTGCAGCTTATGGTGTAGTTATTGCTCAGGGTTCTCCTGTTTCCTTTATCTTAGAGATGTCTTCAGACAGAACATGCCCTGATGGTGCACTGACATTTTTTCAGTGAGGAACGTGACATTCTGTTCAATGAAGAAAGATAGCTACTTTTCCCTAAAATTCTGTTATTTTGTTTTGACTTTGCTATCTTTAGAAAAAAGATTATCTTTGCTTGTTCCTGGAGGAGGTCTAAGTAAGCCTCTGAGAAAAAAAGTATCCATTTTGCTTCTGTGGGTCTTTATATTCTGAAAAGTGAATGCTTCACCACTTGTGGAACATTAGCACATGGAGGGTTTTGGGTTTTTGTTTGTTTGGTTTTTTTTCCCTGGATGTGTGAAGGACAGATTGTGTTTATTGTTGATATTTGGTAGTTTGGGTTTTTTTTTCCTAATTCTCAGTTGGCTCTTTCTTTCTTTGCAGCTTTGCTCTGTCTGATGAAGCTTACAGGTCTTTAAGGGACCAGGACAAAGACCAATGCATCCTTATTACGGGAGAGAGTGGAGCTGGGAAGACGGGTAAGGAGCAGTTTGGACCTTAATAAAAACCATTCAGGGTTGTTCAGAGTCTTGCAAAGTGATACTGTAAGAGTTGAGAGATGTCAGTAACTCTTTGAGTCTGGCCATTGCAGAAAGCGAGTGCTGCCACACTTGTTGCAGCAGGTGGGAACTCACATAAAATAGTGTTTTTTCACACTGTCACCGTGTTGAAGTCCCATGTCGTGTTAGTACAATGTCCTCGTCAGTATCCAGAGTTTTACCAAAGTAATGCTGAGTTGTCACAGAGTATTGCAAGGGCCAGAAAATATTGAGGCTCTCCTGGTGGGAAACTTGAAGACATGGAAAACAGAATGCTCTGGGTTTTCTAGGCTTGATACTTCCACTTGTCTCTCAATAACTACATGCATTTAAAAACTGGAATATGCTGTTTATCTAAGGAAAAGAAATAACAGTAGCTGATTACTTTGGAAATTTTATCAGCCTTTTGCACACTGTGCTCAGCGGCAGTGCTAAGATTGGCTTGTGTGCCAGAACACTGAGTTTCTTAGGCAAAGCTGACATTTCCTTGAAAATGACTGCTAGTTTTTAAACTGGAAGGTTAGAAACCGAGTGAGGATTGCATAACTGCAGTACATTTTAGGTAGACCTTAAAAAAGAAAGAAGCCAGTTATTTTCAAAGATAGCAATTTAAAACAGAGGTGACTTGCAAAAGAGACGGCGGGTAGGAAGGCATACGTCTGTTTCCAAGTAATTTGAGAGATTTTTCCTTTGGATCTGAGAATATATGGGGCTTTGTGTGCTTATTCTCAGCAAGACTCAAAGTAGGTAACAAAAAGTTGCTTTGCAAGACTTTTGTGAAAATATGAAGTGTAGGCATCATCTTTGGTGCTCTTTGATTAGTGGCATCCGGTTGAGAGGTCTTGAAGTCTTGTAATATAATCCTTGTTTACAGTTCAATAACAGGAAAACGCGTTCAGTGAAAGCGTAGATTAAAAAAACCCAGGTTCTTATTAATATGGCTCTTTGAGGTTCTGTCTAGAAGTTCAGACTTTAGAAAAGATTCCTGTACTGGTGATGTTTAATGTCTTGATTTCCTCATGAACTGTGAATTATCAAGCACCTCATACAACTGAGGTACACACATTATTGGTTTATTCATCTGAAAGATGAATCAGAGGTTCAGTTGTTGAACTTCTCTATATGTAAATAGTAGATTTAGATTTGTGTAGAGATTTTGACTGTTCTGTAAATTCTATAGGGAATTAATATGAATTATATGAAATGAAATAATATGAATTATTCCTTTTTTATAAAGGAAAGTACAAAATAGGGGGGTGGGGAGAGTAGAAAGTTCCTGGAGTTAAGGAAACAAACTTCTTAGTACAGATGCACTACATAACTGTGTTTTAAATTTTTGGTAGCCAAAATATTTGACATTTTTGCCCTGGAAGAACTGAAACTGAACTGCCATCAATTGGATCTTTTTATTTACTT
This sequence comes from Cnemophilus loriae, assembly GCA_013397755.1. NCBI lineage: Eukaryota > Metazoa > Chordata > Aves > Passeriformes > Corvidae > Cnemophilus > Cnemophilus loriae. The sequence continues at coordinate 107,959 of VZTF01007031.1, read as the reverse complement.
CCAATTTTGTTCTTGTTTCTCTGCATGTTTTTAATGGTAACTGATAGTAACACTGGGCAAGAAAACATGGTGCATCGCCAGAACGAGTGGTGTATTTAAATGTTTTGAGATGTTAGGGTGATAATTCCCTTCCTGATGTCTTTCTTGGACCAAACAGAGTTCCTAATAAGAGAAAGGGCCTTTATTTTCTTTCACTGATGTTCAAAGCCTATATTGAAGTCATCACGTGTAAACTGTTACAATAGCTTTTTTGCTGCTTCGGTGCATGTTTCTGTCAGTGATTGAGTGCCTCTGCTTAAAGATGTTGACTGTTTTAGGAAATATTTCAAATTAAATAATTTGGCAATTCCGAGCTCTGAAGGGGACGGAGTCAAAAATGAGAGCTGGGTTTGAGGCACAAATAAAGGAGATGGGAGCCTTCGGAACACATCTATAGTTTTTGCTCCCTGCTTGCTTCCTGTGTGGCACGTTTGCTCAGTTTCCTCTACAACGTGGGATAGTAATATAATGCTGGCAAACAAATTTGGTTAAATAGGAAAAATCAAAATCCGAGGGATAACTTCTCATCTGTCAGTCGTTTCCCAAAATGAGACCCTTAAATTTGTAGCAGATCTCTGAAGATCTGTTACAAATGTAATATAATGATTTTTTTTTCATGACCTCAGTCTTGAATTGGTAGGGTTTCCAGCTGTTAGTAATTACATTGTATATAAGCCGATATGGCCTCAAATTTCTATCTTGCATCATAGTAACCATCATAGAGTCTCTTTATAAACAGAAAAATTTTCCAGCTGCTTTTTCCTGACCAGCGAAAACATACAAGTTGGATGGATTATCTAATATTTGTTTCTATCATGGGTGATTGACACCCATATGAACCCAGCTTTGAGAGTCTAAAAATTGTTCCAGACTTTGTTAAAAGCACCTCCAAATTAGTTTCATTGTTTAAACGAATGCTTCCCTTTCTCTGTTGGTTGTGCTTTCAAACAGCCTGCAGCACGCTATGTGGTGTCGCAGTTACTCAGTCGGTCGTGGATTAGAGTTGTAATTACACGTGTGTAAGTGTTGTGTGTTTGCACTTGTTGTGTATCTGCTGATATAAACCGATTGAATTTTGTGTCTTGAAACTGCCCGAGCCTGTTTATTTTCCAGCTAGATTAAAACATTTCCAATGTGTCAGCAGGGGATAATGTTCTTCCCTTGAAGAATGCCTCTTAGTGAGGCTAAATGAAAAAGGAGCAGGTAATGTGCTGTATCCAGTGGTGGCTTTTTTTAGCTTGGGTAGAGGCTCTAGGTGTTTAACTCAAGAGGATTGCTGATGTAATGGCATGGGTTTCATAGCAAGCTATGCTCCTTCTGCATTTCCACATGGTACAACAATGCTGGAGAAAACTGAAGTGAATGTGCTCACAGTTCCTGTCTGGCATTGAGAAAATGTGATGGAGATTTAGTCTGCAAAATAATATTACAGCCTTTTTGCCAATGCTTATCACTGTTTTATTTGGCTCTACCCCACAGAGGCGAGCAAACTTGTCATGTCATATGTAGCTGCTGTGTGTGGAAAAGGGGCAGAGGTTAATCAAGTAAAAGAACAACTTTTGCAGTCGAATCCAGTCCTTGAAGGTAAGAATCTCACAGAATATGTACGATCGTATTACCTGTGTGTGTGTACTGGTGTTCCAGCTGAGCTGGTTTGGAAAACTGTGCCTGATCGTGTTTTTGTTGTTATTTGGTGTCCAAAACTATAGGAGATGCTTTATGTGAATACAGCTGCAAGATTTTCTTCAGTTATGTGTAGGTTTTCTTGAGAAGAAAATGGTTTCCCTCATGAAGGAAGAGCTTAGGAAGTTAGGTCATACTTCCCAGCCTCCTCTTGCTGCTCTCAGAGGGCTTACCCTTTCTTAACCCTGCCTTGATGATGGTTGTCTGTCTGTATCAAAAGACTTGACTTCAGTCCCTCTGATTCATTTCCTTCTAAATCATATTATTATAGTCTCTAGTAAACAAACAAGCTCTGTAAGGCATTATTTCTCTTTTAGGAAAAAAAAAAAAAGGGTGAAGAAATGGATCTTAGAAAAAATTAAGCCAATCCATATGCATGCCTGTTGTTCCCTGAGACTTGTTGTTCCCTGGGTCTGGTGGCTGTTGGCCTGTCTTCCTGACAACTGCCATTCCTCTCCCATGAAAGACTTTTATTTTTTTAATTAGTCATTTTAATTTAAAGATGTTGGCTGCCAGAAACAGGATCTTTTTTTTTTTCCCCCCTGGAGATAGGATATATGATCCTCAAAGTTTGCAGTTTTGTCCCATTGTCTAATAATTGCCTTCAGAAGTTCCTTGGTTAGCACTGACTTATTTAGGTCTATTGTGTCGATCCCTGGCTCTGTCTTTCCCGGAATTCTCAAAGCTGTTGTGGTGCTGAGACAAAGTCAGTTGTCAAAAGACAATTTTGCACTATGGCCAGATCATATGTGATGTTTGTAAAGACTGTTGAGTGTCAACATTATGTTTATTGCCTTGCTTATATGTGATGAATTGGAGTCTGTAGGGGATGAGGACTCTACAAGTGAGAACAGAGGGAAAAGTAAAAAAAAAAAAGGAAAGGGAATGCAAGAAAGTGGGCAGAGAGCAGTGGGGAACTGGATGGTTAAAACGTGGTCTTTGTACACAAAACAAATTGTAAGCAAAGACTTGCAAAGAAAGGATGAAATGTTGACATTTAAGAATAATAGAAGTGCTGGGTAAGCCTTTCTTTGCCCATCAGCTGTGTTCCCCTTAAAGCTGAATGGGGGGATTGCAACCCTCCATTGTTTTGGATTCACAGAGAAGAGCTGCGTTGTTTTATCCCTGTTCTGGAAGCAGATTTCAGATACAGACAGAAATGGCATGGTGGGTACAGAGGCTTTTCTTGCCAAAGCTAGATTGTTCCCCAGGGACTGCCAAATGTGTTTGATTTCTTGCTGGTTTGTGAAGCTTTGTTTTAATGCAAGAGGAATCAGCTAAGCTTACTGAAGATTGCCTTATCATTTTAAGGTACTATTTGTTCTACTTGATGTGCTGGTAATGCCTGTTTAGCTTTTTTGGAAGGTAGGACACTGGCTTATTCCATAAGGAATAAAAACTGAGCAAGCCTGGCTGCTTATGTAGGTTTCAGACAGAAATTAAGCATTTGTGGTCAGATTTATTTTTCTTTGGTTATGTAGTTCTGTTTCAGTCAAGCTGCAGTGCAAGAAAATGACATAAATGTTACATATACATAATTTATCTTATGGGATTATTTTTTTTTAAACTACAGTTGCTACTGTAAATTAACTTTTAGAAACAATGAACTTTAGGGAAAACCAAGGAATGTGTCTCATGCTTTATAATGGAACATTTGTGCTTGATTCCATGCAGTTATAAATGCCTCTACTGTTCAGCACTCTGTTTAAGAAAAGGCAGCTCAGAGATTTGGTTGTTGAAAAGATGATTTATTGCAGGGCATAAAGATTTTAAAAACAATTCTTTCACTTACCCTGGCCTTTAGGATCAACAAACTTTTCATTTTGGCTCTACTTCTTTGGTCAAGAATAAGTCTACTCATGCAAGTTTGTAGAAGCCTAAAGGCATGTATTTATTTCTGTCCAAAAAACACTGACTTGACTTGATCTTCGAAAATATATATGCTATGTAAATAAATACCTGGATAAATAAAGTCTCTTGTTGGAAGTAGGAGTGCTGTACCTAAAGATGGAGGGGACGCTCCTGTTTGGCTCCACGTGCTTGGACAATGTGTGAGTTTTAGAGCTTGAATTGTCCTCCAGTCTGAGTTCTTGTCCTGCCCCTGCTCTAAGATGGTGACTGCCCATCTGAACTGAGCCCTGAGAAGTCCTTTCTCAGAGAATTTTCATTGTTATAAAACTTGAGCTAAAGAAATTGAACCCAAACTATTCAGAAAGCTAGTTTAGGTCAAGCTGAAGACAAACTTTCATTGTAAATCTGCCTGATTTCAGCTGATTAATATTCAGCTTAAGGTAGGATTAAAGAGTTGAGATGGTGCAAATAAATCCATTTCAAAGCATTGATTAAACTGTCCTATGCAAACAATTTTTAAGTGTCATTCTGTAATTTCCTCAATTCTGGCCTCCAGCTTTTAACATAGTCTGTTCTGGGAACTAGGATTAATTTCTTTCTCTGAAATGAACAGGAAGAAGTGTTTTCTGTATTTAAAGTTATTTGGGTAATAAAACTATTAATTTGTTGATTCAAACCCCAAAGATATACACTTAATATGGGTGCAGTTTTGTTTTGGAACCATTTCCTCTCGTATGTTTTTCTTTAGCTTTTTTAAACAAGGAAAGTGTTGAGACTAAACTTCTTTGGACTTCTATAGGTTTTTGTAATTTGTGATCATGTCTGTCACACTCTGTCCCCAGGGGCTGATGCCCATACAATGAACAGGGTATTGTTTCTCAGAAGTCTGTAATTCCTGTAAATATATAAGCAGACCTAGATATTTTAGCATTTAAATATTTTTTTACTGATGGATTTGCTTGTCATGTTTGTTTTTCTCTTTCTCTAGCTTTTGGAAATGCCAAAACTGTGCGGAATGACAACTCCTCTAGATTTGTAAGTATTTTCTTCAATCCTTTTCGAGGAGCGTACTGTGCTGTGGGCTATTTCTGTTTTACCATGTATCAACCATCAAGGCATCCATAAAGAGGGAAGGAATAATTTGGAGACCTTTCTCGTAGTTGTCTGAGCACCATGGTGTTTGAAGAAGGCCAACACCTTCAGCAACAATCAGTATTTCATTTTGTACACTGGAACATGTTCTCCTTCCCCAATCTGTTAGTAGGGTACTATTAGTGACCACTCTTAAAAGATGTTTCACCTCCTTGCCAGAAATCTTTTTGGTTTCTGATATGGGCACAGAGTTCAATTGAATATCAAAGTAGAGGCTAAAAAGGAAAAACAAAATTAGGATGTGGCAGCCTGTGACCGGATGAAAACATAATTACAGTGCAGCTGGATTCTTTAATTTTCTGGCACTGGTGGCTTTAGTGTCAGAGACCATGCGTCCAGCAACTGGTCTGCTTAGCAAGTAGGTCTTTCCATGTGATCTTGTTTTCCATTCATATGTATATATATTTTTTTTGTTGAAATTAGTACTTTAGGTTCCCATTTGCTTTCTATAACATTTCAGAATGTGTTCGCAACTTCAGTTTTAATATGAACATCTGTAACGTTACTTTTTTGCTTAAATTCTTTATAATCAGCTGGCTGAATTCAGCCTTTTTTAGCATGGAACTGAATGAGAAATTATCAGAATTGACAGTTGGAAAAACAGGAAAGTTGAGAGGTTCAGAAGTGTGAGTAACTGAATGAGAAATCATCAGAATTGACAGTTGGAAAAACAGGAAAGTTGAGAGGTTCAGAAGTGTGAGTACTTATCCCAGTTTCTCCTGCTAGAATCAGAAAGCTGAATACAACTCTGTCATTCGCTCCCTTGCGTCCAGAAGAGTGATATTGTGTGATGTGTAAAGTTGACAACAGAAGGAAAATCGATACATTGGGAGAATGGTGTGTTGTGAGTAAAAGCAAATGGATAAAAGTGCTGGACATTGTGAGACTGGAGAGTGGCTTTTTTTTCCACTTGGGAGATTTCCTCCCCTTCCCTTCTAGTTCTCAAGAGTTGATGATGTTCCACATGTCTATGAATGCTCCTTCTGCAGCTCATTGCCTCTGATTGTGAACAGAACAAGGGGTCTTCATCACAAGGGCAGGGCCAAAATTTGGGGTACCTGTAGAGATTTTTAATATTTTTTTAATAGAAAGGCTAGAAACACTGCAATTATCAGACATGACACTACAGAAATAACGAGCAGACAGCCCAGAAGTCTTTCCAGGACAAAGTGCAAATAACAACTATTTTGCCTTTCAAGTCCTTGCTTATAAACACAGAGCTAAAAATACTTTTGGAAACACCCAGCTGTCCCAGTCCTTGGGAAATGAAAATTTAATTATCTGATTTAATTTTTTTATCTCTGAAATTCGAATCAGCTCAGAATTAACCTTGAACAAGACAGTACAAGTATTGTCCTCTCTAGCTACCTCATCTGTCAGCCAGGAAAATAGTTTAAGTAGAGTCAAGCCAATCTTGACAAAATACCCAGTAAATTAGAAGGTATGTTTGAGTGAGTCAGTGTAAGGTGCTTGGTTTTTTATGTTCTGTGATAAAAAGTAAAATAGAAAAATAAACAAAACCCAATCTCTTCCTAAATGCAGTGAATAAGGAAGTATAAACACAAGGCTTTTCAATGTGCTGTTTTTGTCACAGGATCATAGAATGGTTTGGGCTGGAAGGGACCTTAAAGACCATCTCATTCCACCCCCTGCCGTGGGCAGGGACACGTTCCACTGGACCAGGTTGCTCAGAGCCCTGTCCAACGTGGCCCTGAACCTGCCCTGCTTCTCTGGGCAGCCTGTTCCAGTGCCTCACCCCCCTCACAGTGAACACTGTCCTCTGTCAAGTATGCGCCAGAGGCTGGAATTTGGCCGAATTACTACCAGCAGCTTTTCTCTTTCTAAACTTCCTTGCCAATGAGAGCAGCACTGCTTTTGCCTTTTCTGCGCAGTCTGTCCGTTTTGTCACTTGTTAAATGTAGCTGTTGCTACATGAAGCACTTGTCAAATAAATTAAAGTGGTGCAACGATCTTCTGTGATGTGGAAAAGTCAAGCAGAAGTCAAGGAAACGCGCTGCGCCAGCGCGGCCAGGATTGAAATCGCTTGCGCGGTGACAGCCCGTTAATTGTTGCCTCTGGTCTCCTGAGTTACGAGGGAAGGAGTTCAGCGGGAAAAATCCATCACTTTTACAAGGCAGGCACACGCTCAGGGACAGACGTCTCCGCGATTACGAGCAGCGCTCGCTGCCAGCCGCCCCTTCGGGCCAGACTGAGTGGCTCTCCTTCAGCTGCCTTGATTCACGCTCCGAGAGCTCCCGTTGAGAAAAGAAGGCTGCCTGCGAGCTAATTTCTCCCTTCAGTAAATAAGCATGGCTATTTATTATTTATTTATAATAATAAATATTTATTATTAAATTTATTATTTACTAAATGGCTGCGGGGATTGTTTGGTGTCCTCGGCACTCTGATGGAAGTTTGTACAAATGCGTGTTTTCTTCATAGAACCTTAGACAGTCAGCAAGTTACTAGGTTGCTTTACAGACATGATTAAAGCTGTTTTCATAAAAATCCCCGGCTGTGAAAATGTCTTAGAAGGTTTGAATAATTTTCCATTTTTCAAAAATCTGACAGGAGTTTGTCAGATCACTCTTCTAACTGTTCAACCAACTAGCTTAATGTCTTGAGCAGTTTTTCTTCAACAGAAATTATAATCTTAAAATCTGTTGCTTTCACAGGGAAAATACATGGATATTGAGTTTGATTTCAAGGGTGACCCACTTGGGGGAGTTATAAGCAACTGTGAGTATTACTTTTGGTATCAGCATATTCACAGATTAAAATGTTTTGTATAAAAAGGAAGATGGTTAGATTATTGAAAAGATCAGCTGTGTTTGTCTAATAGAATCTCTCTCCATTATGTGATAAATTCTGCTTTTTAATTTTATTGCTGTTATGGTGCTGAATAATGTACCTTAGAGTAAGTGAAAACAGACTTGAAGAAGTAAGCATGAATACTGAATTTACTGTGTTGTTTCAAAGGTACTGAGTGATGTGTGTGAGTCTGTCTGTTGTCTCTGAAGCTGGTGGCAGATGCATATGGGTATCTGAGGGTCTTTTTTGTGCTTGAATCCCTGGAATCAGTTGTGTTCCTAGGTTTGATGGGTCGTGTATTTATGGCAGATGCTGTCCTGTAATTTGCAAGGGTGATACAGAGTGTGCTGGAGATCACCATGAGATGAGTACGTTTGCTTGGAACCAAAGCCATCTGTACTAATTTATACACCTCAAAGTGTAGGAAAAGGTTTATAATGAGAGAGGGTGAACAGCTGTTGAGTTTAGGGAGGCAAAGGTGGCCTTGGAGCTTGTTTTATGACACCTGTAGCAATTCAGAAATTCTGACCAGCTCTCTGTTGGGAAGAAGAAGGCTGGGAACTGAATGGCAGCCCAGAATGCTTTGACTTGCTTTTCTTTTGAGGGTTTAAGTGCAGCTTTTAAAATAAATTCCTCCTCTGTGCTATATAAAGCTATATTTGTTTGGTTTTCTTATTTTTAAAAGGGGAGGAAGAGTGCAGTGAGTGACTATACTAGGTGTCACTGACCTAGCCTTGACTTCCCTTTCCACTCAGCCAAATTCATTGCTGCTTCTAAAGATGTGACTTTTGACTCCACTGGCATTTCACTGGTTGTGAAATAATGAGACTCACCCAAGGTGAACTGTACTCTCCATATATAACATACGCATTTTAAAAACACTGTGAAGAATTTTGCACATAAATGTAGGTTTTTGGCCTTTTTCAGAGGGCAGACATTTTTTCTGGACCAGGTCACCTTTAGGAACTGTGGCTGAAGAGCATGATTTTGTGACAGTGTAGATCTTGAAACTCAAATTAGTCACTATATAAGTGTTCATGGCTATCTATTAGCTTTGACATTTGGCAGTCAACAAAATTAGAGGCCAAACATAATATATTCATAATAATTAAATGTGAATGAAAAGGTTCCAAAAGGCTGCTATTTGTTTCTTTGTATTTCATGTTCAAAATAGATACATAAAAATGAACCTTCCTTTGTAAGAGTGGACATTTAACAGTCTGATTTGAAAGTACTGCACTGAGTCATGTAATTAAAATATTGTGTCATATCAAAAGGTGATCCAAATAGTTGCTCTGGAGTTTATCTGGCCCATAAATCTCTGCATGGTGTAATTATAACATTACATGTAGTTGTAATGATGTGTTGACATATGTATCAAAGGGCAGACATATTTTTGGTTCTATCTAAAATATGCCTATTTTAGGCATCCTTTCTGTCTTGTCACACGTAATAAATATCTAATAGCAAGGAGATTAATTTCAATTGAAGAATAAAGACGTGATGTGTAAGCCCTGTTGGGGAAAAGATGTTACTTGTTGAACTATGAAACGCCTCATACTTGGCAGGCTATGTCACAGGTAAATACTGAATTCCTGTAGCAGCATGTTAATATATCTCACCTTTGATTAAATGTTTGCAAAATTTGGTAGTCCATCCATCTCTCTTTAAAAGAGATTTTAAATTCTCTGCCGTTTCAAAGCAAGTTGGTTGTGCTGCCTTAGATCTTTTCCACACATCTGCAGCATTGCATTGCAACAAAAATGTTTCTTTTTCTGTGAGGCATCACCATTCTGAAAATACCAGGGGCCTAACTTCTTTTACACCACTCAGAATTTACTCTGGTTTGAGTCAAAATCAGGATTTGTCTTCACAATTCATCAAGCATGAAGTCAAGTAGTGCTGAAGTTTCCTATCCTTAAAAGGGAAAGTATGATTATGAAAATATTCATCAATATTCTTTGATTTCTGACCGTCTGTTGGTTTGGTATTAATACGATGTGAAGATGACATTATAATGCTTTGATTAAACTTTAATGGTTGTTTCTGACCAGCTTGATTTCCAAACATCAATTAAAGTAGTGGGCTTTTTTGTCACCTGTGTCACCAAGATGTATTTCATACTGTGAGTGGCTTGAAGCAGACACGGCGAACATCTAGGTTATTTTGGTGACACGATAAGCCACCAAAGATAAGCTACTAATTTTATCAGACTGGTGTGGATGAGCAGAGACCCATTAGGCTGAAAGGTCTCTTTTGGACTGGCCTGGTCTGTCCTGCTCTGGAATACTGTGAAACTCTGTGGAAGGCTGGTCACTCTGCCTGTGGTGACCCTCCAAGGAGTGGCTGATGCTGCTGTAACCTTCCCTTGGGCCATTCTCCCGGTGCCCTGCAATGAGCTCCTGCTTTTTAATGAGAGGGGTTAACCTATGAGTGAACCTTTCAGAGGATGGAGGTAGAGGGTGAAATTATCATGGCAGTGCACACTGCTTGTCTGCCCTGTCCAGTTTGTATCCAATGGGAATGTCCAGCTGATAGATCCAAAACATTCAATGTGCCGTAAACAGGAGGGTAAATCTTTTGAGTAAAATCGGAATGGAAATAATAAAATGGAAGGGATTTGTGGCACCTGTAAATTCAGAACTGGTATGTACCCAAACTGAAGATAATGTTATGTTTGAACAGTGTAAAATCTGTGCAGTCTCATTTCATGTGCCTTACATGGCAGCTCAGATCTTCTGACTGTGCTTGTTTCCAAGGAAATTGATATACTGTTACATCATCATGAACAGTCGTGGAAAGAAATTGGGAATGGAAAATTTGAAATGAGTGTGATTTATGCAAACTTTAAGTATTTTACTTCAGTCAGGAATTTTTTCTCTGAGACCACCATGCAGCATGTGTTGCATTTGTTTGATCCTCCACCAGCGGGTGTGGGGGTGAGTAGGAGGGTGAAGAAGGCTGACTGAGGTGTGCTGTAAGCCTGAGTTGTTAGTCCTCACCTTTTATTAGCTTTCTGTGAAGATCTCAGCTTGTTTTCCTGATGGGTGGGAGGTGCTGGAGCCCGTGTAAGGTGCTCAGTCCTGGTGCCAGCTGCTAGCCAGCCTATCCATTCACAGGTGACTTGTTCTGTGTGCGTGGGGTTAGGAAATCCAGACTACTCCTGTGAGCATTGCTAAACATGAAACCCTTGCTGTGTTGCCTCCTGGGACTGGAGGCATCAAATCACTGTTTAGTAGCAAACATCAGTCCCTCCTTAAAGGTGTGTTGCTGCTTTAAAGGGCAGCTGCAAACAGGTAAATGGCATTTACATTTTCTCTCTCTGAGTTGGGTCTGAGGTGTATCTGCTCTTTCTGCCCTCCTGGGGGGCGTTTACAGTCGCTGCTGTTGCAGTGGACAGTCTTGTCAGCACTTATGCACTCAGGGGGCTTTTTTTCTAGAGCACTTATGAGTAAAGGCAGTGTTGGAGTGTTGCTTTCATCTGGGTGTAATACTGTGGAAATAAATTACAGAAAAGATCAATACTATTCTTAGTTTTCCATTTATTATAACTATTCTGTCAGTGAGGATGAGAGAGAGGAGAATGGTAGTTTCTTTTCCACCTGTAATTGCACAACAATACATATCTTATGTAACAATAGGTATGTTTGGTTTTGAAGTAATAGGTGCTAATTGCAGTAGCTTTTTTCAGCTCTAAAATGTGACTCTTTGTCCACGGATGCTGCATCTGTTTAGTACTTAAGGCAGTGTTTGTGTGCCACTTGGTTCATTAGTTTTGTGACTGGTTTTGTGTACACTAAATTTGATGGCTGAAGTGGTTTTGCACAGTACATACAGCCCAAAATGTTTCACACTTACAATAGTTTAGACCTTTTGAAAAGCGTGGATCTTACAATATCTTTCCCAGAAGTTTTGTAAGTCTTAAATTTTCATGTTTCACCTGGAATTTCCTGCTGAAAAATACCTGGCTTTTAGCATTAGGTGATCTTTCCTAATCTGCCTAAGCCCTTCAGTGTTTTAATGATTAACTAGGAGACAACATTGGTGCAGGTTGTGACGTAAAGAATACGCAATGCCTGATCTGGAAAAGCCATTTTTAACCAGCACGGTGTCCTTAGAGTCCAAATAGCAAGAGATTAAGAAAGGGCCCTGTTTTGCCATCTTTTCCAACAACAGCATGAAAGAAATCTATGATGTTTATCTAAGGCAAAAGCTTTTTTTTTTTCAAAGCTAGTGAAGTGATAACTTTGCAACTTACTCTTTTTTACAACTTGTTTGTTAATTTTAAAAGACAGAAGTAATTATCCACTTACTGAGAAATCTACAGCCTGAGCTGTTATGTGATTGCTGTTGGAAGGCTCCTTTGCTTAGGGAAATATTGCACAAATTGGCCAAGTAGACATTATGGGAAGAGATACCCATTCTTGTTGATTTTCACTTTGATTTTTTTTTTTTTTTAAATCTTCACTTGCTCCAACATCTTCCTTGGTGTTCCTCTTCGCATGGTTGCCACCATTTAGGCAATGGTTTTGCCTAAACTAGGAAGAGTTTGAAAAAACAAACTCCAAACTGAATTAAACATTTCGATTGGCTCATTTTTAAACATCTTTCATCACTTGAGCAGTGAGGATTTAACATTTAAAATTGTGCAGTCATTGTCGATGTACGTACTGCCCGTTTAGTAGTTTTTGACTGATGCAATTATGGATCAGTTTATCCAAGAGGGCATTACTGTGAACTTGGTGGGAATAACAGGGAAAAGTTCATGAGAAACTTTTCACTCAGTGACTTTTTTTGATGACAGCTAGATAGTCAAGGTAGGAAAAGAGAAAATGTGGCTGTAGGAATAAGCTGCTGTGAGCAGAGCATGTTCTGTAACTTTGGTTGAGCAGCTAAAAGGCTCCTTGGTTATGGCCAGCTGAAGAGACCATGACCAAAATAAACTTCTCTTGGATTACTTAGAGTGTACCAAGGTAGTGTCATTTTTTGCTTTTACTGTTTACTTACTCCTTTCTTGAATGTCGATTCGATTTCTAGTATATTTAGGGAAATACAAATATCCTAAGTTTTTCTGCATCACTAGAGTTCATGGGTCAAGTAACCAAAAATAAAAATTGTGTAAAGTTGTGCATTAGAGTTTGCAGAAATATTCAGGATTTTTTCTTTTCTTTTATGTAAAGTCATATTGTTTAGCAGGGTGCTTACGCAGATCTCTTGCATTTCAACAGTGATATCTAGGAATAACAAAAAATCTTCAGAACCTGAGGCCTGTAGCTGGATTTTGAGTCATCTGAATTGATGGGTATTCAGACAGTATGATACAAGAAATGTTTTCAAGGTCGAACTTTTCCAAGTCAGTTTAATTTTTCCTGTTGCTTTGGTGCATGCAACAAGTTAAGCGTTCCCATTGAAGTAGAGGCACTGTTAGATAATGCGGAAATAATATCCATTAACACACCATACGTAGTTCTGTATGTGCTCTCCTGATAATTCTGTATAGTCCCTATACATAACTCATATAGACCGTGGAACAAAACGTGATGTAGGGGGAGTTTGGGGGTTTTTGGTTCTGTGGGTTTTCACAGAGATGAGCACCATCTGTGCACACATGCCACTGTCAACAGAATCACCGAGTGGCCACGTGCAGCAGTCTGAGGTGCAGCTTTGTCTTTCCCCTTTGGAGGGTTTGATCCACAGAATTGGTGACCGGGTGGGGGTTAACACAGAAGTTACTGCCAGTGCTGTGGTTGCTTTAAGGAAAAGATATGTGGTCGATTTATTAAAATGCTAATTAGGGCAAACAGAGGGAAGAAGTTTTCTGAAGAATTGGGCAGATGGTGTGGATCTGTCCTACAAGTCTGGTTTCAGTCTGCGTGTGAACTGAAAGAAAAGGAAAAAAAACCCAATGAACACAGCTCTGAAAAGAATTGGCAGCAGCTGCTTTGTTAAGGAAAATACCTGATTTTCTGACAGTGACTGCTTTTTTCCCTCAATTATGAAGGCTGACAGCATACGGAATGTTAGGACTTTTGAAAACTGATTGTTAATTGGTTAACTTTGCTGCTTCTAAAAATATATTAATAAGATGAACTGGTGAAAAAATCAAAACAGTTACCCTCCTAAACATGACTAATTTTACATACATTCAGGAACCTGTTTTTTAAATCTGCTGAAGGTAGATTTGCATGAGTAGAAGGTAGATTTCCATTACATGAAATGCATGTAATTGGAAGGCTTACATACAATACTTTGCCAGGATGTGTTGCTGGGCTTTTATGACAGCATTTGGGTAAATTTATAGGTAGAATATTTTTATACCCAAATAAGCCAAACCACATTGCTTCAATATCCTTTGAGAATACAGCCATTTCCTGAAGTGTGTGTAGCCACTGTGGGAGCTGAAGTTGTTTATTTTTTTGAGATTAAATTTGGCTGTGATCTGTTCCAACACTTGCCTGGAGAACCTTCACAGCCAGCACAACTCTGAACTGCCTGCTGCTCACCTTGCCTTTCCTAGCCCAAGTATTAACAATTGGATGGGGGATCAGCCTCTCTCAGCCTGTAAATACTTGAAACTTGTCCTGCTATTAGCCAATCAGAAGATTAATAATACTGTCTGAATTTTGTCATTGTTGTCACTGGCTAATTATTAGAGCAGAGAGTAATTTTTGAACCTGACTCGCTGTAGTTTATGTGGAGGAGGGACTCTGAAGACTTGTGTAATTTTGTGGGTTACTTTAGACCCTTCAGAAGGGTCTTTATTTCCTATTCCATGAGAAGGGAGGTGATTACAGTGGGCAGCACAGGCACCACGCACTGCCTGTAGCCAGCAGAAATAGGAATACACTCTGTTGCACTCCTCTGTTCGTGGAGGGAACCCCAGGAGAGATTCACCCCTCAGGCTAAGCCCTGCTGTGCCAGAGGCTCCCCAGTCGCTCCTCCGTGGTGGGACTGGGGTGGGAGGGTTCCAGCACAAAGGTAGCTGACCTGAGTGCCACCTCTGACTTCCCAGAATGCTGAGACTGAACAGGCTCAGTTTCAGTAGGAATGGAAACCTGAGAAAAGGTGTAGTAGAAAACACCTCAGATATCCCAGCAAGGGGAAGTGTTTAACAACCCCATGTAACGACTTGGTGTTCCCCGTGTCTTACCTCTGTGAAACCTCTTCTCGCTCTGTGGATGTTCTGAAGAGTGACAGTTCCCTTTGGGAGTTTTCTCCTTGCACAGGCGTAGAGAGAACTTAACCCCCAGTCAGAGAGAGATGTGGTGGGTGTGTCGTGGTAGGTGCAGGGGGAGCTCCTTTACTGTGTGCTTGGAATGAGGCATTGGCTGTCTCTGTCTCCATGTCACTGAATATATTTAGCTTAAGAGAAACACATGGGAAGTGTGTTGTTGCTATCTGGAAAAATGCAGTTGTGCTAGTGAGAAAAGAAGAAAAAACCATATGTTTTGTACAAAACCAGCAGGTCACACTGATACCTGTCCAGACGTTCTCTTACTGCATTCCTCTTCCTTCTCCTGGAGTGCTGTGAACCACAGCCTTCCAGTGCAGTGCAGGCTGAACAACCTTTGAATTGTCACCTCTGTGGTAAATATGACGTTGAGTCTGAAGTGGTTGCAAGGTGTTACGCGTCAGTCTGCTTGTGCTGCCTGCCTGGATTCCTGCCCTCGTGGGCAAGGCTTAGAAACGTGTCTGTCACTGAGAGCAGTCTTCCTGTCAAGCTACTCCATCAGTGCAGCGATGCTTTTCAAAGTGCTGCTTTTCCATTTCACTTTAAGTATATTCTGTCAGCCCCACTGCGAATTATTTCATAGTTTGATGCACCTGAGGATCACAAAGCGCTGCACGATTATTTGGTTTAAATGCTTTCTTTATTTGGTCTCCCCTTTTCATTTACCCATCTTTCATGTGCTTAGCCTGGTAACATTTTGCCTCTTTTCAAACCTTTGCCCAGAGTCATCCTCACCAAATCTTAATTTTATGGTGGTACTGTAAATCAGTTAACATCTTTTGAGCACGTTGCCTCCCTGATCTGAATTCTCTTTGCAGCTCATAGACTGCAGCCTTTACCAAGGCACTGGGCTTGCCACTAGCTCAAAGAAATATTTGAGATACATGATATACTGTGAGAAGGTTCATACCTACCATTTTTCATCTTCTGGTTTGCTGATGGTGATATAAAGCAATGAAGTAGAAAATGATGAAAGGTTATATTCATTTTAAAGGGTTTTGCTCCAGCAGTCTGTCCCTGACCTGTGAGATTTTTGTTTGTTTGTTTAGATCTGCTAGAGAAGTCTCGTGTTGTTAAGCAGCCAAGAGGTGAAAGAAACTTCCACATTTTCTATCAGATCCTGTCTGGTGCATCGGAAGAGTTTCTCTGTAAGTGTTGCCTTTGTGCTGTGTTCAGATATGAGTGTCCTTTACATTTAATGTGCTATTCCATGCACATCATCTTTTGTGGCAGATGTGATATTGATTCATTTTTCAGATTATTGGTGGTAGTGGCATCGGTAATACCTGAAGTCAGCATATGCTTTGATATTATCCAGATACCTGAGTCAGAATTGGTATAAACAGATTAGAAAACCTGTTCTTATTCAGAAGGCTAATAATTAAAAGATCATTGAAGAAAATCCAATAATAACAACAGTTCCTGACAATGCTGGTTCTGGGATAAAATTGCCACTAACAAGGATGCTATTGCTAATGATATTTTTATTTGATTTATTAGGCAAACTCAAGCTGGAGAGGGACTTCAGCAGATATAACTACCTGGGCCTTGATTCTGCCAGAGTGAATGGAGTGGATGATGCTTCAAACTTCAGAACAGTCAGGGTAAGAAGGAGCAGGGGCTGGCTGCACACTCAACACCAGTGCAGGGCTCTTGTGGCTCTTGGTCTGTCTGTTCATGGAGGGCTGGGCTGGGAGGGCCACCTTTTCTAGGTGCTGGCACTCTTCATGCTGGGATAGAGCGTGTTTGCACAGGGAAACATAGATACAGCTAGGAAATAGGATCAAGTTTCTGGAATATTCTTATGGGAATACAAAAAGGACCAAAAAAAAAGGAAGGATAAAAAAAGAAAAGAAAACTCAACAAACAAAACTCCCCCAAACCAAAAAGAAACAAACAAAAAAACAAAAAGAAAACAAAAGAGGGAGAAAAGAAGAAAAAAGCCCAGATGCCTTGGTCAGATCGTGGGAAAAGTTGTGTTGTGTAGTGGCTTAGGACAGCAGTGACCGAGCCTCATGGACCAGGTGATGCCGACCAAGCCAAAAGAAAAAGAGGTTTGGGATGATTCTCAAGATGATTGGCTGTCCTGTTTTTGCTTGATTGTACTCGGAGACAAGATGAATACAGGACCTTGTTACCCAGTGTATGAAAATTTAGATTCTAAAAGTGACTGGTCTGAGAAGACAGGAGTACCTGTTCATCTGACTGAGAAAAATTGGGTTGGGTTACAAACTAAATTAAGTGGCTAAAAAAAGTGCAGCGTTTTAGAAACCCAAATACTGAATGAGTCCTAGAAGTGGACTGGACTGAATGCCAGCTCCATTTTCCCACCTCCTGTGTATTAAAAAACTTACTTATCTTAGCATAGGAATTATACCATGTACTTTTAGTAGCAGAAGTGTTCATAAACCATTTGTAATTTATGCTAATGCAGATAAATGGTTAATTTTTCATGTATGATCTGTTTAAATGTAGATGCTTTTGTGTCATAATTTTATTTGTCCCCTTTCCAGAATGCAATGCAGATTGTTGGGTTTATGGATCATGAAACACAGTCAATTTTTGAAGTAGTGGCAGCCGTTCTGAAATTGGGAAATATTGAATTTAAGCCTGAATCTCGTGCAAATGGCCTAGATGAAAGTAAAATCAAAGATAAAAATGGTAAGATGAGATTAGTGATGGGGGGAAAACCACTAATTTGTCTGAAGTCATTATTAGTTTTGTCGTTTCTGCAGACATACAATATCCTTACATGTGGATTAAATTAGATTGTTTCCAGAGCTCACCCTCAGGCAAATATGGGCCGCATTCTGTGTAATTTCAATCCTTCTGTTTGAAATTCCAAAAATGATGATTTGATGATTTTCTTTTTTTTTTCCCTCCACTTTATTAGCACTTTGTTCTAAAATGTTAAATGGTTCTGTGCCTTTATGTAGCTGCTTGGTTTTTCTGCAGTGGAGGATTTTTGTTCTTTTGCAGTATCTCTGCCTCTAGTGTCAGATTCATTCGGTGATATTTTTGCAGCTGATGTATTTTGAAAGTTCATTTTCATCTGAAAGTTCTTCATTATGAAAAGTAGTCTGCTATAAATGGAGGGAAGGTTTCATCTCGAAAATAAGTGGATAGGAAGTGCTTTCAAAACCAGTAACTCTGTTTCGTTGCACTGTGCATATTTTTAAAAACTTTGCTCGGCGGGGTGGTGGGGAGAGAGTGTGAATGGGGAACACTTCTGTTGAAGAGCATTTTGGGAAAACACCACACTTCTTAAAAGCTGGTAGTTTTGGGGAAGAAAAAGCAATGATAAAGAGGGATTCATCATATTTACACTTTGCTTTTTCCTGCTAGAACTCAAGGAAATCTGCGAGTTGACAGGTATAGACCAGTCTGTATTGGAGAGAGCTTTCAGCTTCCGGACGGTTGAGGCCAAACAAGAGAAAGTTTCAACAACACTAAATGTGGCTCAGGTAAAAAGAGGTCCTGATTTTAAAGGCAAGAATCATTTTAAATGGCCATTTTTTTCTGCACGATTAAATCATAACTACCCCAATAAAAACTACAACTGACAGGCTGCACTGAATAAATCACAAGCGTAAGTGTGTTTTTCCTTCAGTGGTTTCTAAATGCTCAGAGACACTGGATGCTTTGGTTTTGTGTGTGAATTACCTCCAGGAGATGAGGGATAGGCAAATGTTGCAGAGAATGAACAAACAAGCAGTCCTGCACAAAGCACATGTTGCAAGTGTTGTGGCAGACTGTTTTCATTTAGGGCAGCTGCGGTAATTCCATGTGAGCTGTAAGCCCCGGGCTGCTGAAAGACCTTTGCTGCCAGTGTGAATTCATGTTCCCGTAATGCTGCAGAGCCAGGGTGGTTGCCACCTGTGTCTCGTCAGCTCAGGCTAGCAGGAATGTGGCTTCTCCAGCTGCAGCTGCTCAAGTCCCTTTGCCTAGGATTGGGATGGGGGATGTGAGTCTTCAGCGGGCAGCTGGAAGAGCAGGAGGGGAGCTGGAGTGTCCTGCTTGTGGCTGTTGTTCCAGCCAGCCCGTGGCCAGGAGGGCAGAGGGGAGCACCAGCAAGGTGCTGATGCTGCTGACGTGTCCTGGCACCCCTGGTGTGGCTCTTGCGCCTGCTTAGGCAGAGCCAGTGCTCCCTGTGCTGGTTTTACCCAGTTCATAGCACCTTTAGGACACGTCAGTGGCAGGAAAAGGTTTGGTTTAGCCCAGCATTTATAACGTTTTTCTTTTTTCTTCTGTGTAGGCTTATTATGCCCGTGATGCTCTGGCTAAGAATTTATACAGTCGACTGTTCTCCTGGCTTGTTACCAGGATCAATGAGAGCATTAAGGTATTGTTGTTTTGTGCTTGTAAAAAAATCCATAGAAATCCTTTGAATTAGAGTGGACAGTAAAACAGTATTTGCCAATTTCATTTTTCCTGGCTGTTACACGCAAATAACTGTATCACAGCTCGACAAATTGCTCTCTGCTCTGTTCTTAAGCTTATAAAAATATTCACATTAAGTGTATTTTAGGAAACCATACTTAACATTTAAGTTTGCAGTATTTGACAGCCTGCTTATGAGGTACATTAATTTTCTTGAGTCCCAAGTATGCTATGTACAGATGACTGACTCAGTGTTTAATTTTGTTTAAGGCACAAACAAAAGTGAGAAAGAAGGTAATGGGGGTGTTGGACATCTATGGCTTTGAAATTTTCGAGGTAAGACCTTTATAATGGTAACCATTTAGTGGGAGAGCTGTTATTAAAGCTTAACAGAGTTGTTCATGAATTTATAATCAGAATACATGTAATTTGACTCCAGTATGTCATGCTTGATGAAAAAAAAAACAAAAAAACACTAGAAAAGTAAGCCAAAGAGAGATGTCTTAACATGTCTGACAATTGAAACAAAAAATTATGAAAGTCAAACTTGTGTTTTTACACCATAGATAAATAAGTATTTATGGCGGATAAGCGAAATATATTTTGTTGTGACATACGTTCTGAGCACAGGAGAAACTCTGGCACTGTCATTTCTGCCCTGAGGCATTTTGTGGATGTCTTTGAATAAGCCGTGTATCCTGAGAGAGGGAAAAAAAAACCCAACAAAAATGATATTTTGTTTTCCTGTCAAAATTAAACAAGGGCTTACATTGCATTTCATCTCAATTCACTTAGATAAATACTCTGTACCTATTCCTAGCTAAAGATCTGTGGCTCACTGCTGTTTGTTTACAATAGTATTTTTAGACTGGTGGTATTCTGAAACAAAACAATCAACGAGGAGTTTTTAATTGGGTTAGAGAGCACCAGGGACAGGGCATTTTCATAAATCTTGTTCTGACAGTTTTTGTTAAGAGATTTATAGTCTTGGTTGGAATCTGTATGTGTTTAATCTAGAAACTCATCTGGGGAGAAAAAATCAGTAGAAAACATGCAATACTGACCCACTTCCCTACATCCCTCTTAGAAATCTGGGGAGGGTGTTTAAACTGTGTTGGAAACAGGAATAATCCAGAAAAAAGTAATTGTTCGTGTGAGGGTGGTGTAAGTTTCATTTCAGAAGCAAAACATCCAACCGTGTGCGAATCAGAGTAGCTCTGTGAAGAGGAAAAGGAAAGCTGAGAGCTGCCTCAAGGGCTTGCTAAGCAAGGTTGTGTTGTTTGCATTAAACACAAGAGCACATTTATGACAATATGGTGCGAGAGGTCAGGTGGCTGAGCGGGGATCCTGGTGCCAGATCTCTCTAGAGCTGGTCCTTGCAGTAGCTTTTAGGAAGCTGGCGCTGGAATGGTGCTGCTGGCATCCTCGGGCTTTAAGGACTCTTGTTTTCCCTAGCTCCCCTGTGTTTGAATAGGTTAGACAGGCACAGGGAGGTGGGACACAGAAGCTTGCACCAGCACATGAGCCAGCTGAGGGTTTGTGTTTGTGGGATGGTGTTCCAGAGACAAGGCTTTTTCTCGCGTGTAATTTTCATCTTTTATACATTTGGCATCTCAGAAGGTCGTGAGTAAGTGGCTGAGTGCAGGAGAAAAATGAAAAAACAGGGCTCTTTCCACTTACCTGTCATACTGAATTACAGTGTAGCTTTCTCAAAAGCTGAAAACTCAAAAGCTTTAAAATAATGGGGGTAGTTATTGTTCACTCCTTTAAATGCCGAGTATTTGTTTTCCTGGAAAAGGTGGGGAAGGTTCTGCCTTGTGACTTGAGGATCAAATTCATCAGTACATTCATACAAAGTGTGACTCTCTCTCATGAGTTAAGACCTATGGTAAGAATAGTAGCCAAGCAGCTTGGTTCAGCATCACAAAAGTAATTGAATTATTGTTTAAAGTTAATTATATTAGAGCAACTAATCAATAAGTAAAATTTTAACACTATGCAGCAACATAAGTCAAGGAAAATTTAATAATGCCTTAAGATGTATAGCATAACAAACACAGTGGAATTTGGAGTGTTTTGCTGTGTGGTACATTTGTAAACACGATAGTTAAAACATTCAAAATATTACTTGAGGTGTAGTTAATGCCAGTAACGTATCCATCTAATTATAAGTGACTTAAAACTGATGACTGAAAATGTGCAGCTCCCTCTTGAACCCAATTCTTAAGTCAGATTTTGATTTTCACATCTTTCCTGAAAGCTAGAACTAATATCAGCTCTACAAAGAATGTTTGTTGGCAAAAATGCACTTGAAAGGCTTCACCCCTAAACTTGTGCCTTTTAAATGTGCAAGCTGTTTGATGTGCTGAGGGTAGAAATGCCTGCGTTAATCATGTTTCCACTCGGGAATCAGGTAAGTTTGTCATCAGTGTGTGGCCTTTGACCTGAAGTGGCCTTGTACCCTGGAGACAGAACGTTTCAAGGTGTAGCAGAAGTGTTTTATATACATGCACAGTATTTACACAGGAAGCTCAATACCACTGGGATAAGTAGCAAGGAATGTGTTTACTGAAGGGTGATTTTTACATTTTAAATTTTTTTTCTTCGTTTTTGAGGTTTTTGTTTTGTTTCGTAATGGGTGGGGCACAATATTTCTTGGGCCTTATTTCTGTTCAGGATGATTGATTGGATCATCCTACAGTTCCTTGTGTAAGAAGAGTGAATAAAGAAATCCAGATTTACCATTCTGAAAGATCCTACACTTCACCTTCTTGATGACAATAGCAGTCTTGTTCCATTATATGCAAATTGAAGCTTTTAAATGAGATTTTTTCATCTATTTTTGAAAGATTAATTTATTTACTATTCACTGTTTCTGCAATTTTCTGTAACTTAAGATGAAGTTAACTTACAAAGGTAACTGGAAGTTTCTTGGAAATTAACAGAGAAAAGATACCTGGAGTATTGACACTGATTCTTTGGGATTTGGGTTTTGCTAGTGTATTTATCAAACACAAACCCCATTTTTCAGACAAACACAGAAGCCATCCAAGAAAGTAGATATAAAGACTTGGCTGTCTAAAAATTCAGATTAGGGAATTTAAATCTATCAGTAATCCTCAGCCTCTGTGGGTTTGGCAGATGTCAGCAGCAAGCTTGGCTACGCAATCCACAAAATAGGTGCTGTAAAGCTGTGTTTATTTTTGAATCCTGCCATGCCTTTTGTGGTAAGCCAAATGCTGGGACTGAATGTTTGCAAAGCGAAACGCTGAAATTTTGGGTGGCTCTGTGCGAATTGTCTGTGGGCAAGGCTTTAGGGACTAGGATTAGCGTGAAAATGCAGGCTGGAGGGCCGGGCTGGTTGTGTAACCGTGCTGCTGGAGTTTGGGCAGTGGCCTGAAGCCTGACACTAATTGCTCCAAGTATGTTTATCCACGTTTCTGAGCGGCTGCGTGCGTAGTCAGTGTGCAGTCTAGACTGTGATTTGAGATGGGGTAGGGATGATGGCTGGTGGCAGCGGCAGTTTTAGAGTCAGCTCGATTCCAGGCTTCCTGGGGTAGGTTTGGGGCTGTTCCCGTTTTAGTCCATGTTTGATTGTGTATTTTTGGGCAGAAGCAGTTTCTGGATCTCTGCAGAGTGTCGGGGCGGGGTCGTGGAAGGGTGGGCTTTGTGAACAAGAAGTGGAGGCTGTAGGAGGCAGATGATGGTGGGGGGCCTGGCAGGCCTCAGCAGAGACGAGCAGAAGGCTCTCTCCGTTTGCTTTGGGTGTTGAGTTCCCTGTTGTGTACATTTCCTGTGGAGACAAGAAGTAGGGTATGTAAAAATGAATGTCATGGAGCGAGTGTGAGTATTTCATCCTGCCCAGCCCTTCAGAGGCAGAAATGTCTGTGTGTGCTAGTTGGCTTAAAGGCTTTATTCTGAATATTCAGGCGCCGCTCCGCAGCTGGTCCATATGATGAAGTTAATGATTTGGAGTGCAGTTTTATGAAGGTTAACGCTGCCAAACAAGGCTTGCTGTTGAAATTTGCCAGGCCTTGAGAAGGCAGTTTGGGAGTCTGAGTATTTTCTGCTCAGACCTTTGGTGGAGCTGTTTGTTCCAAGTATTTTAGCCTGACAAGAAACTGGGGTGCACCAGCGATAGAGCTGCAGGGAGGGACTGGTTCCATTTGGTTGACCTGAGGTGCTGTGACTGCCTTGTCTTTGGGGACAGCATCTGACCAACTCCTTTTGCTCCAGCTACGCAGGAACATGCAGAGACATGGCAGAATGCACCACATTCTGTGTAAAACCCACCAGTAAATAAAAATATCACCATCAAACCAGCCGAACAAGCCACCCAGCGGTAAAACCAGGTCCATTTCTCACAGTCTGTGATGCATTTTGATAGCACTTCTTTTTATTTAAGGCAATTAGCTTGTTACTTGTGTGTAAAAGTCCTGTGAGGTAACAGAAAGAAGCTTGGTCATGCTGCATGTGCTATGTAAGCTGTCATCTGGACAGCAATAAAAATGACAATATCTTTATTGAGGGAATCTGTTAGAAATAAGAATACATTTCCATTATAGTAACAAGTTTGTAGTTGTGTTAATTATCTGTTTTTAGAGGAAGGTAACCAAATAAGGAGCAGTAAGCATTGAAAATGTCTTTCTGAGATGTTTAAGGGGTGAAAAAATAGGGGAGATATTTCCACTTTCACCATAAACCTGCACAACAGCTTGGTCCTGTTGCTGACTGGTTGCTTTGCCTTTTTCTATCCTGTTGCTTTCTTGAAGGACTTTACAGTTTCAGAGCATATTGAGCTCTGAGAGATTGCTCCTGGATCAGGGTCTTCCCCCCACACCCTCAAGGATTATTTTACAGGAGAGGCGTCTAGTTATTTGCTAGCAGGATGACATATTAGACAAAAAAAAAGAAAATTCTGAGGAGGAAATTGACTTATCAGGATCTCATTTTATTTTCCTTTTTTTTTCTTTTCTTTTTTTTTTAAGAATCTGGGAACCCTTTCTTCATGTCTTGACTTTGGCTCTAACTCATCCGTGGATATCTGTTGTTTTGTTAGTTGCCTTAATCTCCAGACCATAATTTCCAGCTGCTTTTTCTAGGCTGTCTACCTTGCAACAGATTTCCTTTTTGAAACTGTTCAACCCTTTGCTGATGCCCAGAAGTTTATCATATACTGGCAAGCAGCAGTGCCAAAATGTGTGTACCCAGCCCTCTGCTCCTTCTGGCAAAGCCCAGTCTAGTGGGAAAGAGGAGAACTGAATTTTTAATCTATAATTGATCAACCTCCTCTGCTGCCAAGTGTTATGCAAGAGAGGAGCTTTACAGAGAGGGACCCTTGGTTGGACTCCTAGGTGCCAGGGAGATTTTAAAATACTGTTAAAGCAATAATTTCCTGAAGTGATGGGATGCCCAAAGCAGAGATGCATCCCAGGAAGTTAATCACCATTTAATTAATCGCATTATAACGTAAGTATTCAGAGAGGCTTATTTTGCAACATGCAGGTTTATGAAGTAAATCCCATTGGCTGGCTGTTTGCAGCAGAGGAAATACTTGAAATGCTGGAGCAAAAATACACAAATGCTCTGCTTCAGGTTGTGAGAGTAATGTTTTGCCCTACAGCAGCTATTTCTGTCTTAGTAGAGGAATGGTTCTGATTATACAGTAGGTTCTTGCCTGTTTGTAATTCCTGCTGTTCCAGGGCTGTAATTTATCAGGTTGAGTTTGTTGAAGTGAGAGTACCTGGGTTTACCCATGAATCACACCTGCACTGGATTCACCTTAGCTTCTCTCGCCCTTTTAAGTCCAAATTTGGTTCAGACCTGTGTGCCTGGATAGGAGAGCTGGGAGCAAGATGGATTTCAGATTGCCTGGTTCTCTGCCTGGCACACAATAAGGGCTGAAGTTGGTTGAGCTGCACAAATATGGAAAATGGATAACCCCTGAAGCTTCAGCATAGATCTTTCTTGCTTCCATGAGGTACACTGAAACATGGCTTGATTACATACAGTGGAATATTTAGAATTAAAAGATGTGCTTCTCTGGTTCTTTGCCTATAGAGATATTTACACAAAAGCCCAGAGCAGTCTCGTTTACAGGAAATAAGCTTGATTGCTCAAAAGTTTGTATATGTAAACAGAAAAGAAAGGGATAAATATTGATAACATGCCTTTACTAAATTTGCAAAAAATTTTGAAAAATTGTTATAACTGAGTTACGTTACAACTGGGTCATTGCTTTCTGAGATTAAAATGGTATCTTTTCTCATTTTCTTTAAATGCAATATTCCCATTTTGCTGATTTTTCACTTCCTAGCATTTATATTCCTTAGTTTCATCTCATAAACTCGTATGCTTGTGTGGTCATACATAAAACCCCCTATCCCCAGGCACCACAGTAGCATATAAATTGAATTTGCTGGTTGGTTTCACCCTTCATTCCACCGTTCATATCAGTGAAGTGAGTATGTTGGTCTTTTATCATCATTACTTTTGCCATCTGGCTTTTTCTCTCGGGGCCTGGTGGAACTACTTGGGGTCACCTGCTTACATTAGGAGGTGGTCACAGATTCTGATGCCTGGAGCTGTGTTGATGTTTTTAAAAAACTTACTTTCTGGGGCTATTCGTGATAGAGCAGAAGTATCAGTCTCTGTATGTCTTTTTCCCTTCTCGTATTGATGTAAAAGTTCATTTTAATGACATCAGTCCTGTTGATTTGAACAGTCTCATGACTTGAAATGTTTCAGTTTTCTTTTAAAAGATGCTTTTCCTTTAAATACATCTCATGTATTTTTTTAGCTGTACGTGTTCATATAATGAATTTGAAGAAGTGTTGCAGGACACATTTTTGTCAGTGTGGTTGCAGACTGAGCAATGCGTAGATTTTTGAACTGGCTCTGAACAAGAATGAAAGATTAAGAAGGAAGAGGACATATCAAGAAACACCTACAAAGGTGTGACACTGATGACATACCTGAGTCTGTGGGTTTGGATCCACAACATCTGCTTAATTTGGGGGAAACAGTGGAGAGGACACAAAAAATGGAACACCTATAAACTTTATTAGGCAGGTGGAAGGTAAGAATTTATTCCTGCTTAATGGAAAGGTACCCAGTTTTCAGTTTTAAGCAGGTGTCTTAGTTGCCTTATCATCTTTGGAAATTGTTGGAAACTGGGTACTCAAAAGTGAATTTGAATTCTGTGTGGGGAGAGAAGTTTAGAAAGTGTCTAATGTTGATAGGAAAATGCCCTGTTTTAGGCATTTTCTGTTCATAAATCTAATGGAGACATTTCTACCTGAGACCACTAAGAGATTTTTAGCTTTTTTTTTGACAAAAATATTTTTGTCTGCTTCACATTGGTATTTTACTGGTATAAAAATGTATAAAGTCAGCAACAAACCATATATGTTTTTTTCAGATGATTCCATGGTGCACAAGTGGAATCTTTCAAAGAGGAAGTTAGGTAAAATATTAAGCAGCAAAGAATATTTTCTGTAGGACTTCCAAGCACCTGGATGTAATAGCTGTGGCTCACAGATAGAACTTTGTAGCTAGTCTATAGAATAACTTTATTTTTGCATGGAGAAGAAATTTTTTAAGAGTTCAAAACTTGGTATTCATGAAATACCAACCATGAAGGTTGATAAAGAATTAAGCTGCATGAGCAAGATGCCGTTATTTGTGAAGCGAGAACCGTGGTGAAGTAGGCTTTGATTTTTGTCAGTGAATTTTTCTACTCCTTTAAATTTAGTGTTGCATCTGATAAAAGATTCAGAGGATAAGCTGAGGGCGGTTGGTTGAGCTGTATCTATAAATTCAACATGACTTTAAGCCTATCTCAGGTGACGTTCTGTTTTCCCAGCACCTTCATTTAATTTGAGAGACTGTGTGGTTTTACATTCCCTGAAGGTTTTATTTTGTATTCCACAGTGCTTTCAAAGGCATAGTTAGAAAGCTGCTATTAAAATGCAGGGATTGAAGTGATGCCCTCGACATTAAAAGCAGCAGAATTACAGCATGGAAGAGAAGCTGACACCTTGAGAAGATACGGTCTTAATTTTTTTTTCCCCCCTTAAAATTTCCTAAGAATGTTTGATAGCTGTTTCTCAGTTTTTGGGTCTGACTGCACTGCTTCTGTGTTGGTCAAACCCCTTTCTGTCACTTAATACAAGTTGTCAGCATAAGGAGCAAGTAGTCTCTGATGGCTGGATCCCTCCCTGTCTCCTGAGTGGGTTTAGTGATGTGCTATCACTTATATGGGTTACTCTCTACTGCTTTCAAAAAAAAAGTCAGAAGTCCTTTAGATCCCTTCTAGTTCTGTTGTATCTGTTCATTTCTAGAAGACCTTCATTAAAATATTTGGGGGTACAATTCATTTGTGAACGTTTGTATATGCTTTGTGGAGCCCTCACATAATTAAAAATCATGAGATATTCATTAAGGGGGAATAAATGCACAACCTCTGTTACCTTACTCAGAATTGCTTCGAGATAAACACTCTAATTGTTTTCTTCATAGAGGATTTTTTAAAACCTGCTCTTTCTGAAGTGTTTTTAATTTACCAAATGTCTTCTGGTCTGCTCAGAGTTAAGCATTTTGAGAATTTCAGTAATTTCAAACATTTTCCCTCATTTTCTTTGCCGTAATTACCTGTCTTAGCCTTTTGCTCTGTATCATTCATAAACAACATTACTGCTGCTCTTCAATAGCTTTTTTCCTGGAATAGCAATTTTCAGTGGCTTGGCAATGTCAAATAGAATTTCATAGCTCAAAGTGAGCGATTTGTGGAGAGCTCTGTGGATTTTGGTTTTCCTTTTTTTTTTTTTTTTTGGCAAAGCCATAAATATCACAGATACACAGCAAACCAGGAAAACATCTAGCAATTACTTTAATGTATTGTTAATGACCTTTCAGTTAGATGGTTTAGCTGGATTTTCTGTTCAGTTTCCATCCTCTTTTGATGACCAAGCCTGTATAATTTGTGAGCAAAAAGTCCTGCAGGCCTTTTAATCAGGATAACCTGGTCTGTTGGACAAGCAGTCTCTCTGAGTTGGGTGGCATGTGCCTGGCAGGAGGATGCAGAGTGTGTTCTACCCTTTCTCTTTGTCTGGGTGATGTGACAGTTGGGGTCCTTTTACTTCAAACTCAGTATATCTGAAGTGATGGCCTTATCTGAATGTGTCAAGTAAACTTATCCTCATTCTTCCTCCAGTTTTCTCTATTCCCTTCCCAGTTCCCCTCTCCTGTTGCTGAGATTTGTATGCCCAAGGTTATAAATAAGGCTTTTAGAGGCAAAAAGTACCTGGTGATTTAGAGACAGGGCAATGCAAGAATGCTGTTGTGTGTTATGCTCTGATGTGCCTCAACCTCTTGGTTTATTTGATAATATTTCGACAGTACCTAAAGATAGACTCATCTACAAAGATGTAATATGTAACATTTATGTAGTACTTTGCATTTTCAGTGATACAAAGATTGATCTACTTGGTACGCTAAATAAATGCTAATAGATGTATTCTGTATTGTTATGGAAGTAGCATAAGTACTGACTGCAGTTTATGTAATTTCTTTTTCAACAGAATGCAGTAAGTATGACCTGTTTGCAGTGCTGATTTTGCTGCATGCCAAATTTTAACTCTCATCTAGAGCTATGCAAGTTTTGCAATCTCTGAGTGATAATTGCAGTTGGTGAGAGGGGCAGCGTTTGTGGCTGAGGAATTTTGGTGATCAGCTATGATTTTGCTTCATTTAAAACTAAAATGATAAAAGTAATCTGTGCTACCTCAATACTTTCTAATCTGCTTGTGTGTTCTTAATCTCATTTAGCAACCAGATCCTTAATTCGAAACGTTCAAATGATTGCAGTTGCCTTCAGTGATGAAAATTCTATCAGCATAATTGAAGCTTCACAGGTGTTGTTTAGCAGATTATTTGGTCCTTTAGAAAGGCACAGTGTCATGTCACAGCCTGTGATGGGGCAGTCACCGAGCCTCCTTCCTGTGCCCACCCCTCCTGCTGGGGTCTGCTCCTCTCCCTGGTCCCTTCTGCAAAGGGTCACGCATCTGCTTGCTCCCTAACCCAGTTTTAGATGAATTAGCCTGTTAGAGGAACTTTAGTCAGTTGTCTTTTGTTTAGTCTTTTGTTTCCTATCATTTCAAGGGGCAGTTTGTTGGCAAGGAGGAGGTGGGTTGACCTCTGGAGCCAATAATCTCTTAACCCAGGCTCAGCTGCAACTGGAATAGCAGCTTGAGCCTTGTTCTGTAGGGAAATAGGATACTTTATTGGCTGCTGAGTGGAAAAGAGCTAATGCTACTGTCATGATTTTATTTATCAGACCCTGCAGGAGACTACATTTTACATATGGGGGTAGATTAGGGCAGGCAAAACTTTTGTTGTTTATTCCCTGACACCACAGGTGTCCTTATGACTTCTTGAAAGGAATCAGTACGGAGGCATCACGAATAAAACCTACAGAGGTTTTTGTCCTTCCCAATGGACAAAGCCTCAGGGAAGGATTTGGTCTAAAATTTCTAAACTAATCGTGATCTCAATCAAATATTACTCCAACCATCACATCACAAAACTGGAAGGAGTAGTTAATACAGCAGCTTGTTGACCTGCAGCTGCTGCAGTAACTTACTTCAGCTGGGTTCCAGGCTGTTTACACAAAGCAAACTCAAACATGTTTCATCTGACAGGACAACAGCTTTGAGCAATTCATTATCAACTACTGTAATGAGAAGTTGCAGCAGATCTTCATTGAACTTACCCTCAAAGAAGAGCAGGAGGAATACATCCGAGAGGTAATACTTGAATGGATCTTTCCTTATCCTCTTCCTGTTGTCCCTGTAACGATACACAGGCATGCAGGCTGGAGCCATTTTTCAGGCAACAGAGGCACTTTTTGACCACAGGACTGACATGGAGCATGTTTGTGTGGGGCTGTGTGGTAGTTACATTAAGCAAAAAAATGTTGGTTTGGCATTTGTTTCACGTTATGAATTCTCCAGGTAAAAACCAGACCCAACTCTGATTCATTCATTGGCAACGATGACTGGCAGTTCTGAGCAAGGGCTAATTGATTTATTAGAACACTAATATCACTTTCTGGTATTAGTGCTGTTACCCTGCAGCCTGTGTTTTGGATTACACAGCAATGCCTGGGATGCACCCCAAGAACAGCCACGGCCAGTCCTTTCTCAAAGAGAATCGGGTGGCTAAAATAATAATAGCACGCCACATGAAAGAAAACAGAAATAGAGCTTTGGTTCTAGTGTTCTTTCAGGTAAGTATTGAAGGGAGCCACATGAGCTTTATGGATAAATTTAAGATGTCCTGTGGAGCCCAGCCTCTGGTGTTTGATGTTATTCCGAGAGTGAACATCAAGCTAAAGTTTTAATAGGTTTTAGCAGTGCTCCACGTGATACACAGAGCTCAGACAAAATACCAGCTCCCAGCTGTAAAAACTGGCATGCGCTGTCTGTAGTCAAACTGGATGATACCATTTTGCTGTATAAACATTTTTTAAAATTACATAAAGCTCCTGCCTTATGATCCTGAGGATAACATGAAATTTCGGCATGTCTTTTTAATTTTGCATTTAGTGGTGAACCATCATCACTGCAATTTGGTTCTTGAATGATATTTTAAATACTCAGAGAAAAGTAAACTGTAAGAAGTACCACAGAGTGCAAATTAAGAATGAAATTAATATTTTCCTTCTTTCAGTCCTTTGCCCTACCCGTGTTACCTCGTGATGCATTGGCATCTCCTCCTGGAAATTTTATCACTGATGTTCAGAAAAAAAAAAATGGGATATTAAGAACATCTGAACAACAGTCATACTCTGGATTTTTCAGATGGTCCTATCTAAATTTAGCCCTCTTTCTTCCTCCCATAAAAAAAAAAATCCCAACAATGAAGAACTTAGCAATTTTGATCTCGGGAGCTTGCAGTGACATGGGCTGATTTCCTTGTGGCCAGTGGGAGCGTGGGCAGCACGGGAGGAGCCTGGCCTGGCGCCAGGGAGTGCATGGGAAGCTGACATGGGTGGGGGAAAGGAATGGAGAGCGAGTTTGGCAGCCGCTCAGGGACACTCATTTTGCGCAGATAATGTTAGTAGTAGATGATTGCATTCTTTTTTTCTCCTTAATAAATGAGTTGTTGGTAAGCATGCAGAATTAAATTTGAAAGTAATACCATGGTTAACTGGAATATCATTTTAAATTGCCTAGAGGAAACGCTCCCTCCATTGTTTTCCTGTTCATACATTCATTTATATTTTCTTATAGGGAATTGAATGGACTCATATCGAATATTTCAACAATGCTATCATTTGTGACCTAATAGAAAATGTAAGTTGTATTCAAGAATCTCTCTGGATAATTTTTTAATGCATGGATTTAATTTAGCTGTAAAGTCTGTATGCATCGTCATGCACTAAATTTTGTGAAACATGCCATTCATTGTATTATTTGTCTTACTTTGTATGGTAGAAGTTTATTTTACTAAAAAGGGTTTTTTTATAAGCTATGTTGCTTTTGTAGAAATATTCATCAGTACCTACATGAAAAAACAAACAACAAATCAAGCAGCTCTTAAATGTTTACGTTTAGGGCTGTTTTCAATAGCAGATATCACATGCTGCATTGTAATTAACATTTCTTTTCATATGGAAACTAGAAAACTCAGTTACATGTTACTGAGTGTTTGAGGTACTCAAAGTACTTGTATATAATGAGAAGACTTCCAATGCAAGAAAGATAAAATTCCTTAACAATCAGAAAAGGATTTTTAACCATTTACGTAACATTTACATTTACTTTTAACCATTAACATAAAGTATGTGCTGGTTTTACCATAAATTGGATACTTTCAGTTGAGTGGGAGTTGCTACAGTCTGAGTAAATGACACGGAACTTCAACGTGAATTTCAGGATTCAGATCTCATAAAAAGTCTTTCAAAAATGCAAGTGCTAAAAATCAGTTGGGAATGGTCGTGAGGTAGAAAGAGCCAAACTTTGAGATGGCTTGAAGAATATTTTTCTGGATCGCAGAAGTCAAACAGGAGAATGGTCTCCTTTTTGTGCTGTGATGGAAACATGTGCTAAAGCTCTTGTTTTGAAACTTCAGAACCAAACTGGAATCCTGGCCATGCTGGACGAAGAATGCCTGAGACCAGGAACTGTTACTGATGACACCTTTTTAGAAAAACTGAACCAGGTCTGTGCCACTCACCAGCATTTTGAGAGCAGGATGAGCAAGTGCTCCCGGTTCCTCAATGACACCTCCCTGCCTCACAGCTGCTTCAGGATTCAGCATTACGCTGGCAAGGTACCTGGTGAAGGGAGCACATGGCGTGTGGGGGCTGGTGTAGCTGATTAAAAAGTCTAGACCTGTCTTAATCTTTTTTTGTCCCAAGCCGAAAATCTGTGGTTTGGGCTGGAAGGCTTTAAGAGATGTTGGAATGGACCTTAAATATCACCAAGTTCCCAGCCCCTGCCATGGGCAGAGACACCTTTCACTGCAGCTCCATCCAGCCTGGCCTTGAACACTTCCAGGGATGGGCCAACCACAGCTTCTCTGGGCAGCCTGTGCCAGGGCCTCACCACCCTTACAGCGAAGAATTTCTTCCTAATAACTAATCTAAACCTGCCCTGTGTCAGTCTGAAGCCATTCCCCCTTGCCCTGTCACTACAAGCCCTTGTACAAAGTCCTGCTGCTCTGGCTGAAGTCAAAGCAGTTCTCCTTTCACCAAAGGAGAAAGGTGCCCCAGGTGCTTTGGTGCTGCTGTTAGGTCTCTGGAAATAAATCATTGCTCACAGTGACAAAAGTTCACGCACATTTGTAGGCAACATATTTTGGAAAACATGTTCTTTGTCACTGAATTAGCTGCAGTCCTTAGTCACATTGTTGAGAAAAAGCAGTTTTTGTCCATTTGAAGGACCTGAGTTTGATACTCTGTGTTTAAACAGATGGAAGAGAAAGCTATACAGAGGGCTTGCAAACGTATTTGCATTTTACAACATAAGCAGTATGAATAAGTACAAGTCTGACAGCTTTCAGTGTGTAACACATTATGACTTTTTATTAATTAAAATCAAAATAATTAAATTTGTAGACTGAAGACAATATATTTAAAAAAAAAATAAAAGTAAATGTAGGGTTGAAATTATACCTCGTCTGAATCTGCTGAAGTGATGTTTTCACTCAGTAAAGCATATTTGGAAAGTGTTTCATTTCCCTTGGACTGCTTAATGCTTCTTGAAATTTTCTCAATCTTACAATTTTGAATCACTCAATAATTTTCTCACTCAGAATAGTCCTGGAAATATCAGACTTTCAGCCTTTCAGGCAGCCATTCACTAACTTAACTTTATTTGCCAGGAAGAGTTTGTAACTGCATATAATCTATCAGTGGTTAATACCTAGATATTTCTTTGGTTGTCAAAAATCTAAGTAGATTGAAAATACCCCAGTACTTTGAGAAGGACTGTGCACAGATTGTGTCTTAGCAGGCAGTGAGGGTCTTTGTTACAGGCATTCACTTCCCCAGCAGAGTGAATTCCTCCTATTTTGGGAGGAATGTTGTTTTTCCATCCTCAGCTGAGAACATTTTGATCTTGTCACTGGTCAACAAAAGTTTGACCCTCCTTTTAAGAAATATAAGTAATTTCATGTGAACAGCTGGGTTTTTTTTTTTTTTTCAGTAGTGGCATTTACTGCACCTGTCAGAAC
Organism: Cnemophilus loriae; assembly: GCA_013397755.1. Taxonomy (NCBI): domain Eukaryota; kingdom Metazoa; phylum Chordata; class Aves; order Passeriformes; family Corvidae; genus Cnemophilus; species Cnemophilus loriae. Next base: position 74,073 of record VZTF01007031.1, on the reverse strand, counting down.
CAGAAACGTGTTCTCTAAAGTAAAATGCTGCCTGAGTTCCCAGTAACTTGCTGCTGTTTAAAATACGTGTCAGTACTATTTTCATCCAGTATTCTGTGTGCATAGTACATACCTATGCAGAACTGAGAAATCACAGATCTGAAGAAGAATCTGTATTACCAGCCAGATGACTTGTCACAATTAATCAAATAAGTTTCCTGCCCTCAAAAATTAAAAAAGCCAGTAGCAATCTGAGATGAGCATGAAGTTCCTCTGGCTGCCTCCTGGGTACCCAGCTGCAGGTCACAACTTTGTACTCGTGCTTGTTGTTATTGGACTGCTTTCCTGGTAAAAGTCCTTTAAAATAACAGTCCCCTGGGGGCTGCACAGCTTGCTGCTTGCACTGTGATAGCAAGAGGTGATATTCCATATCTTGTTTTAGTTAGGCAAATAATGTAAGCATTAGTACTTTGAAGGGAAAGGGTATTTTTGCTGTTTTGATTCACAAGAGAGGGAGAAAACCTCGTCAGACAAAAAAAAAAAGAAAAAGATTGTTATGGAGTCTTGGCAGGTGGTGGTGTGTCAGAGTTCTCATGGAAAAAGGGTTTCTTCCACTTCAGAAACCAGAACTGATCGACGCAGGGAACTGTTGGCAGTATGAGAAAATGCATCTTTCTCAGGTAGCAAGTTCACAGACATTTTATCCAGCAAGAACTCATCCAAACATCAGATTGAAAATGAAAGCCGAAATATTTTTTGTTTCTTTTGGACAATGTGTAAGAAGGAGAAATCAATTTCTTGGGTCAGTTTTGAACTGGTCTATGTTGTAGCTGAAAACCTGCGCTGATGAGACTCTTCTCTGTTGTTCAGGTTATGTACCAGGTGGAAGGATTTGTTGACAAAAATAATGATCTTCTGTACCGTGACCTCTCCCAGGCCATGTGGAAGGCCAACCACTCCCTTATCAAAGCCTTGTTCCCAGAAGGAAACCCTGCTAAGATCAATCTGAAGAGACCACCAACGGCGGGTTCACAGTTCAAGGCTTCAGTTGCTACCCTGATGAAAAATCTCCAGACAAAAAATCCAAACTATATCAGGTAAATTCCTCAGTGCCGAAGATCTGGCGAATTTGTTTGGTGAGGTTATAAAAAACAAAAACAAATCTTGATGTCCAAGGATAAACTATTGAAATCTGTGGTTTAAACTCACCATAAAAGTTGTTGCCACGTACAGCGCTGCAAAGAGATGTCTCTTTCGTTTCCCCTTCGCAGGTGCATCAAGCCCAACGACAAAAAGGCTGCGCACATTTTCAACGAAGCCCTGGTGTGCCACCAGATCCGGTACCTCGGCCTGCTGGAGAACGTGCGGGTCCGGAGGGCGGGCTACGCCTTCCGCCAGGCCTACGAGCCCTGCCTGGAGAGGTACAAAATGCTCTGCAAGCAGACCTGGCCCCACTGGAGAGGGCCGGCCAGGTAGGCAAACAGCAGTATTCCGACCTGTCCTCTGTGAAATTCCTGTCTGCCACGTGTCCTGAGTTTTTAATTGTTTTGCATACGTTGCGAAAGGAATATAGTGCAGCCTTTACTGCTTCGGGTCTGAGAGAAAGGGTGTAAGAGAGACAGAGGTACTGCAGTGGATTCAAAATTACTGGGAGGTCTGGAATGATCAGGAGGGCACTTATCTTTAATAACCAACTTTCAAAGTGTAAGAACACTCATTTCGTTGAAGACAGCTGTACAATCTTCCTCTGCCCTTTCAGGAATAACTTTACATAATGATTGGGGAATGATTATGAGATAATACCTCTTGCAAATCAATTGTATTAAATATATACTTTTAAATTGCATAGTATTCACATGTATTTTTGCAAATAATGTCTGGGACGGGCAAATAAGCTTCTATTATTTCTTTTTACATGTGGCCACCAAAAGCATGATTTAAATATCTTTCATAATTGATTAACATCTTTTAGCTACAATCGAAGTCTTTAGGCTATCAAGATAATGGTGGCAGTGCAGTATTGGTAACAATAGCATTGCAATAATCATCACGAAGATCTGCACAGTTCCTCTCTCCTTTTTTCTGGTGGTGTTCATAAAATGCATTTGGTAAGAGTGGAACACTGGCATTTGTAAAACTCGTCAGTCTTTGTTTCACATTTTGACGTTAGTGTGAGAGCCCTTCCTTTTTCCCTTTTTGTGTTTTTAAGTAAAATAATTATAGATGTAAGAGGAAAAAATAGGCCGTTGCTGATGCTGCAAAATAAAATTTGCCCTTTTTTTTCATCAAATTATTCTGAATCTTTACAGTGATTATTCTTGCCTTTAGCTGAATAACCACTGAGTAAATGAGTTAGGTTTTCAATCTTCTTATGTCAAGCACTATTTAAAAGTTTAAAATATGCTTTCATATACTTTCCATAAATTAAGCTGTGAATATGTAAACTAAGAAGTTTTAGAGCTGGGGGTCATGTTTGTTAAGCTCATTTACTCCTTCTTAGGGCTGGAGTAGAGGTGCTGTTTAATGAATTGGGAATCCCTGACGAGGAATTTTCATTCGGTAGATCAAAGATATTCATCCGCAACCCAAGAACAGTAAGTGAAAAATGCCTTCTGCAAAATCAAGCCCTCTCTCATGAGGACAGCCTGCTATGAGCTGCATCATTCACTACCTGATTCCTACAGATTTTTCTACATGTAGGGCTTCGATATATTGCTGTGAATGTAGCATTAAAAAAACCACTTTTTAATGTTAGACCCATTAAAATCAATGTGAATCAAGATTCTACAATAGCTGTCAGTCTTAATTTAATATAATTTTTGAGCACTGACTTGTGACATTGTATCTGCCACAAATCTTGTTGGTGTATCTGCCTATAGCTCTGTAGATGAATAAAACAACGTGTGTCTTGGGTGGACTTCAGTAAAGAGGAGATTTCTCTTACAGGAGCTGTGCTTATGGGTTTTTTTCCTTGTCTCTTCTCTCCTGCTGTTTTTCTTCCAATGTCAAACAAAACCCTAAAACCCGCCCCCCACACCCAGCTCTTCAAACTAGAAGACCTGAGAAAGCAGCGTTTGGAGGACTTGGCTACCCTAATTGAAAAGATTTACAGAGGCTGGAAGTGCCGCACTCGCTTCTTGTTAATGAAGAAATGCCAGGTTGTGATCGCTTCCTGGTACAGGAGATACGCAGTAAGATACCTTCCTTACTACGTGGGGGGGTTCTCTTCATTGTTTAATACATATAACCTTCATAGGATATATTTTCCTCAATTTGTACGGAGAGCTGTTGAAAGAATTCAGTTTTATGGTAATATTTAAGCACCAATAGCGGGAATAAAGAAAATTTGGTTTCTGTAGAATGCTATTAAGTGCATACACTGTGCTTGTTCTGAAATAATTAAAAAGCTCACCAGAGTCCTTTCGCTCTGGGAGAGCGGGGTTCTGTGGCTCAGCTGGGATGAGTCGTTTTCATTCAGCTAAAATGCTGTGCTTCCCAACACTTACAGTGCTTTCAAAACACATGGCTAATGTGTAAAAAATGTTCAGTAATATATATGTGCAGTTCTGTGGAATTCAGTCATTCCTAAGCCTTTTTGTGTTTTTTCCTTATTTGGAACATTTGCCTTTGACTCAAGAATGCTGCCTGGGAGGATCTTAGGGGTTTATTTTAATTATAACTCCTAAAACTTGTGATTCAGTATCATTATTGATACAGTCAGTCCTGAAGCAGTTTCAGATCTGTCTGTGGACTGGGTGTTCCGTGCCACGAACTGAACAGCACTGTTCCACAACTCCTTCACGTCCTCTTGGCAGTTAGTAAATAATACTGACTTATGTGATAAAAAAAGATTTGTTTGTTTTTAAAACCATTCTTGAACTTCTCAGCTGCTTTTTGTTATTGTTAGAGGACAGCACAAGCATATCAGAAACCTTGATAAAATATGGAAAGAAAGTCTTCAACTGCAAGTTGCAGAGTTGACAAATCCCTGTTTTTCAGTTGACAAGCACTTCTGTTTGTCCTCTTGAAAGCCATCAGTGTTTAGTTCAATTCTCTTGGATAATTAGAGGGAAGTAAAGATCATTTGGAAAAAGTATGACTGAAGCATGCTTTTTTACTGTAAAAACTCCTCTCTCTGAATTTATGTGACTGAAAGCACCATTCCTACAAACAGTACTGTTACGGAATTGCGTTGTGCCCGTGTGGCTTCTTATGATCTCATGCAGTCTTAATGGATTTAAAATGGAGTTACTGCAGCTAGATTGGCACAGCTTTAAATACAAAGAAATGAAAACGAATACACGACCAAGAAGTGCTGATTTCTTAACCGTTAAACCTTTATTGGGTCACTGGTGAAACATGGCAGCAGTTGTTTTATTGGTGATGATAGAGACATTTCCTCAGCCTCTCCATGTGGATGGAAGGCACCGTTCTCCTAACCCAACATGACTGGTAGGCACTGTGCTTTCGAAGGTTTCACGGGAAATGAAGAAAGCTTTTTTTAGTAATTCCTTGTGCTGGAGGCTTGACTCAAGGATCTGCAGACAGTTGTCTGTCTGTTGCCTTGCAGGGCATGACGGACGGCAGCCGTGGCATGAGGGTGGCCCAGAGGGGACCCTCTCCAGCTGGCTTGCAGAGATGTTCACTTAATAGGCTGAGTGGCAAGTCTAAAAGCCCTGTTGCAAAGTCTGTCAACTTAGTACTATACTAAATGCTGGGCTACTGGAGAACTGAGCTTTTTAGAAGGAAAATGCTTGCCTGTTCAGGAAATTTATAGTTCAACCTCGCATACTTAAATAATACTCCGGCATCTCATTCAGGAATCCATGGTTTTGGTTTTTTCCTCTTCCTGAGTTATTAGCATTTGGTATAATAAAGGCACTGTGGGTAATCAGAACAGCACACGTCTTATGAAAAGGTGGTAAAAAGCTTAGCCAACAAACCTGAGCATTTGTGACAGTTCGTGTGCTACTCTGGTGGTGGGAAAGACAAATAAAGCTCTTACTGTTAGCATTTAATCTGCATTTGTGCTGCTGACCATGAACTTAGTGTTTCTGTAAACAGAGTGACATTGTCCATGTGGCATTGTTGATGTGCTTTGTTTCCCCTCGAGTTGAACACAGAACCTATACTCTGATCTGCTCAGTCAAAAATTGTTCACTTTTTACATTTAGTGCTTGTCTCCTCAAGCATATTGTCAAATGTTAGTAATGAAAGGTTTGTTATGCAGTGTTTAACAGATTAATATTCTGTTCTAAGCATCACATACTTATTTCCAATACAGCAACAAAAAAAATACCAGAAGATAAAGAGTTCGGCTATTACAGTACAGTCGTACATCAGAGGGTGGAAGGTGAGTTTCCTGTTGCTGCAGCTGTCTCTGTTTGGCGAGGTAAAGATCAGAAAACACTTTCCAAGAGCACTGAGCCTCCTGCCTTTCACGCCTTCTCTCTGTGGAGCTGTGGCAGTGCCACAGCCATTGTTAAACGCTCATGTTTGCTGTGGAAGAGGTGAGTTCAGGATGTCTGCATATGCTGCCTGGGCTTTAAATCCCTGCAAATGGTGCAGGTGGAATGCTGGGACCATGCTAAACCACTGGGTTATCCATCTTCTGCCAAGGAATTGAGATAGGAGGCCTCTTCACATGGACTGGAGTGTGCATGAGAGAGGGTGGGGATCAGAGCAGACCTAGGTACGTGTTAATCAGGCAGGCCAGCAGCGCCAGAGCAGGATGCTCTGGGGATCTGCCACTGGGCTTAGGAAAACTGTAGGACTGGATTGATTTGGAAGAAACAAGTTGTGGTTGGCAGTTATTTTATGCCTAGCAGGATTCTCAAAGAATGAATCAAATTGAAGGCAGGATTAAAATAAAGGGTTTGGGTTGCCTGGGTAATTTGTTACTTGGGCGTAGCCTTCAATTCTCATCTGTCTGCTAAGCGGAGGAGTGAAAGTGTACTTGTGTTGAGAAAGCACTTTATTGCTGTGGGCTTGTACTCTGCCTCAATTTGCCACAACTTCTCTTCTTCTCTGAGAGGTTTGTACTTTGTGAAGGGGTAATCATGCAACCTTAGTAGATATTTAAGGAGTGATGTATTAATAAGACGTAAAAATGAGGTTGACAACTCACATGAAAGCAACCATGATGCTTAAAGCAACTACTGCTGTCCATCTTCAGAAAAAATAACCCTGGGCTCCTCTGTTTTCTTATTAACCTTTCTTCACCCTACTAAAGGTGGATTTCCCCTCTAGTTAGGGAAGAGAGAACTGCCTTTAGTTCTGGAGTCAGCTCCCTTTCTGTCAGACAGAGAAGAAAGGGGCTGCAGTTAGTAGCTATTGGTGTAAATAGCCCTCTCCTGCCCAGAAGGCTTTAAAGTTTGCCAGCAATAAGGTAACGTGATTTGATTTTGCTGTTTTTCTGGATTTTTACTTTGTCTTTATTATTTTGCTTAAATGGGTTAAAAATATGCTTTCAGCCTAACTATTGATGTGCTGTCTTTTCCCATGAGTGTTATTTGAAGAAAACTGGGTTAAAAGCATCATCTCAAGTTATGGTTTTCTGTTTGCCATTGGAGAACAAGCTCTTTTGCAGTAGCATTACCGTGCATGAAAGCCTGGTATGACAGCAGCCTTCAGTGTGACCTAAAGCCAGGCAATTTACTCGTAATTTATTCTTTATTGCACTGTAAATGGATTAGACATTTACTGTGTGGAGAAAAAATATTGTTGCCGTTGTGCAAACAGGCATATAGATATCTCAGGTAATGCAGCAAATCTGGGAGGAAGCTGAACATTGAGCTAAGACCCTCTGACCTGCCAGTCCCAAACTCTTGCAGCACAGAATCCTCCCTGGAGCAGCAAATGTTAGGCAAGGCAGCATTTGTGAATGTATTTGCTTGGGGATTTGGAGGCAGTGTTTTTTGGTCTTGCCTAGATTTACAAATTGCAGTGCCCTACTTCAAAAAACATAAAAAGTTAGTTAGTTAGTAAAAAATAACGTTTCAAATTGTTTACAGGCTCGGAAGCTTCTTCGGGAGCTCAAGCATCTGAAGCGCTGTAATGAGGCTGCCACAGTAATTGCTGCTTATTGGCACGGTACCCAGGTAAGAAAATGGCAACAAATGGTGCACTTGTGTGTCCCTACACAGAACAAAGGAGGATATCCCTCAGGATAGTTATGTGGGAATATTGTCAGTGGCTTAAACCGCTTTGACTGCTTAAACTGGTTTTTTGGTTTCTCTTTGCTGCTAACATGTCGTAGCTGGTGCGATCTGGGAAGCTGGGACACGCTTTAATATTGGTTTGCTGTTTGTAGTGACTGGTTACTTGCTTTCTTTCTTGCACCAATGGGAACTTGCAGTAACCTTTTCTTTCCTAAGCTTTTCTCTATCCCCTTTTCAAATGCATCACAGGCACGAAGGGAACTGAGACGACTGAAAGACGAGGCTAGAAATAAACATGCTATTGCTGTTATTTGGGCTTTCTGGCTTGGATATAAGGTACTTCATGCACATATCACACGCCCTCCCCTTCATTACCCAACAATATCAACATTTAATCACTAGTTCATAGTGAGAATTAATGACTAATGCAATTCACTCTTAAATAATAGAGCATGATCATCGATTCCTTCCATTTCCATTCATGCCACGCCTAATAAATCTGATAGCATTGTGTATGCCAGTTTTTTTGTAGAGTAGGAAATTCTTTGCATGGCAACCAAGTACAGATTTGCACTAACAAGCCATTAGACTAGATTAAAAGTGACTGGACTACAGTAATCTCAAATTAGGAAATGCATTTAACTACATGTAAATATGCAAAGCATGGTTTGTGGGGGGAGAGAAGGTCGGGGGTTTTTGGTGTGTTCGTCCCCACGCCCCCAACAAGTGCTTTCAGTGACACTGTGTTAGTGATCCAATTGAGATTTTTCACCACATATTATAATCTGTACCCTGGGCAGTCTTCATCTACAAGTTCAAACCAACATTACTAAGTATCATTAAATTCTAGTTATGATTGGTTTAATTGGTTCTCTGGCTGTGATTTGAACCAGTAAAAAAATTTCAAGAAGTACAAGTAAAGCACAATTTTATGAGCTGATCTTTTAGCAGAAAATGATGTTAGTTTGCAATTCTAAACTTACAGCCCTAGAAAAATCCCAGGAATTCCAGCATCAGCTGTTTGTTTTCAGAAGCAAAGTCCCACTGAAAGATTCTTGCTAATCCCTAGCCCGTAGTTGTGGGTTATGTGAACATTTGAAATGCTGTTCACTAGAGGTCAAAAATATATTGGTTTCAATTAATAAATTCCTAATTTAGTTGAAAACCATAAATAAATTAGATTTAAAACATTTTTCAGTTATTATTGATGTTGTGCGTGTGTTGTTAGAACACCTGGCCAACTGGATGGAGAAATGTGCTCAAATTACATCTGGGTTATAATGCTGTGTTTGACCTTTGCTGTTTTGATATAAATCTGTTAGATTTCTAGCAAAATGGCAGCCCTGGGAAGCCAAACAAACATGTACAGAATTTCCTTCATACTAGAGAGTCCTTGGAACTTCTCAGTTCTAGCTTAATATTTAGGTAACTGTATAACTCGACAGACACACAGTTTCCTCTACATTTGTTTAAGCACAATACATTGAGAATTTATTTTATTTTAAACCAGAGTTCCTTTCACCACAGAATTTCTCAGTACTGCAGAAGAAATATTTGTTTTCCTAGTTTTAAGATATTCCTTAGAATTAAAAGATACATCAGGTGGATGCAATAGTGTTGACTATGTTAAAGCTCCTCATTTAAATGTTTAGTAGATTTGGATAATTTTTAACATGGTTTAGTAGTTATTTCCATCAACTGCCTCACAGGAAATTTAGTGAAAAATTGTCTCCTTATTCCTTAAATATAAATAATCTACATATAATAATATATATGTATATAAAGATAATAATCTAAATTGAATTAAGAATAGAAAAATAATTACTATCTCTGATAAGAGAGACAACTTTTTATTGGTGTGATCTTTTATCTTTTCCTGGGGGAATATATAGAACAAAAGTTTTTAAAAGTTATCATCACAAGTCTCTTGCTTTACCAAAAAACCCCACAAACAAACAAACCAAAAAAAAATAAAACAAGAGAGAGCCTCAAGTACTCAGTTTCCTTCCCTTTCACAAGACAGACAAATCCTTAGCTTTGCATCGTTCTTGCTTTTACATTGCTGTGCAGTAGGAGCTTTTCTGCCAAGCAGATGAGTGAAAACATGATCTTCGAGTCTACATCTACTGCACATTAACCTTTCCAGCTGCACCAGAAGAGCGTAACTGGCACAGGCTGGGACTGCTGCTGCACAAGCCTGATAACTTACAGCTTGACAAGTGCAGATACAGGGCTAGAGCTGCTCTGACTGAGCCTATAACACTGGAACTCTTCCTTGAGTGTTGTCATCAGATAACTGAATAAAAAATGTGCTGGTATCTCCCAAAATGCGACATTCTGTTAAGTTGCCCACACATGCCTCAGATTGCTTTCCTAAAATGGAATGATTGATGAAAGGTAGGAAGGTGCCTATCTCTTTGTACATGAGGAATGCAGTAGGTTTGATGGCTTTACCCCTTAATTCCACAGACAGACATCATTTACCAGGCTGAATTTTTTTTTTTAAAATACATAAAGATCAAAATAAAAAATAACCTTCAGAATAAAAGCCCTCATTACAATGCTGCAAAGTCATCATGACACGTAGTTTCAGAGCTGATTTTGTCCTGCCCAGGCACTTGCCAGTGGAAGAAGTGACCAGATAGAGAGATTTTAGTAAGTCTTGATTTTCATGTGCATCGTTTTGATCGTGAAACTGCAGGCAAAGCTCTCCCACCAGAATCAAGTTATGGGATGCGTGCACAGAGGAGGAAAGGCTGACAGTGAATAACAGGGCTGACAAAATTCCCACCTGTACACGCCACTTCAGCAGCAGTGGAGGCTTCTTTGACCTTCTCTGTGGCTTCACACCAACTCCCGTGGCGCGCTGGGTGTCAAAGGTCGAGCGCTGCTCCTCCACCCTTGTCCCTCCTGGTTGTTCGGTGCGGGAGAGGCGTTTCCCGGTCGTTGTGCTGTCTGCATCGGGCTGTCTCTTTTGTTCACTCTCTGAACCTTTTAGGCTCGGAGGGAGTTGAAACGCTTGAAGGAGGAGGCTAGGCGTAAGCATGCTGTGGCAGTCATTTGGGCTTACTGGCTTGGACTGAAGGTACTTTCTCCAACACTCCCATCTGTCAACGTGAACTCAGTAAAGCGTGGCACACCTTACTAACACTTAATAAACAAGCAGTTGTGTGGGCTCACTAGAAGGGGTGCTTTGGTTTTTCTACACGTTGTTTAACTTTGTCATGGACTTGGCTGAAAAAGTCGTAAGCTGAAAGTGCCTCACTTACAGCAACATTTAGGCATCGAGGGTTTTTTGTCGTGTCAGGAATCGCAGCTTTCAAGAGAAAGACAAAAGTCAGATTAAAGAGACTCTATTACAGTTGTTGACTTAAAAAACTGACCTACCTTGGCAAAGGTCCTATCTGGAAAGATTACAAGGATGTATTTTCTTGTTGTGACCTCTGCTTGTTAGAATGGGAAGTAGGGTGGAAGTGTCTGACTCTCACTGCTGCTCACAGTAGACCCCTGACCCCAGTGTCGAGAAGGGCATGGTGTAAAGCCAGTGGTCACGTCCTGTTGCATCCAGCAGCCTTTTTGTGGCCTGGCATTGCACACAGCTACCTGTGGCTTGTGACAGCCGTGGATTCCTAGGAAAAATTGAGATGCGCAAAAGTGTTTTGTTTTCCGTCCCTTGCTTTCAAGGACTGGTTGGCAAAAGAAAACACATCTGTAATCTGGAAAAATGTAGTTCTGCTCTGTAAATAGACTGAAAATGGCATCTTCAGATGTTTCAGGTCTGTGCCCAGATGATTTACATAACACAGTCTTACAGACGCAGTCCTGAAGAACTGCGGAAATCTGAATCTTTGGTTTGGCTGGGAGTGACTTCTGCTAATAGGGATATTGTAGACTACAGAGGTATGAAAGGAACAATTCACTCGATAATGCAGAGTAAAGTTCAGCTCTCATATTCTTATACTTATCCTGACAGAGTTGAAATGGGAAAAATAGTTAGAAAACATATAATTATATATAATACATGTTCATTGGTATTTTAAAAAATCCATTACAATACCTACATGGAAACCAGAGCTGGAAAATGCAAAGGAGCCATTTTAAGAAGTCATTCTGCAGATCAGAATCACAGTTTAGGTACTACTGCCAAAGTAGGTCTGTTTTTATGATTTTAAAACAACGATATGTCCCTCTTGAGAACTCAGAGGCCATTTTATATTAAACAGCAGCATTTAAATGCAAACTGATGACTCCAAAACCTTTAAGGCACTTCACAGCAGGAATAAATTTCTGCAGTCTGTGGTGTGGTTTTCAGTGAGTTTGTTAAATAGTGTAAGCAACATTTCCAATTTCCATCTCACCTGAAATACACAGATTTTTCTGAATGAGACCACAGTCTGTCATTCCAATATATCACTGTTACCACAGGTAGTTTGAAGGCAAAGTATTTTCACCCATGACATGCGAGGCTTAAGAATTAAAATTGACACAAATGATCAAAATTAAACCCTTAAGTTGTGAGGATTTTGTTGTTTGTTTTTGGTTTTTTTTTGTGTTTTTTTTTTTTTTAAATAATTGTGTGCCAAGTAGATTTTAATAGCATTTGTGGTACTTTCCAGATTTAGGCTTTTCTGGAGCAGCTTGCATTTCTCAGTGCTTGCTTTGCAGCTTCCCTGCAGCACCAATAGGATGCGTGGGTGTCTATTAGTCCTTTTCTTCCAAATTAATTTGCACACCTTGCAGCTTGCAAAGAATAATGTAAAGCAAGATCATTAAGGACAGTCTGGGGTGAGATTCTGGATGATTGTGGTTGGAGTGGCTCTGAGTGTGTTAATTACCATCCCTGAATAATTACTAAAGGATGTACTCTAATTATAGAGCACTAAGCCTTGCAGAAAATGAGTGAATAAGAACTCTAATATTTTTTTCTTATAAAGGGAGGAGGAAAAAAATATGCGCTGAATTTGCATGGAATGACGACAGCTGAATGCTGCCAGTTTTGTTGATGCATCTTAATATGTAATTAAGCAAAACCTGTTTACCTGTGGGGTGTTTTCAGTCCCCAAATGGTGACAGATTCTTGCTTGACAAATGGTGATTTATCACTCTTTGCATGAGTCCCTGTGGGACAGGAGGGGGTGCCAGGGTAAATTTTTTTCTGTAAATCGATGGGGATTTTTTTCTATGGGTTTCTCTTTATATTTTGGTTACAGAGAAACCAGCAACACAGAGTGAGTTAGCTAAAACCACTAAATTTTGCTCTGGGGTAAATTATGGAAAGCCACGATGTTTACCCTGGGTTTTGCCCAAAACCCATAACAGGTGTGTTGCGGGCTGTGCCAGAGTTTGCAAAAAAATTTGGGGGATGTTTCAGCTGACTCGAGGTGAGCCTGGGTGTCACATAAAACTGCAAACCAATTGGGCTCTCTCCGATTGTCTCTTCTGAATTTTGATCTATGCTAATTAGCACTGATAGAAATACAAAAGGCAAAGCAAATACTCTGAAACTTGCACTTCCAAGTATGTGTTAAAAATTAATATCGCCTGTGAAAATGGTTTCAATGATCACTTTATTGGGTTTTAAATAAATTTTGGGAGCAAATATCAAGCTTGCTGACATTAAGCAACCTTTGTGTTGATTGTCTGCTCTTAGCAAGCACCAAAATCTTATTTTTCTTCTGGAATGAAGCCTTCTTGTCTTCAAAAAAGAATTTTTTCATGCAGAAGTCTGCTCTGAAAAAAGAAAAAAAAAATCCCCTTTTTATTATAGAAAACTCTGTGTATTAACAATTTTAATGGAGAAAAATCTGAAAATTTCACCAGTTAACTCTGTAATTAACATCAAATCAGTGTCACTTCAGACACAAGAAAACTATATCATCACTGGTGATGCCTCATTTTTCCAGTCCAGCTTTATGCAAAAGCCTATTGAAAACATTCATGCTGTGAATTTGACAATATTTGAATAATTTGCCTTTTTGGATGGAAGTATTTCAAATTCCTTGTCAAATTTGCAAATAATTGCACTCAGGTCAGCTGAGGTATCTTTCAGACATCGTGGTCCATGGTCTGTTTCACATATTTTAATTGTGACCAGGTGATATTCCTCTTTCAGGGAACCTTTTGCATGTACATATGCTTGTTTTGATGTTTTCTACCACAGAGCTTTGTGAAAGAGTGCCTGTGCAAACAAATTCATTCTTTATATTCATTTTGAGGGTTTGTTTAACCTTCCAGGTCCGTAGAGAATACAGGAAATTCTTCAGAGCCAATGCTGGAAGAAAAATTTATGAATTTACCCTTCAGAGACTTGTATGTATATATCTGTACAAAGCACATGTACATTTTCTGTGTTTTAAGTTTTTATTTTCTATGAAATGTGACAGCTGTGTTATGGCCTTGATAGTCTTTGTAAGGAAATGTCCAAGCTGAGCACATGGAAAAGTGACAAATTAATATTCTGATACTGTAAAGAAAGGATAGTGATAGTGTTTGAAGTTGTAGGAATGGTACTACGTTTTTGCCACACTTCCGTGATACCTAAATCTGCATTTCTCAATATACCTGGCTTTTAAAATCCATGTTCTGGTTTATGAAAGCTGAGAGTTGCAGTTTGGTAACTGTGCTTTTTAATCACAGAGAATCTGCTTTTCCTTGCGTACTTCAACAACTCTGATATTTTTACATTAATAAAACATCTTGCTTCAATTTTACCACAGATGCAAAAATACTTCTTGGAAATGAAGAATAAGATGCCTTCTTTATCACCAATAGATAAAAACTGGCCAGCGAGGCCTTACCTTTTCTTGGATTCAACTCACAAGGAACTAAAGAGGATTTTCCATTTGTGGAGGGTAGGACACATTCTGGTCCAGTCTGTGCAGAACTTCTTCCCATGATTTTCAACAGTTTTGTTCACAAAGGGGCTATTTTTAGGGCGTATTTCCTTCGATTCCAGCCAGGATAATTTTATTTCTTTGGAAGGAGTATGTTTTTTGGTCACTGCCTTTGGCCTGCATGGGATATAACTATCCTGGCTACTCCTTTCTGGGGCTAGGGAGAGAGGTTTGCTTCCTGCCATCAGCCTGTTAATTAATAGCTTGTAATACCTGTGCCCATGGCCAGGACTTAGACCAATGTTGGAAGTGCTGGGTGGAATTTTTTACTTATGAGCTGTGGTTAGCTGAAATTTGTTTTGGATCTTTGGACGGAGAGAGTGGCGAGAATCTGAACAAGTGCTGATGGGATGTTTTACTGATCTTGTGGGCTGTGTTTTCTGTGAATTGTCAAGGAACAGTTTTTCTTTCTGGGCCTGCAAAATTCACCCTCTCAGCTGTAGTTTTTTTTCTTTCTCTCTGCCTATATAAACTTCCAAAATCGTGGAACTGTATTTATGTTTCTGTGAACCTTTTTAGAGCATTCTTCCAGTGACTGGTATCTCGTAGATTAAGCTCATGTTTGAGTGCAACGTGCTTACATGAGATGTTCTATATATTGTTTCTGGTGTAATTCAAAAGTATCCAGAATGGGTGAGGAGAAAAACACCTCTCCTGTTTGTAACCAGTGGCACGTAGGATGGAGCTGAGTCACTCCAGAAGCATACAAAGAATGTGCATCTTGAGCAATGAGCAAACGTTAGTCTGTGGTGCTGTGAGATTGGGAAAGATAATTTTATGGTTTGTTTAATATATCCTGTTTTGTAGTGTAAAAAGTACAGAGATCAGTTCACAGATCAGCAGAAGCTTATATATGAAGAAAAACTGGAAGCAAGTGAACTTTTCAAGGACAAGAAGGCTTTATATCCAGCCAGGTAATGACTGATTCTGCTGCTTTTAACGTACAAGGAATTCAATATCCTTACACAGATTTGGGAAACTAAGCAAGATTTTGCTTTTTATCTTAAGCAGGAAAGTGCATTTTCCTTGTTTGACAGCATCCCTCCATCATTTGCCTTTACCATCCTGAAAATTAACCTCAGTTAGAAGCAAACTTAGATGTTGTTACAGCCACTAGTCCTGTGATGGCAAGAACTTCTGTCCAGAATCCATGGTGGTTTGTTGTTCTGACCCCCCACGACCCGCTCATGCCGTAAAACTTTGGGGAACTTGCAGAGGGGGACAGCTCTCACCCTTTCCCCTGGTTCCCATCAGGCTGCTTCCTGCAATAATGAAGGCAGAGTGAGCTGGAAGGCTCGAAGTGACAATGTCACTCTCTCCCAGATGAGCTGTGCTGGGGAGCTCTCCTGTGTTCAAACTCAGCACGTTCACCACGATGCTCTAATGTGAAGACTGGGTAATTTAAGTGTTAGATACACTGGTGCCTGTCTTTTTGCAAAGATACTTTAAAAAAAGTTCTATGTCCATTTTAGAATTTTTTTTTTCCTTTTTTTTTTTTTAATACTGTGAAATCTCTGCAAATAAGTTTTTTGGTGTCTCAGATGATTGAGTTCTTTGAAACTGACAGATTCTTGTCATTGCTATATACAGAGCCAGCATTACTCAAGAAAGTGCAGTAGTATGTCATTTTATTTAAGGAATACACTTATTTTGGTATGAAAAAAACTGACAAAAGAGAGATATGATGTCCTTGACATAAGTTGGCTTACGCTTTTTAAGTGAATATGAGCTTATAAATTGTGTTTTTTCTTGAAAGCAACCATCTTGTCCATCTCGAGAGAATTTTCTCTTAGAACCTGTAGTTTGAGCTGAGCAGGAACAAGTGAAATGAGCAGCAAGATTCAGCAGGAGGAGGAACAGGAATCTGCAAGAGTTTATGAGAACAGTTCCATGCATGGACAAGCTCTGCTTGTTGTTTGTGTGTTTCCTTGGTTTTGTTTTGTGTCATTTTTTTATTGAGACATTTCCTGTTTTCCTCTAATGGGCTCAGTATCTGTTTCTCTTTTTTCCCCTTCAGCAGATCACTTATTTAATGGCTATATATGCTAGCTTGTAGTTTGTTCCTTATTTGCCTTGGGATGTCTTTTTATGCTGCTGGGAAAAGAGAAAGATGGTGCCTTTGGACTTTCCTAGAAGCAAGCAGGTTTTTTTAGGTTTTAGTCCCTATGCATCTGCTCAGCATAGAGCTCCTTGGGAAGGAAGGAATTCTATTTATATCCCTGGTTTGGTGCTTTTTACACCAAGGCTGAACATATATATGAGTCATTTTTATCCAAGACATTCTTAAGTTGTATTTGTGATAGAGGAATTGTTGATTCATTTCAGTTTTAGTTCTAACTTGTCATCGTTTGATCAGGGATGAAGTCCACAGGAAATCCACTGTTTTGATGACTTTGGTTTCATAATGCTAATTAATAAAAACCAAAAAACCCCAAAGCTCCAACACGGTGGAAAGTTGGAATGCTTTCCCCACCCTGCATTCATTTAGAAGCATTTCCATCTCTTTTTGTCTGGTATTCAGAGCTGATTAGCTCCTACTGTTGTTTTGTTGGGGTTTTTTTAATCGGCCTAAGGGCAGAGAAAATTACTGAATAAAGTTTCTGATTAATTAGTATGATAATGGTTCATAGGATGTGGCTAATTTTCTTTGTATAGTATAATTATTTAAGAAGAAAGAGGGACTTGTGGGTACTAAAATTCCAGCAGCCTTCCTCTTCTTTCCCATCTCTCTGTGTGCCAGAGCTGCTCCTTCCCTGATGTTCACGTGTAACTCGTGTTTCCTTTGCCTTTCTTTCGGGCAGTGTTGGGCAGCCATTCCAAGGGGCTTACCTGGAGATCAGCGAGAACCCCAAGTACAAAAAACTCAAAGATGCCGTGGATGAAAAGATCATTATTGCAGAAGTTGTGAACAAGATCAATAGAGCCAATGGGAAGGTAATCAAATGGATTTGATTTATCCAGAAGGGTAGATCATTTTTGTTATAAATACATTGAAAGCAAGACTTGTAATAGTCTGAGGATTTTTTTAAATAATGCGTATTTTTAAGGGCAGGACTGGAAATGTGGGTTTTATGTAACTTGGTGATTTTAAACACCTCTTTTAAACTTGCATAAAGATTACTAAAGTCTTGTTTTGTAGTTCCCAGTGACTTTTCAAAAAAAAAAAAAAGGTATCATCAACTGGTAACAGACTGTATTGTGCCACAACTAAATGTAGTCTCTGTACTCAGCTAAATCTTCTCTTTGCCAATTAAAGAAAATAAACATTTAGAGAATATCGTTCTTAGTCAAGTATTTAGAAAACTTAACTTTTCAAAGTCTGCGCTGTCAGTCAAGCTTCTGATTATCACATTTTATTATCTTTTAAAATTATTAATGGCATGCTCTGCTAGCTTTGCCTGTCTTCCAAAGCTCTTCAAAATGGAGAGGCAAGTTTCTTGTATCATTTGAATAAAGTTGTTAAATATGGTGGGTACCTTTTTATTCTGCCAACATAGAACACATTTTGCATTTAAATTATACTTATTAAAACAGGAAGTATTATTCTACCTTAGTAAACTTAATTGCTTTCACCATATCTGTCTAAATATTAGAAGTAGTAGGTCTCAGCTTCTCAGATGTAGATGTCATTTATGCATTTGTAGGAGTGAAATTAGGTTGCCCGTTGTTGATGCCAAGTTAATTTTCTGGTTTAGAAGAAACTAATTAAATGAAGACAATATCTTTCCTGTACTTGCATAGGCTACAGCTCTCAAGATTAAAAAAAAACCAAACAATTAATGGACTATGATTCTATGTCCTTAAGGCAGCTACTTCTTACTTCTAATAAAGATTTTATTCTTTAAAAATTTACAGGAGAAAAATCTGTATGTGGATTAAGTTCTCATTTCTTTTACTTACTATTTTCTAAGACAAATTTAAGAACACACATTTCATGCTTTAAAAATATTTGTCTTTTGAAAATACGAATGCTTATCCTCCTAAAGGGTAATTCCAACACATAAAAGGAGGAGACCATAACTCTGAAAAATACTTATGTGATTTGTGTTGCTCTGCATCACAGTTTTGGTTAATAATGGTCAATATGGAGACTTATTGTGTGATGATTTTCCTGGAGATTTAAAGAGCATGAGAAGTGAGGTTATCCTGATTTGCATAGTTTCAGAGTTTCACTTTCTGAATTTTGCAGCTGTGAGCCAGTAATTAAGAGAACTGTTTCTACCTAAGCATATGTGCCAAAATGAGCTAAGCTTTTCAATCTATAATTAGACACACAAATAAATTTGACCTGATTTTAACTGATCTGCAGCTTTTACTGAACATCAAATGTTCATATTTGCTAATGTGGGCCAAGCTTTTTAACTCTGTGAACTCCGTGGAGTCTTAGTAGGTGCTGGATGGAAACCAGTTCTCTCTTCATGTAGACAATGATCTGCATTTTTGCATTTTCACAGGCTGCATCCAGGATTTTCTTATTAACCAAAAATAATGTTCTTCTTGCGGATCAAAAATCTGGGACTATCAAGTCAGAGGTTCCACTGGGAGATGTTACCAAGGTGTCCATGAGCTCCCAAAATGATGGATTCTTTGCAGTGCACCTCAAGGAGGTTGGTTACCACTCCATCACACAGTAATATGACTGTTTTACATGCAGTGATGTAAAACCTGTTGGTTATTTATCTTGTAGCATTAAACCATAGGGGTTAGCTTGTAGCCTTAGAAATGTATTGAACTTTGCCATAGCTGAAAAAAACTTTGATTTAAAGCTACTGGAGCCAAATGAGAACAGTTATTACATGATGAACAATCATTTAATTGTGAAAATCAGACTTCATATTTCACTGCAGCCTCTTCAGGATCAGAGTTTTCCACTTGTAATATGGTTCAGGTACCTTGTGCTAGTGTTTTCCTTACATATACTGGTAGAATATTTCTCTCTTCTTTATGGGATGCCAAGAAGTCCACGTTGAGGCACAGTTAATTTGTTACTCAGTTCTAAAGAACTTAGCTCAGTGCTATATTTGCCTCACTGCACTGTAACCACTGCTCTGCTAAAATCATTAAGCTGGCATCTGTATTCTAGCCTAAATGAATTTGAAGATTGTTACACACAGTGTCTTTTCATACTCACTGCCATCATCCTAATCCTGGTGTTGGTAATTTGCTTTTGTTCCTTTCTGCAAGTATTGGAAGCTTGCTGTGGTGTATCCAGACAAGGGATACAGAAACACTACAGTTTTGTAGGACAAATGGAGATGACCTTCCTTTAGGGCTAAAAGGGACTTTTTTCACCTTTCTCACCTGGCTTGTAGGTTATTTGGGAGCAAATGGCATTTTGATCCTATGCACTGCACTGCATTCCCTATTTAATTTACAAGACAAAAGATTGTTGTTTCCTTGAACTGGGAAGAGAAGACTCCTTGTAAATCCTCCTGCTTGGCTGCTACTTAATCATACTCAAGGTTTTGGTAGTCCTAACTGCTTTCCTTCCTGTTTCAGGGTTCAGAAGCTGCCAGTAAAGGAGATTTCCTGCTCAGCAGCGATCACCTTATTGAAATGGCCACTAAACTTTACCGCACTACTCTCAGCCAAACCAAACAGAAGCTCAACATTGAGATATCTGATGAGTATGTTTCTTGTTTGCTTAAGAGTACATGTGCTTCAATGCAGCATGCTAAAAAGTCAAGTATCTAGTGTCAGAATAAAAAAACACTGTTGTGTAGCTAATACTTCTTTTCTCTTAACAGAATACTTGTAAAGAAGGATCCAATTTTCAATGTGCGCTCATTTATAGTGTTCATTTTGGCTTTTACGTCCCTGAAAGTCATTACAGGAAATGTGCTTTTGTTAAAGTAGTTTAAATAGGGCTGTGAAGCTGAATTGCTGCTGTAGAAATAATCAAGAGTTACTACATTTGAGAGAACCGTTCTGCACGTGACTGAAAAGTTCATAGATTCCTATGAGATATTTATAGATTAGAGTGGACACTAGATGCCAAATTCTACTGCAAACAACCCAAAAAGAATACAAAGCCCCTCCCCAGTCCAATGTAGGTTTCTGAAGCTCTACCTTCTCTCTTATGAAGGTGAAACAACCTATAGTTGTTTAGGTTTTCTTCGTTGCTTAAAAGCTTTGTTTGATAAAAAGTTTCCACCTCAGAATAGTATTTCTTTCTGCTTGGTACAGTTTCATATTTTGGCCTTAAATAAGGACTGCCCTTGTGGTGTTTTGAGCTATGGAATAAAGGTGTTTGTGTGTGTACGTGTGAACTCCTAAAGTTCGCTGAGTAGGAGTCCTTCACTTAGTCCAGCATTGTCGTGTGCCCCTTTTGCTCTGTGAAGTGGCCCCTCTTTTCAGTAGTGTTGATTTGGTGGGTTTATTCATTTTGAATAAAGAAGAAAATTTGGAACCCTTTAACAATGGTGAAATAAATTTCCTGTAGGCAAAAACTGAACCCTTTCATCTGGCTGCACGACACTGTGCGTGTTCTAGAGTCATGGTAGTGAGTTTAGTTTGTATCTGTTCAGATTTGACGATTTATTAAAAGGCTAAATTTTGCTCTTTCCTTGAAAATAAAATCTGCCATTTTCCTTTGTTCTGTTACCAGATGTCATTTAATTTGCTCAAGAGTATGTGTTTTTCAGTCTCTAAAAGAGTGTAGCTATCCCCAGTAAGTTTCTAGTTTAAGGGGGGCTACAAAGGAATAAACTACTAAAGCAGAGTTTAAACATGCATTGCACTAGTCTGGACTGCCTGCTTGCCTTAGGTCTGGAAAACAGCCTGCTTTCAGGGAGTCTTGCTTTTTGGGATGTGGCTTTTGTTTCTTCTCTTGCAGATTAAAAACATTCATGTGTGTATTTGCTATTGAATTTACCCAGACTAAATAATTTTAAGCTGTGCGCAGTCCCATCTCACATGTTGATGCTGAAGCAGGAGTCTCTTCTCCCTGCTGGAGTTTAGACACAAGCACAACTAGGTACTGAGGAGAAAATGTGGCCTTATTTTGACTGCTCTGCTTTTTTGGGAAGAGAGCTGGTATAAGAATGCTGTTGATGCAGGGGTACGTGTAGGAAGAGACACACCGCTCACATGCATAATGTTGGAACAGCGGGTGTAGGAAAATGCAGCGCTGGTGATGAGACAGTGGCTGTAAGAGCTGCTCCCGTTTTTGGGGTGCCTGCATGGCTGGGAGCGCTGAGCAAGCTCTTGAGTGTCTGGGCTGTGCAGCAGCAAAGCGGGACCGAAGGGCAGCTCGGCGCAGCAGAGGCCATTTCCTCCCCTGAGCTCTGCCGTCAGCTTGATTTGTGGTTTCCGGCTGCAGAGCAAATTCTTTGAAGTTTTTGGCCTCTGCTGGAGGACTTTTTAAAGATGCTAAAAGGGAAAATCGGCTGTATTACAGAGGACTTTTTAGGTCAGCAACCACTGCATGTGAGCCAAGAGGCAGCACTGCCTTGCTTACTGCTTTACTCTCACTACCCAGATCTGTGAGAGGTTTGAGGCTCCACAAGAGCCCGACGGTTTTTTGTGTGGTGTTTTTTTTTAAAGCCATTCTCCACATTCAGTGAAATTTCCATTCCAGTAAAAAGTGAAGAGTCAAATCCAGATTAATTTACCCTGAATTGTAGAAAATGTCTAAATTTGGAGATTGCTGGGCAGGAAGTGAATTTTCCCAGTTGCCGAGCAGGGGGCTATAAAGGCTAACTAAGGATTAGACATATGAGAGCTGCTAAAATACCAGATGTCCTAAATTAAGCATAAACCAGAAGAAGAGCACTCCTGATGTTGCTATAGAAATATTGAGCTTCCTTCCATGAAAACAGAGAAGTCCTTTTGGCCAACAGTGAAGTAGTTGGAAATAGTCTTTGCTGCATTTCTGGTACATGAGAAATTCTGTTTCGAACTGCTTTTTTTTCTAAAGGAATAGCCAACTAACTGTTATAAAATGTCCACAGTTATAGGCAAAAAGCAATAATTAAGAGATACTACCTGAAGGAGATTCTAGGCATACCGTAACCTATGGCTTTTTGAATTTATTCCCCAACTCTTTATTATTAATACAGAGCTGAAAATGACATCTTTTGGAGTGATGCTTAGAACCAGCAGGAAAAGACTTCTGCTCCTCATGTGTCTTTTCTTTTTTGTTATTTCCCGTCCTTAACTAAAATTTTTACTATTCCCTCTCTTAGGTTCCTGGTCCAGTTCAAACAAGACAAAGTGTGTGTGAAGTTCATACAAGGCAGCCAGAAAAACGGCAACATCCCAACTTGCAAGCGAAAAAACAATCGGCTTCTCGAAGTGGCTGTCCCTTAACTGCAGCTGGTGACTCTCCCTTTCATGGACTTGTTTCTTTGTAATAGTGCAATTTTAGTGGTTTGGTTTTGCTATTTTTATCCCTTTCTGGAGCTGTTGATGGCTAATAGCTTTAGAAACCCTCGGCAAAACATTTGATCGATCGACTTTGAAATCTCTTCGTTCACGCCAGAGTTTTAACCCTGGAAGCGCAGATTTTTATCCAGTGAGGCATTTTTACCAGCTGGCACATATCCGTCATCCAACCAATCATTCTCTTTGTTTAGCAGCCGTATTTTAGTGCAGCATATCATAAACCCACATATTAATGATAAATTACTCGTATTCCTTAGTCTAGAGATGCACTTAACAGGAATTATAGACGGCCTTGATGCTGGGTGGCCGTTGGTGCCCGGTGTCTGTTTATCCCAGCCTGTCCAGGTGTCTGACAGGCTCCTCACGTCCCGCCCCTGCGCAGGCCAGCGCAGCAGAGGCTGATACAACAACTCCTGTAGCTCACACTAGGACCTATGTAACTCAGCCTTCCCGTCAGCACAGCACAGAGACATCTAATTCTGCAAAACAGAAGGAACAGATGATTGCACAAGCAGCTACAAGCATAATTTTATAGTAAAACAGGTGGAAGTTTTGAAACAGCATTTTTAATTAGGTCAGATGTTTTTAATGACTTTATAAAGTAGAGATCAGCAGAATTAAAGGAGCTTTTTCTTTTTTTCACAAAAGCTATAAAGTTCAAGGCATATCTTCTGTTCTGCTTTACTTCTTTTAAATTATCAGTTAAGATTAGAGCCTGAAAAATGCAATAGTATTCATAACACAAGTAAATGCTAGTTATTTAAACAGTTAGTTATCAAGTGAAAGGTTTGAGCCTTTCTTTTAAATATTGGCATGTACAATGTGCAATAAAGCATACGTGACATTTTGTGAGAATTATTTATAATACACTTTTGTGTGGAAGAGAGGATTGGTGCAGACTGCATAGACAATGTAGTGGTTAAAATAGATCTGTGTTGTTAATTTGCAGTTTTTAGAGTGTACACTACAGTTGTCAATTTGGGAAGAATACTTGGAATTAAAAAAAGAAAAAAAATCCTTAATTTGGGGGTCTGTATATAAATTGGTATTATGGTAATAAAACTGTTCTAATTCTGTGCTGTTTGGTACTCCTATGTTATAACCATATTTTTGTACTCTGAACTATTTTATATAACTCGTGTGCCTGATGTAAATGCGTGCGCAGAAAATACAATCAAAGAGCCGCATTATAAACCTTCAGTGTAACTGATTGCACTTAATCTTTTATAAGCCAGAAGCATTAGTTGGAATCCTTGAGGGGGGAGAGATGCTTTTCCAGAGGGAAGGAGCTGCTCACGTGAAGGGTTTGTGGGATGTGACTGTGTGATTTGTCGGTGCGAGGACAGCGGAGAAAGCGCGTTGTATTTTCGCAGTCTGATATTAAGGACAGATTAAGACCCTGGCTATCTGATGTGCAGTGCTGGAAGTCCGAGCATAAATAAAAGAAAGATAAAGAAAAGCTCAGAGTCTCCTTCCTCTCCCGGTGGTGATGGGATGTAGCGCTCACGGCTGTGAAGGCTCCTCTGGGTAGTTCAATGTTAAAACAGTGTTTACTGCAATAGGTGTTCAAGTGCCAATGGTTATTAGTCTGAAAAATACAAGTGCTTCGGGTTACACCACGCTCTGCTTTGGGATTAAATGGTTTTTCTATGATTTGGATACAAAGCAATTGTTTTAACAGGCTGCTTCAATGTTGCTGTTAAAAGTCCATACATGTGACCTTGAAAGGCGGGAGTAATCAAAAGATTTATTTCCCAAACTGACAAAAAGCTGCTTCTTCCTTATAATTGTAGTTCAAACCCTTCTTCTAATAAATGAGTCAGGTTAATAGTTTAATAAAATTTAAATAATTTTACATGTATTGTAATTATAGATGCTTGCGAAGGAAAGTTTAGAGTCGATTTGTGATGCAAAATTATGGTACTTGAAAGGAATTATTCTATTGCCTTAAGAAGACAGCACATAATAATGACAATGTGGCATTTAAAACTCCTAAATCCTGTATTAGAATTTCTGCTTGGGAAAGATTGGAGGGTTTGTAAAACTGTTCCCTGTCTTGGAAACCTTACAGTAAGAACCACACGGAGCAAATTTTGAAAATTAATACAAAAGTAAGGAAAACAAACATTTGAAATCTGACGTAATTCTGTAGTTGCTTGCAGGAAAAAATGGGGGAGTTTGGATTAAGAACATTTGGATATTTGGCCCGTGAAACTAGGGTGTTACAGGATAATATTAGGATATTTGTCTCATCCCAGCCAGATCCAGTACACATCCCTTCTATTTCTTTGATCTTTGCAGCAGATCATAACAGCCATACCTGCAAAAGACTGGAACAGGGACAACTCCTCACCTTGGTTTCTCTTGTTTCCTTTCGTTTTCTGGACTGCTACAATTTCTACCTTGCATATTAGCTGGTACTTTGTGACAATTACCTTTTGACTCTTAAATACTTCTCAATGTACAGAGCAAGTTTTGCCGAACAATTATTAGATACACTAAGAGAGCCATGGTATCTTGATGTTTAGATTTAAGTATCTTGGATGTTGAAAATAAAAATGCAAGGTCACCTAGCCACCTAGCTTTTTTTTTTTTTTCTTCTGTTTTTTTTTATAACTGTCTATCGAATGGAGTTGTAAAGAGAAGAGTGTTCCTCCTATGGTGCTAACCTTACTTTTGCATCCTTTCACTTTGTAAATGCTATTCTTTCATCTCAAAGCTGGGCAAGGGTCATTATGAAAAAATTTTGTTGCATGATGCTTTCTAGAATCAAATAAAATTCTGTTCCTAGACCTATACTTTCTCTATATCTGTATCTTTCTTACTGCAAAAAGAGCAGGTGACTGGTTTTTAGGTTAAATATACACAGCACTGGTGTGTGACTTGAAGAAACAAGAAATTTTTATTTTGTATGTGATTCCTTAAGAGGCATCCTCAGTGATCCACAGTAACATTTTTCAGTCCTTTCCTCATCATAGTTTTTGCTGAAAATTCTACAAGCTCAACTTTCCTAAAATTAGGTTTTAGACCAATTGCCTGAAAACAGTATTATAGGCAGTTAAACCTGATTTTTAAAAATGGCTTTGTGCCCCAAACCTATCATATTCCACATGTTATGTCCTGTGGTCTGTTTCTGTCCTTTTATGCTTAACAATTCTATCCTGATTTTTTAATATATTTTTGTTCATCATACAAATTATAGAAGAAAAGAAACTAAAATGTAAAATCAGGAAAAGCATATTCTTTCTTTTCTTTGCCAAAAGGAAAGCCTTTTTCTATACAATTCTGGGGGGAAAAATGAAGACTTAATTCAAAATTTTGATATGAAATGAGAAAATTTTCCCCAGTCTGTGTAAACATCACTGTTAATTCTCAAGCTTTTAAATCCTTAATCTTGAAGAACAACATCTTTTCCATTTTCATATTTTTAAAGAATTGCTCTGTAGTGTGATGGTGATAGGAGATGCACACACCTGTGCTGCTTTGGACATTAGAACTTCTCAACAACCATGTTTCAAAGACAGAACTGGAGGGGACTCTGGGGATGCTGACAACTTACACCAGTATAGAGCAGTGTGAATTTGAAGGAATCTCTAGTGTGACCAGCAAATGAGTTCTGACTCTCCTGTCTAGCTTCCCTCCTTATTGTAGTATTTTTTAGCTTACACAAACATATGACTGTGAGTGGGAGGTACAGTTGTTTGCCAATGTTTGTAAAACCCCTCAAAGTGATCAAATTTTTTTGGATACTGCTTTTAGTCAAGTGGTTTAAAGGGCGTGCTTGGTATGTCACTGTCCCACGACCTTCCAGTCGAAACATAGCTAAAGGTTGTTGTCATGTAGTGTGGTTCCAGCACAGCATTTGGGGATTTGCACTGCAGCCTTCTCTGTCTGCAGTTGTGTGATCTGCTCAGTACTTTCAGGAGACTTAACTGAGGCAGTGGCATCCTCCTCAAAGAGAACACCATTCATGTGTCAGTCCCACTCACAGTGAGACTTTCCGTGTTGTGACTCACTGGAGTGTTTCCTCCTGGGCTTGAAGGTAAAGGGAGGTTTAGTGTATATGGAAAAAAAAAAATTAATTGGCAGAGCAGAACTTGCTCCTGCTGAAATATTGAGCAGTAGGTGTGAGCAGTGGCTGCTTTAAGCACAGGCTGTACAGACACTGCCCGGAACTGCCACGTTCTGTCTCACAGGGTGACTCTGCCCACAGCGCTCCCTCAGCAGCACCCGATCTCTCCCTTCCCCTGAGCTTCTGAAGCAGAGTGGAGAGAGGAACTGTGGTGAATTTACAGTTGCTGTTAGTAATTCTTGTGGAAATGTATTTACGTAGGTTGGGGTGGATTTGCATTGGGCAGTCTCGAAAAATTAGCTGGAATGCAAAGAAGGAAAAAGTCCTCCTATGAATTTGTTGGTTTTTAGTAAAGGCATCGCTATTTTATGTCTGGCTGTGTTTGTCTACAGTAAACTAGTGCTATTTAAAGGATTGGGATTCTAATATCAACTTAATCTCATTATCAGCTAGAATCAGTTCTGCTCCTGCTCCCTTCCACCCATGGGTGAGTTGAGTATTCAGACTTCAACTCAATATGAGAGTTAGGACAGCCTGAGACCATTCAGTTAACTTTGATTAGAAGCAATTGATGAAACTCAGTCGTAAAACTGTTAAAAAACAGATTGGCTCTCTCCTTCATTCTAAACCTGTAAACCATTGACATCTGGCTGTGAAGTGACTAGGCGAAATTATGAAGTATGAGGCACAAAAGAATGAATGAAAAGAAAACTCAAAAGAATCTGATTCTCTTTTCTTAATAATTCAACTGGTTTCCAAGGCTGCACCCTGCACTTAGCCCAAGGTAAGGATCTCTTTGCTGTGTCACATTTTACTGTTTATTGTCTCCNAAAAAAAAAAAAGCCCAAACAACTAAATATTCTTGTGGCCAGGGAATCTTCTTCCCTGGAAACATGGCAAAGTGCTGGGGATCTGCAGGGAATCCTTCTGTAGGAGTCTGCGACTTCACTGCCCGCTTTCCCCTTTACCCTCTGAAACATCGAATGCCTTTAGGCTGTCCTCTGAAAGTGGGACATAGTGGGGTTTTGCCACAATGAATGGGGATTTTTGCTGGCCTGGCAATGTCCCTTCTGGACGTTATGAATTCTTTCCCCACCAGTATCTTGATACTGGGTGGTCTTAGAGATGCCGGATGACGTTTCCTGCTCTGGCTCACGTTCTGATTTCCTCCTGCCCTGTTCCCTCCTGCCTCTGGCGTTCCCTGCAGTGATAAAGGGAGGCAAATATCTCCAAGATACAGCAACAATGTATCCTTTTAGATTATTCCACCTTGGTTGCAGCTGAACATACAGGAAATGTTTTATTCTAACCAAGAGCTGTTTTTAATGAAAGATGCTTTGTTCCCTTTCGAGTTACCTTGTTAACTGTATGGTATTGCCAGTGTTTCCCAAAACTCTTGACAAAAAGCAAACCTGAAGCCTGAAACATGAAAAGCTGCTGTTGCTATGTGCTCTGTCTCTTCCTCTTAGAGGAGAGATCTCCTCGAAGTGATGTTGTGATGAGTCTCTGCTGGTTTGATTCACTGCATGAAGCCTTCAAGGTTGCTGTGCGTGCTTCCCGTAGCCTGAAAAAATGAATCCATCAGAATATCAAACAGGCAGTTTCAAACTGTGGTGCCAAAAGGAGGGAACTCACTTTTAACTGATGCAAAGGAGCATTAAATAGCTGTGAATACACTCAGGTGTCTCTTTACTTGCTAGCATGCTGTATAGCGATGGGAAGGGATCTTGGCATAAGTTTAAACATGAAGCCTCAGATTGGAGGTGTTCAAGGCAATTCAGTCTGATTAAATTCCCCATAAGCTATTGACTGCTATTAAAAATTAAATCTTAAAGTCCAAAAATTGTGGCTGAGTTTGCAGAAGATCCTAA
This sequence comes from Cnemophilus loriae, assembly GCA_013397755.1. NCBI lineage: Eukaryota > Metazoa > Chordata > Aves > Passeriformes > Corvidae > Cnemophilus > Cnemophilus loriae. Next base: position 45,713 of record VZTF01007031.1, on the reverse strand, counting down.
ATTTTCATTACATCACAAACTTCTTAATATCATATGGAGATTGTGGCCTTGTGGTGACAGGTTCCTGAGTTTTCATTAACTGTTCTGGGGATGATTTTAAAAAAAAATCAGCTATTTCTGATAAAGAAAACAGGCATTTGTTCTAAAAAAACCAGCAAACCTATAGCAACATAAGTGTAGAAATGTTCCCAGCTCATAGCCCATTACTGGCACAGAGATGTTCTCCTTGAACCTTTATTTGAACACTGTTTAGAAACTGTTGTGTTGATATGACCTGCTGTCCTGCATGTGCTTGGCTCCAGGGATGTGGGGTTTGATCCTACCTGAGTGGTTTGCTTCCTGCTGTTGAGGAGGCAGGATTTCTCAGGGTAAAACAAACCAACAAGAGAACAAACTGGAAAAGGCATGGGGACTGTGAGCCATTCTATGTTTCAAGTTTGAGTCCCACAGAATCACAGAATAGTCTGAGTTGGAAGGACCATTAAAGATCTCTAGTCCAATCTCTGCTTTGATGAGCAGGACTTGAACTACATGAGATTGCTCAGAGCCCTGTTCAATGTGACCATCTTCAGGTTTTTCTGTACAAAGAGGGTGAGGAAAACCTTTTCAAAGAGAGGAGAGCGTCCTTTCCAGCTGTCAGACCCTGGGCCAGGGTGGAGCAAAACTAGATTTGATCTGGTTTTGGTTACTGTGCTAGTCCTGATCCATGCTGTTATTTGGAGGCTTCCCTTGTCCTTGTGGCTTTCTCCTCGTGTTTCGCACTCCCAGATATTCCCTTCCCTCACATTGCCCCAGTGTGCCCTACAGCTCCCTTTTGCTCGAGACATCTGCCTGCCTCTCCAGGGTCTTGGTCATACTTGCACAGAATTTTCTAGAATCTGATGTAAGGAGGGACATGAAATTCTCTCAGAAAGAAAAGCAAATCCAAAGCAGGGTATGGGTAAGAGGCACCTGGAAAAGATGTATGAGCTGCCAGACATCAGGAGCTTTCAGTGACTGCTGAACTGCAGCCACCAGGGTTTAGCTGCTTTGGCTCTTCAGTCTTGAAGACCTGGGCTCCAAAACCCACGTATCAGAACAGCAGCCATCCTACTGGTGCCTCACAGGGAGCTCGTGAGGTCTGGCAGGCAGCTTTTGGAGTGTGTCACTGCTCAGTTCAATGCCAACAGCAACTTGAATCAGTGGGAAATGTGTTTGGTGGCAGGGCAGCACTGAGGAAATGCTGTCCCTGCAGTTCCTGGGAAACTGCTTCTGGTGTCCTCAACTGGAGTATGTGAACATACATGCTTCAAAGAAATGAAAATGTGCAGGGAGTGTGGACATCTTCCACCTGGCACATCCACTGGATGCAACTTCTCACCATCGAAAGGATCTTGTCACTTTGTTCCTTGAAGATTCTGCCTGGGCTCTTGTGGAAACCATACTTCAGGTCGAGTTTCTTTGTTCTTCTTTTTTTGGATTGTTGCACTTGCAGTATGGCATAAAGGTCACTGTGGCTTTAAGGATGCGTCTTTTTTCTCATGAAGAAAAGGTAATTTTACATGTTTTTGTTTCTTTTTGTGTGAACCGGCTACTAATGGAGTTGAAAACCATTCTCAGTCTTGGAAAAAAAAAAAAAAAGAAAATGGATCCTATCAACTAGAAATGAGATTTGTATTTATAGCTATTTCTTTCCTAAAAATGGCTGGAAAAGAAAGACTGAGGCTGCGGTTTCACATATCAGCACGAGCTGAGCCGGCGTGTTCCCTGTCACTGCAGCACCATGGTCTGGTCCTTCCAGGACCCTTCAGTGAGCCAGGACCATGGGCTGCAAGGGCTGAGAAGTCACTCTGTGACAGGAGCTCCCTGGGGGACACAGGTCCCTGTGCAGCCCCATGGGGTGGGATGGGGGAGAGGACGTGGGGATCTGTGACTCCGGCTTGGGCGCGATGCACAGCCATGCCCTGCGACAGCAGTTGTGCTTTCTGCAGCCATGGCAGGTGTCAGGGACCTCATAAGCTCTCTTAGAAGACACTGTGTGTCAAAATCCCAGATTTCCTAACTTAGACAAACATCCCTGAATTTTTCCAGCCATTCTGTGAAAACATATAAAGCAGAGGAAGCGGTGGATACAGATCCTGCTGCAATGTCACCGCCTCTTCTCAAAGCGCGGTTCAAAGTCTCTCTGTGCCTGGTGCTGACTTTGTTGCTACAAACCAGACCCGGGTTTGTACAGCACTGGGCCGGGGAGTGCTGGGAGCAGCACGGCACATGTGCTAACGAGCCCAGCACTTGGCAGCCACGCGGGGAAGCCAGACGTGCAAGGCAGCAGGCGGTGCGAATGCAGCCTACTGTGTCACTGCACCACATCCGCGTGGGTCACCCGGGGAAATTAGGGATGAACATGAAATTAATGACTCTATGAAACCTTCCCCCTCCCAGATGATGACAAAATTCTCATCGGCTTCACAGGGGCCAGAACCTCTCCCCATTCTCATGTAGGTTTTCTGTGCAGACACCAAGCAGTTCATTGCAGAGCTTCCAGCTGGGATCATAATGTCATTTCCTCTGCTATTTGCCTGGATTCCTTTTTCATATGTTCCCATTCCCTCCTCAGGCTTGCTGAAGAACTGCTTTGCTAATTTACAATTTACCTGCCAGATAGCTCTGGTGGAAAGGTTGCTGTGGGTTTCTGAAGAAATTATTGTGCTAATCAGAGAGCTGGTGCGTACGGCTGGCACGGAGCAAAGCACGTGCCTCCTTTTCTGCTCTGTGGATGCCATATCCAGTGTGCAAGCTTTGGCACGAGTCCTCAGGCTGGCCTGCCTCCAGGCCAAGGATCACAGCTCCTGTCCCTAGGGAATGTGACGTTTAAATCACTGCAGCTCAGCGACGCGGGGAATGTGCCACCAGCAATCCCTGACCGTGCCCTTCTTCAAAGCAGGCAGTGCCCGCTCTCCCCACGTGCTCAAACACAAGCAATGATGCACTGTCAGGGCTCCAAACTTGGCTTCTCCAGCCCACTTTCTACACACAGTCTGACAATGGTGTGAAGATGGAAGGAAGGAGAAGAAATGTGGAGAGGCAGCGCAGTGCTGGCACGCTTTGAAAGCTGACTCCTTCATTCCAGATGTTCTAAATCACATGTGGAGAAGTGTTTGTGGTCAGATGCTGCTTGAAACTGATTGTTGATAGTCTCCTGAGACAGCCTGTGACAAATTGAATAATAAAAATGCTGAAAATAGCATAGTTATTCCCTGGAAAAGCAAAGTTCCCACAATCCAATGAGCTGGGAAAGTTGTTGAACTTTCTTTGGACACAATGTGCTCTTTTTTTGTGTGTGTATGTTCTTCAACCTTCTGTGGGTCTCCGAGCTTTTTCCTTATGACCCTTCCTCTTCTTACGAGCTCCAGGCAGCCAGGCTTCCCGCCTCCCCAGCAGCAGCTGAACTGATCACCAGCCTCCACCATGACGAGCAGTCTCCTGCACTCCATGAACCTCGTAGTTTGCTCCCTGGTGTCTTGGGTCGTTGCGGGTTTGTCTTTGCAGGGCATTCTTCTCAAACTGTGGGGAGACAAGACACCTACGGCTGAGATCTTCACCACAGCAGCCCATCCTGGCCAGCAGCAGCCCTCTCCTGGCCATGCCTGGCCTATGCCCTGGTTGATTCCTTCCCCACGTTGCCCACTTGTGGCACCGCAAGGCACAATCCTGACCTTCCATCCTCAGTGCATGGGCAACCAGGGGCAGCCACCATGCCAGGGTTTGGTGCTCTGTGTTCTCCTGAAGCAGAAGGCTTGAGGTCAGCGAGGGCCCCAGGAGCGCTTGGTGAGGGCAGGACCTTCTTGAGAACTTTGTAGATTAATTAGTGGAAGTGGGGTTTTTGGTGGTGAGAGGAGATTTGCTACAGGCTGCTTATGCTGCAGTAGTGAACTGCAGCTCTGGTGGCAGAGGTGATAAAAGCCATGATAAATGACACGATGTGGAAGAGTTTGGAGTGCCCAGAGTGAGACTGTGTGTGCTTTGCTAGCCAACAACAGTCCTTATCATTTGACAGATCCTAAATACATACAAGTGACCTGAGTCTGCCTACTACCAGGAAAATGTCACCATTACAAAAACTTCCCTTCTGTGTGCTGATTTCTCTGTTTCTCTGATACTGGAATTAGCTATAGATCCTGTCCTGTTCTGGCATGAATTGCAAATCTGCAGGCACGTATAGTTAAAATTTTCTTGCTGACAGATTTAGGGGAATGTGTTGCAAACATGGGCTCAGTTTAAGTGACGCATTGTAATGATCTTTTTGTGGGTGATGATTTTGACCATAGCTCAACATAGTGATTTGTTTTATTTGACTATTCATTCTGGACACTGGCAATATTTGGACTTCCAGCAGAGATCATAACTGAGGTAGTCAGCATTTTAACGCATGCACTTGGTTAAAGTCCTGACCCTACGTGCCAAAGTCTCCTCTGATGCTTTTTGTTCAAGGGAATATTCCACTCACCCACCAACCTGCTCACCCAGACCTCTGCTGCTCTCCTGCTGTCAGGCAGGTCACCAGCTGATGCCCATTTTTGTGTCCTCCCCGAGTGCTGTGGGGTTGTGGAGCTTTGTAAGAGAAGCATCTGGAGTGCAACTATTCCTCCCCCACATAAAAATATGAGGCGTGCAGGAAATTCAGGGGTAGAGTAAAACCAAAGAAACGGAGCAGGGTGCAATGAAAAACACAAATGTTTTAGGAGTGTTATAGCCAAAATATGAAAGGTTCCAGTTTCGTAATGAAATTAAGTTTGTGCTGAGCTGTTGTTCTGAAGTTTAGATCCTGCATGATGTGTTGAGAATAGCCTTTGCAAAAGATTTAATCTGCTGACAGACTGGTGCTCTGTCCCAAAACCACCAGCACAGCTCTCTCCATGACTGTCTCCCACCAGGCACTGCCTGAAATAGTCTAACACAAGACAGAAAACTGGCTGTGCTTTTTCTGCCATGAAGATGAAATGCAGAAGATGACGGCTGCAGGAAAGGCTACAGTCTCCACTGTAGTTTTCTCCTAGACAGTTACGTGCCCTGAGTAACGTCTTGCACTCACATCTTCATAGTTAACCATGCTGCTGAGTCAGAAACTATTGTGTGATCAGCTCAAGAAGTACCTAAATGACTGTGCTGCTCGCCCAGGCTGGCTGGGCCCTGCATCTCCGTGTCCCACCGGCATCCCATCATTCCCTATCCTCCCTATTTGGGCTTAGGAGCTCTGTGCCTGCCTGGGTCTGGGCCACCCTTGCGTGCTTCCTTCACCAGTAGTAGTTTCCTTCCACTTGGACATAGTGGTTTGTGGATCTGTTGTTTGTAGGGACTTGCTCTTGACATTTCTCCCCCTATTTATCGGAACGTCTGCGTGTTTATTTGAAGGCTGGTGTGTTTTTATTTGAAGCTTGCTAGTAGGTGCAACCCTCCCGTGGGTCCTTCTTCCAGCAATTCCCTGGCTCCACCACTAGTAAATAAATAGAGCTCTCAATATTGGAAAAGATAATTGGCTGTGTAATGCATAGAAAGCAAAATTGCTTTCCTCAAGATTTATTCATCAATTACAGCCTGGCCCGGATGGCGCAGCTTGAACCATTTTCTGGACGGGGAGGAATATGTCCAAATACAAGGGAAGCTGTTGTTGTAATAAATGACTGGGTGCATATGTGCGTGACTGCATGGTTTAGCTCTTCCATAATAGGTATCCTATTAACATGCTAATGAACATGCAAACAAGAAGCCAAGGATTATCATTATTTTTGAGACAATAATGTGTATTTTGGGGGTTTTTGCTTGTAATTAATGAGAATGTTGTCTAGTGTGTCCCCTAGGCTGGTTGTTGCTCTGCCAGCAGGAGGTAGCAGCCCATGTGTTGCACAAATCCTGCCTCTCCTCTTGGCAAACTCCAGTTTGCCTCCACCCACCAAGCCCTGCCATGTACTTGTAGAGGAACTCCAACATCTTACCAGCCTTCAGGCTGGGCATGCCGAGGTCTGAGGTAGCACTAAAGCCAAGCCAGCTGCAGTCAATGCTCCATACGCATTTTTAATGAAGGTTTTAATGGAAATGGCATGTTTCTCTAGAGACTGTAATGACATGACAGTGCTGTGCAGAGTATTACGAAGAAACAATGCTGCCAGTTACAACTCCAGTGAGTTGCTACAGTACGTGGAGAATAAGCAAAGTGACCATATGGAGGAGGAACGGTCAGGGATTTCTGAAGGGCTTGTTTGGAGGTCCTCAGTTCCATCAGCTACTATTTACTTTAAAATAGTTTAGTGGGACTTGTGAGCTCTCAGCATTTTGTGGGATCCAGCTTCTCTGTAAATATACTCCTGTGAGGGTACCAGGTGGTCTGTGACCCTATTGCCAGCCAGGTGACTCTGCTGACGCTGTGGCCATTGACCTTGTCACATTGTTGGTGTTAGATGGGTCTGCTAAGAGGCATTTAATTAGCTTCCTTTTTTTTTTTTTTTCCCTTTTTCCCTCGAGAATTGTATTGTAAAGCACACTGCACTGTGCTGCTCAGAAATGCTTCCCTGATGCTCGGTAATGCATGAGGCAAACATTCCTGTGGTGTTTCACTCTCTGCTCTTCATGAGGGCACCTACAGGTTGCACAGTCAAAGAGAAGGTTCCCTCCTGTGACCAAGGTGCCTCTCATTTATGAAGTGAGATCTTCTGAGAAAGAGATGATCAATAAAAAAAATGACGACACCTGCACACAGGATCTATCCCACAGGGTTCCTGTGACATTTAGGTGCTACCTGAATATAATGAACATCTGCCAGCTGAGAGAAAGAAATAACACCACAAATGCCTTTCAGGGAATCTGCTGGTTGCTGCTGTGGCTGATAATAATGTGAGAAGGAATGAAGGAGCACAGACACCCCACCCAGCCCTGTGCAGCTCCTTAACTTCAAAGAGAAACACCTAAAAGCAATGCTCAGGTCCCTATGTCATGTTGCCTCCCATGAGAGCAGTAATAACCAAAATGTAATTAGCAGATGGAGGCACTGCTTGCTGTCTCACATTTTAATGGGTATAGAAAATACAGTTATTTATCACCCCTGCAGTCAAACTCATGGAGAACTCTGTGTCTCTCTGAAACAAAGAATAGTTGTCGCCTTGTAGCACAAAAAATTGTGTGTTTGTGGGATCATACGCACAGGGTAATTCATGAGGGAGAGGAGGCTGGAGATCTCCAGCCCAACATGCTGCTCAAGGCAGGGCCAGCTCTGATATCAGACCAGGGACTTTGTCCCGTTGGCCCTTGAAATCCTCCAAGGTTGAGATGCCCCAGCTTAGGGCAGCCCATGCCTGTGTTACATCCTGTGGTGTGAGTGCCGCCTTGGCTCTTGAAAAGGGCTGTTAAATGCAGTTAGGAAATTTGGATCCCTTATTCAGAGCATGGAAAAGAAGCTCCAGCCATCTGCGTTTGTAGTCTATTTCCTTTCTTTCATTTACGAGATAAAAGGAAGTCGATCTGGAAGCAGTTTCGGGAGAGGAAATCCATATGTCTTTCCAGACCGTCAAATATTGTCGAATTTATTATCGCTTGAAGACAGAGTCATGAGCGGCCAGGGAAGTTGTGAACTGCAATGTAAAATGAAATCCCCTTGGCCTGAGGTAAGCCCCTTAGCCTGTGCACTGTGACACGAGGAGAATAATATTTACCACTTGGTGCAAGGATTAATGTTTGCTAGGTGCTGTGAAAATGAAAATATTATTCATAGAAAGCTTCTTGTTTGCAAGGAAAGTTAGGTGTGCAAAGATCCCCTGGATCCTGTCCTTCGGCGAGGACCTCTTGATAGCTTTTTTTTGTTATGCTTAATATAACCAAAAGGCTCAAGACAGGAAAATGTCTGCCCCCATTCTCCCTCCATATCTCTTCTGGCAGACACGTAAGTGTAGAGACCCGTAGAGACGATGAAAAGAGAGGATGAGGAGATCTTCATCTGGAGAAGGGTTGACACAAAGTCACGGAGACCCATAACTTGGTGAGAGGTCTAGAAAAGAGCCAGGAGGATTCCAGGTCACTGGAAAAAAAGGCTGCTGGCACTGAAGGCTGCAATTATGGAAAGGTTAATGTATTCAAGCAGGGCTGAGTTGGCTCAATTGCCTGTTGGAAGCTTTGCCTGTGCAGCGAGGCCGGGTCACGCAGGTACAGCTCCCGCCCAACCTGCCGCTGCTGCCTGGGCCCGGGCTAATCGGAGCAGGTCACTGGGAGCCCGGCGTGGCTGGAGGCAGAGATGGAGAGCCCCGGGAGAGCCAGCCCAGGGCTAGTGCAGGAATACGTGAGGTGTTTGATTACCCGGCAGTGTTTCCCCACAATTCATGAATACACTTATCTCCAGAGTCTGGTAATGTGTAGACTTTTAAGTAGCTGAGTCCTGAAGCTTATCAGACACATCAGCCATGGCCTAAAATCTTGAAAGCAAATTTTGCTTATCTGAAAAGGGAGCTTTAATGTCAGCGTGCGGTGAATTACCTCCCTTCCTTTCATTTGCCTGAAATAAAGGCTGTATTTCAGGCAAAGTGATGCAGAATATGGACAAAAGAGCAGTGGGAGGAGAGCTATACTAAAGGTCTGGAAGACGTCTTTGAAATTTATAATGCTCTTCTGAGATTAAATGGGGTAAAATTGCTTCAAGATGATCTCAAGAAAACACTAAACACTCTATTCTGCTGAATGTCCTTTTAAGAGTCCCTCTAACTGATTTCAAGACACATGTCTGAAAATCTGGAGGATTTCCCAGTGAGCCTGTTGGTGACACAGGGCACCATGGCAGCCAGTGAGAGGGCTGTGGATGGGGTAATGCTCACACCATGTAATGAGCCAACAGGAGCCAGGTGCTGGCACTCCACACAGCTGCCTCAGGCAGGCCCTGAACATTTACCTTCTTATCCTTGGAGAAGGATTAAATAGCACATAGTTATTTTTATAGATTGCTTGGTGGTCAGGTCCCTCACGGAAAGTTATTTATTCGGTGCTGGTATGACACAGGACCTTTCATTTCCAGATTGCACTGCACCAGTACATTCCAAACAGCCTGGGGAGGACAGAGTCACACTGCAGGACGAGTCTGGTGGGACTGATCAGGATATTGGTAACCCAGTGTGGCTGCTCGTGCCTCCAACGCATGCTTGTTCCAAGCCCAAGGGCTGTCCCATAAACACAGGACACTGTGCTTCATGGCCAGGGTAGTGGGGCTCATCTGCCAGGAGTCAGGGAAGGGGCACTTCCATCGACTGTGCACCTCCCACGAAGGTTAAAAAGCATTTCTACCCTCCTGAGGAGAAAATAAGCTTAGGGAAGCAGCAGGTTTATCAGATGCAGAGCCCTCTGGAGGGGAGGGGTGCTGGCAGAGCCGTGAGCCTCTGCCTCATCCTGCACAAAGCCTCTGCTCCTGCCCTCCTTCAAAACTGATATCCCACTGGTGCAAATTAGATAAGAATTGGCTCGGGGTCTTTAATTGTGATTTTTATTTTTAATTTGCATAATTAGGCGTGTAATGGACTATTTTCACAGCCTGGGGACTGCTCCGAGGTCGTTAGTGCTGGCCCTGGGAGATCACCATCTGCCTGCAGAGGGCGAGGGCCGCGGGCAGCCTGACGAGCCTCCTGTGGCTCATTCAAACCTCTCCCCACTTGAACCCCAGCTGCTTTCCCAAGCCACCCAAGGGGGTACAGCCTCGCAAAACATTAGTCATCCGTCCTGGCTTGTGTCCTCAACAGATGCAACCGTTTAAGGAGAATGTGGTGCTGGGGGGAGATTAATAGGGTCTGGATTTTAGGACGACTCCCTTTGTATTAGCTTTGTCTTCAAGGAAAGAAGATTAAGATGGAGCAAAAGGAGAGGCAATGCAGCAGCACCAGGTTTGTGCTTCCCAGGTTGTGAGGAGGTACCTGGAGGCAAGCAAGGGCTGGAGGGAGGCAGTAGATGGAGATGGACAGGCAATTGGATGTCCTGGGGCATGGATTGGGATGAGACTGACAGGGTGGCTGGAAGGCGAGTAGGAAAAGAAGAATTGAGTCTTGCTGAAAATTTCACTACTCTGAAGTCCACCTCCTCTTGCTTCCCACATCCTTATGAGTTCTCCCCTTCTTTTCCATCCCCTTCCTGATCCTTCCCAAGCCTGTTTCCACAGCCCTAGATGGCCACAAGACACCCTTTGTATCCCGTTACTCTGTCTCCTTTGGACTTTGCTGCTGCAAGTTTAATTTTGCAGCTGCGAGAACAAAATACATCTTCATTCTGGGGGTGGCAAAATTCCCTGTAGCCTGCACGCTGAAAAGCCTTGGGCTGGCTCTGCTGCCACATCTTGTTCTACTTAAACTGCTGCTTTTAATACACCCAAAATGTTTGCTTTGGGAAAGGTGTTTCCACCTCCTCCAGCAGAGCCACGTGCAGCGGTTTGTTCGTGTCAGACACGGCCTGGCCACGGGCCGTGCTGCTGGGGCTGTGCTGTGTCAGCCCACGGGGCACCAGCAACACCAACACCATCAAACCACCCAGCTGGACATTTCCTCTGAGACTTCAGTTCCAGGGGAAGCTGGAGATTGTTTCGAGGGGGTTGAAATGTCTCATGAAAGCACGTTTCAGATGCCAGCTCCTACCTTAAATTAACCCTTTGAAAATGGGACTTGCCCATAAGGATCCATGAAAGATTTTGGGGGTTGCATTAAGAGTAATTGGTAATTTTCCACGCTGAATCTGGACAGCAGGAGTTAGCAAAGCGATTCTCCATTATACCTTTATCACTTTTCCCTTTCAGGTTCTCCATGGCCAGTGGCATTTCTCATCAAGAATCTTTTGGCAGACATTTCAAACACTGCGAAGAATAAATAGCTGAAAGATGTTCCATGTAAGGTGTGGATCTCAAAGCCACACCAAAACTTCTGTCTGGGTAACGTTGCCTGCAAAGATCCTAGTGTGAATTTGGGCTCTGAGAATCACTGTGAGATTGAAATAGTGGCACACAAAAAAATGTGACATTTTCTCTGCAGCAGTGATTTGCAGAGCCACTGACTCTCCTCTCCCACCTGCTCACATACAGTTTGGTGGTGAACAAGGCTGAGGAGAAGCCAAGACCCCTGTGAGGGCAGCTCTCCTCCCATAGTCCCTGTGCACGCAGCAGCAGGGGGTGGGGAGCAGCAGATCAGGGTGGCCGTGCTCGTGTTTTGGTGTTCTAGGGAGCAGGCACCACGTTGGGCTGTGCTGCTGCACCTCAGCACCCTGCCCTGGCAACTCTGTGTGGCTGTTGTGCCTCGAAACCCAGCCTGCAGCAGGCTCCCACTGCTGCTTTGGGATCTGACCACCTCCCGAGAGCACACGGCCTTGCTGGTGCCTGAAGTTCAATCAGCTCCACACACAGGCACCCCTGGGCCTCAAAATAATCCGTAAAACCACAGAAATGCTTTTTCACGGCAGTATTTATTGCACCAAAGTGCTCTTCCAGAATCTTCAGGGAGGGCTGTCTCCTTCAGATGTCCCCGTTCAGCCAGCGGTTCTTGGCTATCTGCCCTGCGCCGGGCCGGGAGGCCGGGGTGTACTGCAGCAGCTGGGTGATGAGGGCTTGGCAAGGCTCCGGCAGCGGCGGCAGCCCCTCTGGGTACATCACCCCCTTCTTCTGCAGCTGGGGCATGCTCTGGACGTTGGTGTCATCAAAGGGAACGTTGCCGACCACCATCATGTAGAGCATCACCCCCAAGCTCCATATGTCGTACTTCTTGGCGTCGTAGGGGATGCCCATGAGCACCTCTGGGGAAGCGAAGGCCGCCGTCCCGCAGAACGTGGTGCTGAGGTCCGGGTAGCCTTTGAGCTCCTTGCTGAAGCCGAAGTCGCTGATCTTGGCGCGGCGGCCGTCGGCGGAGAGCAGCACGTTCTCGCACTTGAGGTCCCGGTGCACCAGGTTGCGGTCGTGCAGGTAGCGCACGGCCCTCACCACCTGCACAAAGATGTCCCGGGCGTTGGGGGCGCAGGGCAGCTTTCCTAGACTCTCCAACATCTGCAGCAGGGTAGTGTCCATGGCCTCCATCACGATGTAGAGCTTCCTGTTGCAGACCTCGATGAGCTCGAAGACGTGCACGATGTTGGGGTGTTGGATCCTGCGCACGATGGAGAGCTCCCGAGGCAGGAACTTGAACACGACGGCTCGGGATGCTCGCTGCCGGTCCACCACCTTGACGGCCAGGGGCCCCTTGTGTTTGCTGGAGGTGGCTGCTTTCACCTTGGAGAAGCTGCCCTCCCCTAACGTCTGGCCCAGCCTGTAGCCCAGCTCGCTGAGTAACCTGTCTCCTCCATCGGACTTTGGCATGATCTGTGATCCCGGCGGGCTTAATTGGAGCTGGTGTTCTGCTCCAGGATTGGGAAGCTGTAACGTCTGGTGCATGGCAGCTGCTCACCTTCACCTATGGCAACCCTTGCTTCCATGCCCCACCCAGGCATTGTGATGGGTGGAATGTTGTGTGTGACAGCTCCTTTGGGAGATGACACGGGCGTCTGGGGGGTCCCCTCTGCTCATGGGTGCCCCTGGCATGCCCGCACAAACGCAGGGGACAACTCTGCTGGGGCTGGGTATTTTAGAGCTTTTACCCTTTCAGCCTCTTCACTTGAGTTCTTAGCACAGAGCTGTGTGGATGAAAGTTTAAATGCCAGCTTTCTGGGATTAGGGACCCGTTTAGGGACCTATACCAGCTTTCTGCAGGGTATTAGTTACATTAAAATCCAAACTACACAGACTGGTACAAAGGAGTGACTTCTACTGGCACCTACTGTGAACCACCTTGGCTGGCTATAAATATTGACTTCTTTGGTGATGGTGCACAGAGCTATTATTTTACCAGGGAAGCTTTCTGACCTTGTGTGGGGTGGATGGGGAACTTTAAAGGCATCTTTCAGAAAAAACAGCTTTTCAGTTTCTTGAGCTTGGAATTGCTGTCTATCTCTTTTTATCAAAATGGTATTTTGGAGACTTACAGAGAAGAAGTGAGACCAGAGATCCTCCAGAGACCTTCTATAACTTGGATTTTAAAAGATTTTAGTCAGTTTAATAACGTGGCAGTCAAATTGAGCAGAGGGCACCTGGGCTGGGCCACAACACCCAGTCCAGGGCAAGGCATCCCTCCCATCACACGCTGCATCTCAGGCCAGTGTCAGCTCCTGCTTTCAGGTGCTGCATCCTTGGCTTTCACAAACAGTTGTTCCTGGTTTGTGCTGGGTTTTTAAGCTGCTCGAGGATCCTATCCTCCCTGTGGAGCCCACATTTCCTTTCCAGCTGTACAAAGAAGCCTAGGACCACAAAACCCCATCTTCCAAAACACCAACCCAAACACTATTTTCAGTTTTTGAATATATGTTTCATTTTGCAAGTCAGTTATAAAGAGGAATGGTGATCAGCTGAAGATGAAAGCAAGTATTTCCTGTGAGTCCATCTTGTCAGTATTCTGATGTCACTTCAGGAAATCAAAATAGCTCAAAGCTGCAAACATAGGTCTGTATGTGCTGCAGGGATGCTTTGCTCTGAGCTAACAGCAAGTAATGCAGTCACCATGTCGAGTTTTATTTGCTTAGAAGTTGTGGGTCCAAACCAAACCCTTTTCCCACTTCAGATGTTATTTCTACAGGCCAGCTGGAAGTATGGGAATTCAACACGCCATGGAAATGTGGTTGCCAGGCACATACCACCAGGAATACTATCAGGCTGTACCATCAGGCATGTTTGGGCCTTCAAATAAATGCCCCAAGATTTCTTATTTCTGAAGTGGATCAGCAAGAAGCCATTTCCAGAAGTCCCTGTTTAGAAACTGTGGTTACTAAACACAAAAAAATCCCACCTAGCAATCAGCAGGCCAGATGCAGAAACCCATTTTGCTGGATACGCATGATTTCCTGACAAGTTTAGCCCTTGAGTCATAACCACAGTGACTTCAGCAGAGGTCTGAGCTGGACTTTTCAGAGGAGCTGGGAACTTTGAGATGGTTAAACATAACTGAACCAATGTGGGCATTTTTACGAGGGAAAATGCTTAGACCAGGCTTCCCTTCCCCCCTTACTACCAAAGCACCTCTGGAAAATGCCACTACTGCTCCTGGGAATAGAAGGACACGTGCAGACATCTACAGGGGCTCGGCTGATGCTCAGTATGCCTTTTAAAATAGGAATGGGCAGTCACATCCCAGGCACACTCGCAAAACCTACAGGTAAATCCTCACTTATGGGAAGCCCCTTTGAAGTCCCTCCAATAACATAACCAGAAGAGGGATTGTCCACACAGCTGTGGAAAAACCAAAGTGGAAGCTACAAATCAGGTTGTAATGGTAATGAGTGGTGTAGTGGAGTCCTGTGCTGCTGGTAATTCTTCATCTGCTCGAGGGAGCAGGTTGCTCTGGGGAAGTTTTCTGCAAACTTGGCTGAAGTGGGCAGTTTCAGTCTCAGTAAGCCCTCCTGGGAGCCCAGAAAAACCCTCGTTCAGTCAGATGCTGCTGGAGCACCCCGGGGGCGGGAGGGCTTGGAGGAGCTAGGGAAGCAAGCCCTGGTTTCCCAGGGAGGAAGCAGCTATCGAAGCAAACGCTCCCCCTCCTGTACACTCCAGGCTGCAGCTCTGCGAGCCGCCTTGGCTGCAGGCATCACTGCTGTGCATCCCTGAGCTCCCGCCCCAGAGCCAGCAGCACGGCCTGGGACTGCTGCAAACAGCTCCCAAGGCCGGCAGCAAGAGGCTGGGGTGAGAGGGTTTGGTTTGGCAGGGCACTGCCAGGCAGAGGAGGAGGAATGACAGCTGAGCTCAGCTTTCTGTGCTGTCCTTAGATCTCAGAGAAACACATTTTTTCTCGGTTGGCTGCTGGCTCGACATTTATTGGTATATAAAAATGCACCCAAAAATCTATTTTGCTTTCAGTCCCTGCACCTCTAGTACTGCTACCTGTGGTATAAATATTTAGGTCACACCAATATACTTTAGTAGTGTACCCACTACCAACATATATAAAAAAATGCTGCGCTTCTGTGCTTTCTAGAACATTTGTTGCGTCAAAGCTGTGTTTGCAGAACTGATTTGTTCCATTTGCTCTTCTTAATGACAGCAGCTGGAAATCAGGCAGCAATTACTGTTTTGTTAAGTGTGGCATGTGAGCAGAAGGAGCTGGTCTGCAGAGGTATAAATTACTGGAGCTCACTGTCAGGGATTTTGTTATGGGATGTTCCTGACTGTGGTGGCACGGTTGTGCATCAGCCTGGTGTGCAGTTAGTCCCTCTGACAAGGGGCTGATCAGCTCCTGAAGGGCCATCCCTCTTCCAAAGGGCCGATAACTCCTGAAGGACCATCCAGGTAAGTCAGCCTTGCTGAGAAGCTAATGCAGCTGAAGCTCTCTGGCCGTATGCACTGCGTACAGCTACCTTCGACCGGAGAAGAACACACAGGCCTTGACTTCTAACAGAGGAGGGACTTTTTTCTTTCTGCAGCACCCCACAGACTTTTTTTCACTAATAATGTGCCTGTCTGGAGCCTTTTGGGGGGCTGCTCTCTTGCCGAGCCTCATCGAGGCAGCACTGAGATCCCGGCTGAGATGCATGTGGCAAACCAGGGAGCTAACGAGGGCCATTAGATCATGCGTGCTTTGGGAACCTCCCCCTCTCCCTGTGAACCCACTGCCCCCGAGCCCTGCGGGCAGGGTTGTGTGAGCCTCAGATGCCTGCCATTGATCTGATGACAGGCTGACACCTCTGGGGCAGGGATTTCACTTGTGAGTGGACGCTGTTGAGCATAACATAGGTCCTGCTGCCACAAGTGTACCAAAATATAACTCCTGTGAATGCAGATGTCCAAGAAGCCATAACAAACCATATTTTTATACCTTATGCCATGAGGCTGTAAGTTACAATGTGTGGAATGACCTCTGCACTTGCACGGAGCCCTTGAGATTTCTTTAAATACCTCTATTTCCATACAAGTAGAAATATTTTGCCCAAGGGTTGTAATGTTCAGGATTGGTCAAGGAATTCCTAGGTGTCCAATTTGTGGCAAGTCCATGACCAGACATTATTTCTTGGCACTCTGTGAATATGGGAATGGGCAAACTTCTGCACAAGAAGTAACAACAACATTAACATTTTTGCTTTACTAAGTCATTATAGATAGCACAAAGGGTAACCACAGTTTTCCCTAGCAGATGCTGAAGTTACCAAGATCTTCTTGCCAGCAACGGGCAAACAAAAGTTTTCTATGTTTTATCCTGTATTTGATTTTATGGCTTTTAAAAGTATGATTGTTTTATTTTCACATAGAATGCTGGCCTGAAAAGAAGCACGCTGCTCACAGTACTATTTTCCATCTATCCAGGTGCTGCAGATGCAGAAGGCTGGTGAAAATTCTGCACATGAGAATTCCTCTGTAGTGCCACAGAGCTACACTACACCCTCCAGGTATGAGTACCAAAGGGAACAAGCCAAGCTGAGGCCAGCTTGTAAGAGGTGCAGCCACTCATCCGCTAAGGCACAGCCAGTGAAGAAAATGACACTTGGCACTCTCATTTCAATAGTGATGTTCTTCGCCTCTTTATTGCCAAGAACCCTTCAGTGTGGTAACTGATCACTGGTCTGTGTGATACCTGAGCAGCTGAAAAGTGGGGCAGATGCCATGAAAAGCGTACTGAATCCAAGCCGCCTCGGGAGCTGAATTGCTGCCCTGGATCCTTTCCTGCAAAGTCAAGATGTCTGTGTGGTTATTTGAGGCACTGGTGTTGAACAGACCTGGGAAGTCAAAGGTACAACCTTGTCTCTGAACATTTGATGTTGTGTGTACGCGCAACGGCACCCTAAATTTGGCCATGGTCTTGTGGCTCCTCCCTGGCAGCAGCAGCAGCAGCAGCCGCAGTGCAGACAAAGGAGAAAACCAGAGTCACAGGTAGTCAGAAAGCTGTGCTGGTCAATGAGCTGTTTTTGCTTCTTCTTTCCTCCCTCTCATGTTTCAAGGATTGGTGTCTGCTTCAGATACTCAGGCTATGTTGGTGTTTTTATCCCTTCGGAAGATAAAGAGTTTTGGGACCTCACATTCCTGGTGTTCAGAAGTGGCTGTGACCCTCACAGCTGTTTGCCATCACATCTTGCCCTTACCCTCTTTTCAAACAGAATAAACTAGTGAAGCTGGGTGTGGGACTAGTACAAAGCCTCCCAGAAATTCAGCAGGATGAGAGGAATAACACCAAGCAGCAAACTCTGTGGATGTCCACTTGATTAACCAAGGTTGTTCAGACACCAAAGAGAAACCTGAGGATGGGACTCGTGTGCCAGAAACATCTCTTCACATGAATTAGAATTTAAACTGTGTGAGGGACATTAAATGGGTTTGTAAGCCATCAGAGGGAATAGATTCATGGCAATAGGCCATACTACCACCTCTTGGAGCAGCTTGTGAGTGCCTCAGTAGGTGCCAAACGAGATGAAAGATAGAAGGGCTAATGGGCTGCTCTGCAAAGAGGATTTTGCAGCTGGCATCGCAGGGCCGCACCTGCCAGAAGTCTCAGACCTGAAGGCAAAAAACTAGAGTGGAGAGGGAGACAAAAGCAGCTAAGCAGGCAGTGACAAGTGAGTTGCTGGAGGAGCAGGAAGACTCTCTTGCCAGGTCTGTCTCTGAGAGGCTTTGTACCAAAATTCTTATGGAAAGAGGAAGCAAAGTGAGATCATACGCCTCCATCCTTCTAGTAAGTGGAAAGTCATGCCTGGCTTGTCAGAGCAAAGGAAAGCCAGCTGCACAGGGAAGCAAGCTTTCCTTTTTACTGCTGGAATGCCTGCTGAGAGGGGTGGGCATGGCTGCAGAGAGAGGGGAGCAGATGGGGTACTCGGCCTCGGAGCTCACCACACCCTTTCCTGGCTGGAGGTGTTGTTCTCCCTGTGTCTTTGTTCAGATGGCTCCTTCCCACCACCTCCCTTCCGGAAGCTGTGAAGCTGTTTCTCTCTTGGCCCGTGCTGCAGACACGGCTTGGCTGTCAAGGGGCTGATTCCTGAGCGCTTACCAGGGAGATCCTCCAAACACCCGCACGAGCCAAAGGGAAGGGCTGCGCAGCACCACCAGGCTGCTGGCTCAAGAGAAGCACTAAGTCTGCTCTGCCTGCCCCTCCTCAAGGCTCCTCAAGGCCCAGGAGAGAGCCCAGTCAGCCTGCTGAGGTCCCCTTTGGTGCTGGGCAGCTGGTAACAAAGCCGTGGGTAGGAACTGGGGCTCTGTACTGCACATACCTGAAAGCAAGGAGCATGTCTCTGCTCTCCTTGTTGCTTCAGGATCCACAAAAATCCTCTTTCACAGCTGAAAGATTAAATGCCTCCCACAGCTGGTGACTTGCTTATCTGTGTTTGTGTGCCTGCTGTCTGTCCCTGGGCAGAGTTATCCAGTGCTCCCTCGTGGCTGGCTGTCCAACAGGAGGGAGAGGGCTTCAGGTGAGGATTTAAGCAAGGCAAAGCTTTCAAAAGCCTCAGCAAGGGCCTCTTGGGTTAGTGGGAATGGAGTTGGAAATGGGTGGCAATAAGGGTTGAGAGGAAAGCTTCTCAGTTCCCAACTTTTCTTTCCACATCAAGTTATGTCTGTTAAATCCAAATATAATCTAGAAAAACAGATAACCATTTTGTGTTTAACTATCCCAAGTGAACAACAGTTTCCTCCTTACACTGATTTACTTACCTGCCCGTGGAGAGCATGATGTGTTCAGAAAGAGACTTAGTTGTCTGGCACCTATTGTAAGTAATTTGTGGCCAATTAGGGACTGCAAAATCTGGTCTATAATTAGGCTACGGCAGCCTATGGTGCGCAGGCTTGGAAAGTCGATGGCAAAGTTTTAGAGCTACGAAGCAGATGTTTAAATGCTTTTAAGTGGTATGGATGCTATCTGTGGCTGGTTTCATGAGGTGCTGTGGAGTCACGTGGTAAAACCTTTCCCGAAGGTGCTCCACAAATCCCTGAAGTGGCTTCTCCCACAGGTCTGGTTAGCCCTGGATGAGCTTGTCTGGGAGGACTGAACTAAAGGACAGGCTAGACATGCAAACCAAAGAGCTTCAGAGCTGTCAGGACTGATGAGAAAGTTCAGACTGAGATTTGGAAGATAGTAAGGCCAGATTCTAAAGGCACATTCTAAGTGGCTGAAGGAGGTGATCTTGGACCAGATAGTTGGTGTGTGCATATCAAAGAGGGAGGGAGACAGGCAGGCACTTTGGGAACAAGGCTGGAGGCAGCTGACAGGGTCTGGAGGTCTGTTTGCTGAGCAGACACCATCTGTTTTTCTCCATCCAGCATCTCACTGCACAGGCCTTTATGGTATTTGAAGCTGAAACTGCCTGAGAAATCAAGCAAGAAACTATCCGTGACCCTGGGGGGAAAACTGCCAAGGAAACCGAGGCATCCAGCTGCCAAGGGATGGGTGGTTTGGGTGGGGCATGAGTACAGCCCTGCTCACACCACCAGCAGCAGATCTTGCATTACACTGGCTGCTTTGCTTTCCAGCAAACCGGGCTTTTTGCTGCTTTCCTGCTTGTGGGCTTCCCTAAAAGGGAAGTGAATCCATCGGAGGCAGAAGCCAGGTGTTCCCCTTGCCTGCTGGCAGTGGCTGTGGGGCTGGGCTGGGCTGGGCTGGGCTGGAGGGATGGCTTTCCTTCGCCCCACTGTTCGGCCGTGGGTGCTCCCATGCCACGATATATATATTTATAATCTCCCAGTGCCCAAGCCAGGAGGAATACACAATATCACAGTGCCCTCTTGGGGGCAGGTGTTCCTTGGAAATAGACCTCTGTGATTTGTGTGCTGAGGATCTCATTGCTTGCCACCGTTGTTTATCCTAGCAGCTCCTGCTGCTTGGCTAAATCATGGAATTTCCCACTGAACAACACTCCTCCTAGAGAAGAGTTCAGAGTTTTGGCATTGGGTTTTTATTTTATTGCTATTTCTCTGCTGCTGATCTGCACTCTGAATCTAAAATGACTGGGGTGAGGAGTTCCCGAGTGAAGATGGCAGTCTGCCCTCAGAAATGAAACCTGTCTTGTTTAAACGCTGTCAGATCACTCGGCCCCAGCAAGAAACAAATTGTTTTAACAATAGATTTAATTAGCTGGTGTTCGTATTCCTTCACAGAGTGCTCGAGTCCTGCTGCTAGACCTGTCTGCAAGCCCTGGCATCTCGTGTACAGGAGTGTGAAGAATGGGTGAAGCGTTAAATAAGGACGTGGATAAGTGTGGCAATTCCCTGCTGACTGCTGGAACAGCCTGGAGAGGGGAGACTGTGGCCAGTCCCTCTTCCCCTCCAGATTTTGAAGTGCCATCTTTTGTCAAACATGAAAAAGAAATAAAATGTGAATAAAAACACAACTTCCAGCAAATATTTGGGATGATCCTATGGAACTGTAGCTACATTACAGCTAATATGGCTCTTGATGCCCTACTGTTGCCCTTATTGCTCTGAACATAGGATTCTTAAGTCCAAATACTTTGCCTGTACAGTGGCCACTCTTGACTCACACAAATTGGGTTCCTCTCCCAGGCAGCTGGTGACAGGACAAGGGAAAACAGCCTCAAGTTCCACCAGAGGAGGTTTAGACTGGATATTAGCAAGAATTTCTCCACTGAAAGAGTGGTTAAGTACTGGAAAAGGCTCCCCTTGGAAGTGGTGGAGTCACCATCCCTGAAGTGTTCAAACACTGAGCAGATGTGGCACTCCACAATATGGTTTAGTGGGCATGGCAGTATTTGGTCAAATGTTGGACTTGATGTTCTTGGAGGTCTTTTCCAACCTTAATGATTCTATGGAACAAACTTTTTTTTCATAATACAGACCTATAATTTCCCTGATTCCTTTGTGGGGTTATGAAAGAACCTCTGTTTTAAGGAAGATATGAAATGACAAGCCTTTGCATTTGTGAGAGTTTTTCCTGCATGAGTGGTTTTGGGGGTTGGTTTGGTTTGGTTTTGTTTTGTTTGCTTTTTTTTCTGAACAAATTCGGCTAAAAGCCTGTCTGTGGTGAGGATTCAGTTGAAAAAGATGTGCCACCTGGCAGATGAGTCGATGACCCTAAAAGCTGGTTTCTCTGAAAAGCCAGACTCTAAGATTGATGCTGAGGACTTCCCTAGCTTTTGTTTTTCTACTTCTAGATCTAGTTTGCTTCACATCAGAGTTTTCCTAAATGCCAGGCATAAAATCTTGTCCTGGGC
Source organism: Cnemophilus loriae (assembly GCA_013397755.1). NCBI lineage: Eukaryota > Metazoa > Chordata > Aves > Passeriformes > Corvidae > Cnemophilus > Cnemophilus loriae. Next base: position 24,524 of record VZTF01007031.1, on the reverse strand, counting down.
TCTGCCAGTCAGTCTTTCATGTTGCTGCTTCTCCCCTTCTCTTTCCTCATGTCATTATGTCCCTAAAGATAATGCTGTCATAGCGCAGCCCTTGGGCATCATCCAGCTACACCAGACAGCACAGTCAGCTGGAAAGATGGAGCATGGGGCAAAAAAATCATGGTGTGAGCAGTGCTTGTCCCACTAGGTGCAGCTGGGAAATGCTAGGACAGATCTCCTGTTTTCCTTGGTCAGCACCCTCTGTTAGCCAGGATGGGGGAGAAAACCTTGTATTTCTGAGCACACCTTGCTGTGTGTGCTGAAGCCTTTTACCCTGCAAAGCCAACTCCTGGTGTCCCCAGATCCCTGCCTTCCTTCTAAGCTCTGACAAGGTAGGACACAGCATCTCTTCTGTGCTGCCTTTGTGTCCTTGGCTCTTGCTTGGCCTCAGCCTGCGTAAAGGCTTTGCCTCCTTTCGTTTTGCTGTTCAGTGGCTCTGTTTTAAGAGGACAAAGTTGTTTGATTGCCACTTACTGGATCCTGCTCTGATATTGTTGTAAGTTCAGCAAGATTTAACTGTGTGGCCTGAGCTGGCTTGTGCCAGGCAGGTCTACAGCTGAGTATTTTAGGAAAGTATCTGCATTTTAGGAAAGCAGCACTTTTGTGGACAAGGGAAGAGGAGGGAAAACCTATTTTTTGAGACGCTGTGGCAGTCTTGCAGGGCAAGGTCTTGGCACCTGGAGGAAGGATAGCTGCTGCCAGGGACATGGCTTAAATCTGCTCGGTTCTGGCCAGCCTGTGAGCCTTGAGAGTGCATGGGGAGCACAGCTGAGCCATGCCCTGCAGGCAGTGGGTCTGGGCATGGGGACTGAGGTGAGCAGTGTCTCCTCCTGCAGCTGCTGCCTGGGCACTTGGAGAGAGAAGCAGGGTGCCTCTGCCTCCAGCATGCAGGCTCTGCCTCAGGAGCAGGCTTTGAATTTTGAGCAGAGGAAAGTCTCTCTTGTGCAGCTATCTTCTCACCTCCCAGTGGGTTTCTTAATATAGATTTCAGAGAAAACAACTGGGTTTTTTTCAATTTTTTTTTTTTGAGACGGAATGTATTCAACCCCTGTTTCGCTGTCCCACCAAGCCTATATCAACATATTGCAATGGCAGCAAGGTAAGCAGAAGTGCAAAGATGACACCTCTGGGCTCTTAGGCACTGCTGGAATTCTGGCAGTTGTGGGAATCAGGCACAGCCTGTTTCTCAAGACAGTAAATGTTTTATTTCTCCCAGATATCTGTCTGGCAGGTAGGTGTGACAGAGAGAGGCAACTGTGTGATCATTAAGGTGGCACTGTCTCTCACACTCTCTTCCTTCTCCAAGTCACTGCAGTGTCCTGAATGCACAGCAGGAGTGATGAGGCAGGGTTTCATCAGTAACTGTCAGAGGCAGAAATAAATAACTTCCAGCCATACAACTTCATTCAATTTCTATCTGCTTATGCTGGCCATACCTTGTATTTACATGGTACCACCAGAAACTATTTTTAAATGTTAAAATTTAAATGAGCACACGGTCCTGCAGGCTAAAGCTGTTACGAGTGATAACATTTCCACTGTAGTTTGTTTTGTAGCACCTCAAGAAAAGCAACTGATTGGAGTGATTTATTTCCAATCCTAAGGAACAAAATAGCCTTGGAGCCTTTGTCAGCACCAGAGGAAAAGCAACCACAGTGCTGGGCAGGCGGTGTCTGCAGTCACGGAAACGACTGATAACAACTTTCTCATCTTATCACTTCACAGATTTTTTTTTTTTTTTTTTTTTGCTATAGGATGCAGACATGAAAGAGTCTCTAGGGTCCTCCTGCCCTACATGGGAGCTGCAGCAACAGTCCTGGCACAGCTTGAGAAACTGGTCGTCTTAGTCACTGTGTAAGACTTGGTTGATGGATGAGGCTATAGAGAGGAATGAGGGGTGGAGCGAGAACTGCCTGGGGTCTGGCAGGATGTGTGAGGTGTGACTCACACCCACAGCAGGAAAGGTCCCCGGGCACCCCCGTGTTTTATTTCACCCAGGTGACTGAGAAATTAATTATTACCCTACGCACATCTGGGCACAGCCTGTATTGCTGGGACACTTCTGGGTCTGACTGTGCCCCCACAGGCTGGCTGGTCCCAAAGGAGATATGGCAGTAGTCACCCAGAGATGCTTCAGATCTTTGTCATTTACCAGTTCCTCAACTGGCTTCCCATGCATGTTGCACAGCAGCAAGGACAAAATTAGACCGCTGTCACAGACAGATTACTTTCCTGTGTGCCATGTGTGTGAGAAGTTGGTGTGGCACCAGCTGAGAAAGCTCCTGAGGGCCAGCGAGCAAGGAAGCACCAGCAGTGACTAAAACCTGCCCAAAAGGTGTGGTCAGACTGGGATTATGTGCGACCAGTTCTTCATCAGGGAGGCACCTGGTGGTGGCTCTCTTTCCTTCCAGCATCCCTTTCAGTAGGTTTTTTTGCATTCCTCAGTGAAATGCAGCATCCCTTTGCAGATTTTACAGCCTCATTTTCTGAGAAGGAATATTTGAAGGGGAGTTTCTAGGTCTGAATTGCTGACGGAAAAAAAAGTCTGTTTAGGAGATGAGGACTTTTTGTATCTCTTTTCCCGACTTCTCCCACTAGGAAAATACTCTTTATACTTATAATGAGGGGAATTTCCCACCTAGCTGCCTTGTTTTCAGTTTGGATCTTCTTTTGTCTCCTTACTGGCAGACACAGCCTCTGGCAAGGGAGAAACTGCTGTTTCCCCAGCTCCTCTGGAATTCCTCCTCACCTCTCCGAATACCAAACATATCTGATAGCTCAGGCTTGACTGCAAGGTGCTGATCAAGCAGTTTGTCCTCAGGCATGGGAAAAAGCCCTGGATTATGAAATCTTCAGTTATTCTGCTGACAGAGTTTGTGGATTCTCCCTGTGCTGCTGTGACCCCCAGATGGGCGATGTCCTCCTGGCAGTGGTCAGGAGAGCACAGCAAGCCACTGCTGGTGCCTTCCAGGCAGGGCATTTGCTCTCTGTAGACCCTCTCCCCACTTCCTTTTGGGAGCATCTGATTTTTAGGCACTCTTGCTGTATTTTCCTAACTCCAAAAATAGGTGTCTCTGTTTAATTAATTATGATTACTTCTTCTGGGTGCATAATTGCAGGAGCCAGGTGAGAATGCGGTGTTTTGCTTCCTCATCTCTCTTACCTAGGACTTCATTAACGACAGCTGATTGTCCTGTCCCCATGTCCCTTGCATAAACGATTTACAGCCTCTTTCATCACAAATTGATCAGCTTTTTCCTGCTTCTTTCAAGCCTTCTTGCTTTAATCATGGGCAGATGATGGTGGGTGGGCTGGGGTTCCTGAGGCAGACGTGGGAACAGGAGCAGCGTCCCCTGCAGCTCCCTCTCCTGCGCCTGCCTGAGACACCTCCTCACCTGCATCTGCTAAGCCAGGAGATTCGCAGGGCAGGGCCCTGGGCGGGCAGCAATTACCCTTGTCCCGGTGCTTGCCTCTCCTGTACACCTCCCAGAGGCACGCCTCACCACAGGGCCGTTTCACAAGTCTTCCTTGTAGCTGTGAACCTCTTTCAGCTTTTCTTCTTGGAGCGGCCTCAAAGGGCATTTCACTTCCATGCTTCCTAGCACAGGACTTGCGTGGGCACATTGGCATTTCCAGCCCTCTGCCATGAGTCTCGGAGGGAGGCTTCAGTTCCTCAAACCCTCAGATAAAATTTTCTGGGGAAACTTTTCTACGTGGTTTCCCAGTCTGTGAGACACAGGATGTGATTTCTGGGGTTGTTCTGTGCAGAGCCAGGACTTGGACTTAATGAATCCTGTGGGTCGCTTTCAGGTCAGGATATTCTGTGATTCTATGAGGCTACTGCAAGGGACAGGGAAGAGCACTGGAAAAATCTCTTGCCCAGCCTGTCTGTTCTTGCGTCCATGTTGTGCTGAAAAAGAAAGCAGCTGCTGGGTGTTGTCATGGTGTTGCCTCCTGCTTCACATTTCACTTTGCTCTGTGTGGGCAGATGTCACCTGTTTAATTTCTGAGGTGACTGCTGCCAGTGCTGTGATCTCAGCTAATGCCTGAGACCCCAACGAGTGACACCTGATGTAAAAGCAATCCCCTGCAGTGCTGCCCCTGCCTCGGAAACCGCACCTTAGGCAGCCTTTGCTCTGCTGCCTCTACCCATCACAAACCCAAGCATTAAAAGTTAGAGCCCTTGACTGAAACCTGCCAGAAATGATGTCTGCTCCCCGCTGCCTGCCTGAACCCTCCCTGGAGACCTGCATCCAGCGTGGATGGGAGTCTGCAGAGGGCCTCTGCAGAGGTCAGTGTACCCACCTGCTTCCTGTGCAGCATTTCTCCCTGCACAGGGTCTCCTGCTGGGCAAAACAGCTGCTGCTGCTGCAGGAGATTTCCATTTGATTGCCTATCCAGGGGCTCGGGAGCAGCTTTTCTCGAGTTAGCAAAGAGCAGCTTTCCAGTGGACATTCCAGCTGCTGCAGGATGGGGAAAGGGAGGACTCGTCCCCCTGGGCAGCAGAGAGAAAAGCTGGCTGGGCTGGGGTGGCAGCGAGGGCAGGGGAAGGGGCTGCTGAGAAAGGATGTTTGTGGCCATGCTTCATGCTGGCAGCCTGCGTGGAGGGTTGTCATTTATCATCTGTCTTTAAGAGCCTGCTCTACACCTTTCCTTCGGCGAACCAGAGCCACTTTGTAATTCACAGGGTTTGGCATTTATAAGCTTTATTTTTCTACCAAACTCTTGTAGGAAGGGGGAATCTGGGCAGGTAGGTAGCTTTAGGGAGCATCAACCTCTTGAACTGAAAACAAGTTCTCTTTATCTCCTATTCTAAATCTCTGTAACTTCTCCAGTGACTTCTCTGACATATCCCCAGGAAGCAAAATAAACACGGGGTTTGGACTGGTTTATTCTGCAGAACAACTACTTGAAAAATCAATGGTGGGTTGTTTTCCTTCTCCTTTGCTGAAGCCAGAAATAGGTCAAGCAGCAAACCAGCGTTTCTGAGGCAGCCAGCAGTGACTGGTGTACGTAGGTGTTTCGGAGGTGGCCTCTCTCTGGGGTTACCGCTCTGCCTAAAATCCCCGCATCTCCCTTGTGCTAGAAGGAGGAGGAAGTGAATTGTTTGCAGCAGAGAAATGAAACCACTTAAGACTTCCTCGAACAAAGAGGGTAGGTTTTTCAATAGAAAATACATCTCGTACATCCTCCTCCAGGGCTCTGTGTCCGTGACACCTAGCTCTGCTCGTTGTCGCCTGACGTCTGTGCTCGGGAGCCGCCGCCCTTCGCTCAGCCTCCCTCTCATTAACACTGTACCTTGCCCGCGGTCAGGCTGTGCGAGGCAGGAAATCTTCTTAATGGAAGTGAATAAAAGCGTCTTGCATTGTATGAAGCTATTCTGGATCACATATGGGGTTGTCGGGTCTGTTCTAAGTCACATTTAAGTTAATACGGTCACAGCAAGACAGCCGTATTCACAGTATTTTAGGTCCACTCTTCAGTAAGGTTGTCCCACTTCATTTCCCTTGGAAAATCCTAGCCCTGGTGATTGGCTTTATTTTCTGCAGCTCTTTCGGATGTTTGCTTGTCTCTTTTGGATGTCTGGCAGCATTGTCACTGACAGAGGCTGTAACAAGCTGCTGCATGGGCTTTCACAAGCAGTCAGTCACTGCCTTGGAAAAAAATAGGGGTCTTTGTTTCCTCCTGTGCCATGTGCCCCACTGAGTGTGAAATCAACCCTTCAGAACACACAGTCAGGGCATGAGGATGACAGCCCACAGATCGTTTAGCATTGCTGTTAATTGTTGGGGCAGCAGAGGGACAGTAATTAGACACATGCAATGTTGTATTTCCTATCTATACTGTGGGTTTTTTTATATTAAACTGGCTTGCTTGAAAGGCTGAGTTCCTGGACCTGAAACCCAGGAGCCACAGGGTATCTGCCACTGACGTGCATGGGCCGAGAACTGCCAAAATGTCCTCTTACGAGTGCTCACGTCAAATAGCAGAAGTAGTTTGAGGGCTCTCTCCAGCCAAGGTCATAGGAAAGAATTTTATAAAAGCAAACAAACCATCAGCCTGTTTTGGAAAATGCAAATGAGAAACCTGCTTTATCACAGCATCTGAACAGGAGCTGCTTGCAGAGGAAAGCGAAGAAAGCCAGGGATGGGATACGACCTTCCAGAGCTTCGACCCTGCTGCCACGTGGCTTTGTCACCATGGACTATTCCCTAGCGCAGCTGCTGTGACAGCCCCTCAGAGTCCTCTCCTTGCCAGCTTCCTCACCAGTTCTTCAGAAGGGACCAGAATAGCCCTGCCCAGACAACACCCAGTGTGCTTGAGCTTCCTTCCATATGCAGGTTTCTTCTAACATCATCTGTGTTGGCTGCTGCAGCCTCTTGCACCCGAGTACGCAACTAGCTCCCTCCAGTCCAGGAAATACACAGCTAAGTTGAGTTTTCTCCAGTGTGACCTTGTAATTTCTCCCCTCTTTTGAATTTCTGCATGGCCCAGGTCACGATCAAATCCGATGTCAGAGGGAAGCTCATTTCTTAGCTCCGTACATGTTTGGTGGGGTCAGTGTAACATCACTTCCTTTTTATGGAATACGTAGGCTGACTACATGCAAAGAAAAGGCTTTTACCCACTCTTGTTGTTAATGATGGTCATTATGGGAGGCAGAAGGAACAGGCAACAAGACTGAGATCCCATTGTGATGCACAGTGCATGAACACCAAGTGTTACACTGGCCCTGCTTTGTATTAGAGTCTAATTGCAGCCTGTCACAGTCAACAAACCATTTTTTCCATAATGGAAACCACACGCACTCTGTATTACACATTATGCTAAAAGATATTGTGAGAGCTGGAGAAAAGAGCCCCTCACTTTTCAGTTATGATGAATTTTTGTTAGTATGTATAATTTATCTATTCAATAAAGGGTAGTTATTCCCCTATTGACCTACAGGATTTTAATAAAGAGTAACTGTGTGGCCTGACAACCTTCTTTAAGCACCTACTTAAAAAGTAACAGATGTTAGGCTAGCATGAATAATATTCTGTGAACAGGGTTTTTTTTTTCATTTTGTGTACCTCCTTAGCCCACCCCAGCAGTGGAGGAGAGCCTCCACGTACATGATTATTAGAATTTGGATGATGGAAGTCCTTGCCCTGCCCAGCCTGTGTCTCGATGCTGTGTGATCTGCTTTGCTATTCTCTGCCCTCGATGTACAACTGAGAGTCAGAGTGCTCAGGGCCTGGCTCCTCAGTCAGGGACTGGAAAAACAGGGACTGTTAACAAAGCCTGGGGAGCTGTGTGTGGTGGAGAAACACATGGTGGTGTTTTGTCCCTGGGCCTTCCCATGAAAACTTCTATATGAAGGGTTTTGCTCCTGTTTGTTGTTGTTAATTTGATATTTGTATCTGCGCTACAGTTTGTCCTTTATATCCTGGTACTCTGCAGGGGCAACAAGAAAGGATGCTGCTTGTTTGTGAGCCTAAAGCCTAAGGAAAGAATGTGACGAGAAAGCTTTGATAGCAGTGAAGTGGCTGGGGACAGAGGGAAGGAAATGGGCAAATATTAGCAAGGATACAGATGAGCATGGGAATGCTCTGAAATGCCAAGAATTTGTGTGAGTTTGGAATTTGTTTGTTAACTGAATTAAGTGACTCTGAAGCACAAACACTTGGGCAAAAGCAGATCAGGAAAGAAGTCTCTGCGTAACAGCAGCTTCCAGCAAAATCCAAACAACAAAAAATCCTGGGAGACCCAGACCTCACGCTCACCTTTCCTGTAGCATCTGGAGCATCAGGGGACTCACTTGTAACTTGATGCACCAAAGAGATTTGTGCTACAGCTCCCTTTCTCGGCCTGTGCTGCACAGCAAGCAGGTCAGTGATCAACCTGCTCTTCCCTTGGGACTTCATGTCTTTGAAGTCAGGGAGAGTCTCTGCATTGCCATCGGCTTCACAGACTTTGGAGTAGGCTCTGAAGCTTGTCCTCAGCCAGCTGAACCCTATTCAAGTTCTGAAGCATAATATTTCATATAGGTTTCTTGTTTCCTGAGGTTGTGGATAGTCTTATGTGAAAGAAGGAGCTCAGGGACTTGAGGCTGAGTCTGCTCCCTGAAGAATGTGGGGGCTCAGAGCAGAGCAGGGCTGCGGGAATGGCAGTGCTGGCTCCAGACATTCCTGCCTGCCCCTCAGCCTGTGCTGGACCCCTGTGGGGAGCTGGTAAATGAGATCCTGTGAAGCTAAGTGGCTTGGCAACAGTAGGAGTTGATCATCACTGTCTCCTCAGGTGTCAGCCCCCAGAACAGGAGCGGGTGAGGGGATGATGCCGTGGGGCTGGAGCGGGCAAAATGCGGAAGGCACAGTGAAGGTTTGTAAGTGGTGCTGTGCTCCATCCCCACAACTGCCCCTGTCCTCCCCTCATTCCAGGTGAGCATTCCCTCCTCTCCCTGCTGGGCCTTTTACCTGTGCCTGAATTGGCTTTTAATTCATGTCTTGCAGGGGAGAAAAGAGGATGATGATGTATCAGTCCTAAGTGTTGACTGCTGCTGCTTTTTGTACAATTATTTTTAAGGAAATAATAATTTTAAACAGTGCTAAATCCAGTTGAGCAATGTTAAAAGGAAGACAGTATTTAATGCAAAAGCACAACCTCTGCAGAAAAGGGAGTAGGTTTACATTAGATATTAGAAAGAAATTCTTCCCTCTGAGGGTGGTGAGGCCCTGGCACAGGTTGCCAAGAGAAGCTGTGGATGCCCCATCCCTGGAAGTGTTCAAGGCCAGGTTGGATGGGGCTTTGAGCAACCTGGTCTAGTGGAAGGTGCTCTGCCCATACCAGGGAGGTTGGAACTATGTGATGTTTAAGGTCCTTCCAACCCAAGCCATGCTATGATTCTATGAAAACAAAGAGAGTGTAATGCAAAAGATAGACAAGGGTTGTTCTATATCGGTTTCTTTCTGCTCTGGCCCTAGTGTCAGTCAGGATGCACAAGCTGTTCCCTGGCAATAGCCATGTGAAGTCAAACTGATTGAGGATGATATGTGAATTCGAGCATGCAGTGAGAATGATTTCATCTCTTTGGATAGGCGGTGTGAAATGGAAGCTGACGAGTGCACGGCTCTCACAATCACAGCATTGCTCTCAGCATATGCGTTGGTCTGGGTGCTAATTAGCCTTCCACCTAGGCAAAGAAAAGGAGATGATTGTTGGGTGGCCTTTAAAAGGCATGGCAGGACTGTTAGGAAGCTAATAGTCATCTCTCTAAGTCACATCTGATTCAGCTTTGCTGTCACTTGGAAGGAATGCTAGAGAACAGCCTCTCTGAGGAAAGCTTGAAAGTTAGAGAGAGCCACTAAGGGAGTCTGAAGTATGGAGCACCTCTCCAATGAGGACAGGGTAAACCAGCTGGGATTGTTCAGCACAGAGAAGAGAATACCCTGGGGAGACCTTGTTGCAGCCTTCCAGTATGTAAAGGGGGCCTGTAAGAAGAATGAGAACAGAAATTTTAGTAGGGCCTGTTGCAACAGGATAAGGGGTAATGGCTCTAAACTAAAAGAGGGCAGATTGAGACTCCCCCCATGACCTCGCCCCACATTTTGGTGGCGGTGAGATCTTTATTCCATCTGCAGCTTCTGCTTTTTTTCAGGTCGCTCTGGGTCTGCTCCCCACGTCAGACAGGTGAAGACATGCTCAGTGTGTTTAGCCCTAGCTCAATTCTTTCTTTGTAGCTACCTGGGGAGCATATTTACCTCCAGTGGGTGTACTTGACTAGGTGTATTTACATTAGTGGTACAGCTATTCTGGAAATTGTTCTGTTATTTGCTGTTGGATCTAAAATACAAGAGCTACTGACCAGAAAAACCCGTCTCCCCTTGCTCCGATTCTACCTTTCTGCGCTTTACAGTTGCTGTAATATTTATGTTATTTCAGGTACATTTGAAAGTGTAGTATTCCGGTGCAGTTCACATCTCAAGATTAATCCATCACTGGACAACTCCAGCATGCACTGCAGCCTGTGGGAACCTTTGTGTCGATCTGCTTTGGGTCCCTGGCTCTGCATGAAACCGGCTCCCGATGGGCAAGTCCCTTCTCTGCAGCCCCAGGCTGCCAGGAGAGGGCAGGCAGCTGCCAGCAGCCCGCTGGAGGATGAGAAACCCTTCACACTGAGCTAAGAAACCCACAGATAAAAACAGACAAAAGCAGAATATCAAGTGACATCGCAGCATGTCTAACACCTGTTCATTGAAATTACAGGAGCAGAAAAGTAACAGAAATTTGCTGCATTTCCAGGTGCAGACATGAACTAACAATCAATAACCAAATACCTGCCATGTTTAAGGATTTTTTAAAAAAATGAATCCTGCATCACAGCCTGAGCCTCTCTTTAATCGTTTCTAAGTAATATTTCTTTTCTGGCTCCTGGAGATGACCTGCAGGCTCTCTAGTGTGCACAGGCATCCAAAGACTAATCAGATAATCAGGTGGAGTGGTTTTTTTTCCCTGACTTGTCAGATGAACACAGGCAGGTGAGTGGGTACTTCTTGCAGGTGGTTGAGCAGACTGATGGGTCGGGTTCTGCAGCCCTGGTATTGCTCCCTACAATCAGTCATGCTTCCCTTGCCCAGGTGCAGCCTGTCAGGGAGTCTGCTGCAGCAGAGGTTTGGGAAAGGGCCAGGGAGTCCTTCACGTTCCTCCTCGAGTTAAGGATGTGGGAAGCAGTAGGCTCAGTCAGCCCAGCAAGAGTTTTGAGGTGTTTTCCAGATTTTCTGCATTCAGACTTGAGGCATGTTCTTATTAGGCTGACTTTTAACCTGCCTGAAGGTGCTCTCAAAGTCGCAGGTGAGCACACACCTGTTTGTGTGTGGCACATGCAGATAGGGAGTGCTGAGCCCCCAAACCCAGCCCAGAGCTGCTGCGGGTTCCTTTGCTGTGCCTTTGCAGTGAACCTTGGCTGCCGTCTGCCTGCCCCCGTAAGTCTGTGCTAGCAGGATTCTGCTGAGCAGGAATCTGCTGATTGCAGCCTGACATGTATATTAAGGGGAAGACAGCTTTTGTCAAAACCTATCAGTGAATCTCCTTCTGAGGAACTAATACAGCAAATCCTACAAACCCCGTGTTTTCTGCTATTTTTGACATTCCATAGTTCAGTGGCTTATAATTACAGACAGTATGCTGCTACAAGGTCTTCTGCTTCACAGATGGTAGCTGCTAATAGGGCTTCAGTGCTTCCCCTTGCATGCCTGGGTACTCTATTAGAAATAAAGCTACACATATATCAGGATAAGCTTGGTTTAAAAGGTAGATCCCCACCTGCTGCAAGGCAATGACAGTCACCTGGGCACCTCTGGGCATGATGCCTTGCTGTGCCTGTTGTCAGGAGGAGAGTGCCTCTAGCCCCTGGCAGAGCTTCCAGTGGGCTTGAAGTGACCTCAGGAACTGAGCAACACGTTGGTCCTTCACAACCGAGCCCTGTGTGCTCTGCTGCAGCCTGAGGTGAGCTTGCTGTGTGATGAAAGAGGTGCACTGTCCCAAACAGGTACAATCTGCTGTCTCAGGACTGGTGTCACATCCTGGGACTGCAGGGTGTCCGGGTGGAAGAGCAGAGCAGAGCAAGTTCCCCTGGAACTGCCTGCCAAAGATGGTATGGGAGTAGTGTTAAAGGCAGACACGTCACACAAGACTGGGCTCCTCACTCTCACATCTCCCTTCTTGAGGGAATTTGTAGACCTGAAAGCAAAGAGTGTGGTCTGCCACAAGCTGGGAAGGACATCTGATGTAGGTTATTGGCCACAGGGCAAGGAAAGGCCTTTGAGAGGTCCCAGAGCTGTGGGTTGTACTGAGCTGTTCTGCTGCCCTACACGTGGGCGTAGCAAGCCCAAACCTAAACGAGCCAGCAAATACCCTGCTTGTGAGCACAGGGCAGGAGGCAGAAGAAATCAGATCGAGTTTAGGATGCAGCAGGCCATTTTAGGATGTACCATTAGATGGTAGGTTTTTAGGAGCAGCATTGGAAACAGAGGATCTAGCAGAGTGAGTGAGCAGGAGTGTAGCGCAAATCAATAATAAAAAATAATAATACTAAGACATAGTTTCAGTGATTTGTGATAGAAAAAAATAATTATCTTACTGCACAAACAAATGGAAGATCACGGATGATTAAAATTATAATTAAGGCAAGAGAATGACACTGGCACCACAGACATCTCTGCAGACTATTTGAACAATGTGTTAAACAAAGTCAATCACTTCTTCATAATAATGGTATTTACAGTAACACAATGGGAATGCAAGGCATTTCACTGCAGGCAGCCTGGTGTTTAAAAATATACTTACAGCATCAATATCCAGAAAGAATAGGTATGGTCTATGCTGAGAAAATGCTACAGTTCAGTTTTCAGATGCCAGGCTTTAGCATAATAAGCAGCAGCAAAGGAAATTAAAATGAGGGAGAACATTGAACAAGAGCTTTAAAAAGAGGATTTGCTATAGAGAGTTTAGAGCAGGATGATTTTGATTATGTTACTGTACTAGATAAAATGAAGCTGGGGGGTTTCATAATTATTAGTGTCTCTAATCCACAAAAAAGAATTTAAAGATAAGATGATAGAATATCATTAGCAACTCCAGGCAAAGCTTTCCTATTTGTGGCCATTATTAATTGCCTTCTTTGGATATAATTTTAAAAAATACAACAAGACATAGTTCTGGATGATTTTTTTTTTTTAAAGGAGGCTTCAAAATTTGGCTGCAAATGTGTTGGTAGCCCTGGGAAACTTTAACAGGTACTAGAAAAGCAGTGCTATCATGTGCCATGCCACACACTGTGATACTGTGAGGAGAAAATCAGGTGGTCCATGTCCCTTCTCTCTTTTGAGGATAAACAGGAGACAGTGAAAGATACAAAAACCTAAAAGGGTTAAACCAATCAAAGGAATGCTTAGAATTACTTTGTGTAAATCCTTGCCAATAAATACTACTTTAAGTAAGAGGCTGGTATGGTGCAGGAGAGATCATAAAGTGAAGTTCTTAGTCATTGCCCTAGAGTTGTACCAGCCCCATGTGTGCCTGCCTCTAATATATTTAAGAATTGCCTTTTCTGTTTGGTATTTTTCTAGAAGAACCTGTTCCTTTTCTGTTTTGCTTTTTGCTACTGCTTACTTACACTCTTGGGTTGTTAGTCTGCTCTGTGATGCGAGATCCCATACTCCAATTACCTGACTGAAAAAACAAACACCATTCAACAGATTAAATTTGTACATCTTTTCATCTGCTTTTCATTCGCAGGTACAGAGCCAACTGATAGCAGGGCTGAGCTAGCAAAGCTCCGTTGTTTGTCTCTGCTGTCCCAGCCTGCTGGGGCTCTTCCTGCTTTCCAAGCCGGGCTCTGTGAGAGCTGAGACACTGCAGGAATCAGCAGCACCTTCTGCCTTGCATGCCAAGTTATCAGAAAAATACTGGGCAAGAAAAAGACAAGGACAAGGGATCTTAAGGAGGTTCCTTACTGCCTGTAAATGTCTTGCTTGTGCCTTCAGAAGGCAGGCCTTCCTTGGGAAGAAAAGGAAAAACGCAGCATAGAATCCAGCTGGTTTTGGTGTCCTTGAAATCTTTAGCTTGGCGTTTTTTAAAGGTTAAAGTGATGGAAAAAAGTAGGAATGGTGGTGTGCACAGAAGATGGGGAAGGCAGCATAAATGTGCTGTTTGGAGAGTGTCGCTCTCTGTAGAATAGCAGTGAAAGGAAATATGGGCAGGAGGAATCTTCAATTAAGATAGTATAAGGAAGCAAATATTTGAGGAACCAGTAAATCAACCAGATAAGGGTAGAATAAATGTAATTCAAAGACCAATTTCTTGTTGTAGGATGTTGCAAACATCAGAGCGCAGCACTGCATTTGATGATGGACTATACAGCACAAAGTTGGAAGAGAGGCTGTAGCTCTCTCTAAAGCTCACTGAAAGATAAATAAATCAAAAAGGTTATTGTATCATACTGTCAGCGAGGTTTTTAATAAGTAGGTGCAATTATTTTAGGCATGAAGAAAATATAAGAACTATCTGCCCCCAAGGGCTGTTATTCTCACAACAAATGTGCTGGCAGAGAAAGTCAAGCAAAGACATACATATAATAGGATGGGAAACTATGTGCTGGGGAAAAGGGGACTGTGATCCTGTTAGATGTGCCCAGCACAAAAAAGCACATCCCAGTGGAAGACTTTCACAGAGGTCAGGGGGGAAATCCCCAAGTTTTACATATGGCAGTGAAAATGGGATACAAGGCATAAAAACAGGCATCAATAAATTCATAAAAATTTCAGACTTACTCGGCAGTAGAAGTATCCTTGGGATGATCTCTGCAGTTGATCAGCACTGGGATGGGAAGTGTGAAGTCTCACTTGCATAGTAAGGGCCAGTTTAGAAAGCCTCTGTTCTTACTGGTGAGCATTTAATGCTCATCTGGGGTGAATAAATTCTCCATCAGTTCAATTTCAGGCCAAGTCTGATGATTCAAAATGAATTCTTCCCAAGTAATGACTCTCCAAATAAGGACTGGAGGATTAAAAGCATTAGAGACTATCCCTGTCAGCAATATGAGTACCAATAGAGGGCTTGTAGGTTACCAAAGGAAGAATAACATTTTTTTCTCTGTTACAGAAAGTAAATGTAAAGCAGTGGAGAAATGTTTAAAGCAAATAAGGAAAAAATGTGTCAGATCAAGCTCTCACACTTAGATTCAAAGGGTAAGGGTAAGTGGGAGGGTTGGTTACACGTGCAACTTGAATTGTAAAGCAGTCCCAGCGACTTAGGAACATGCCACCCGCGCACAGTCTAATGTACACTGTAGAGGGCAGTCCATGTGTCTGATTTACAGGGCACACAACAAGTCCCAGTCTCACACCAAGCTTGTTCCCAGCCTGCCAAGGAGAATCCTTTATGCTCTTTTACCCTACCTATTTCAGTTAGGTTTTAATTTGCCATTTATAAAACTTGGAGGTTCAAAATCTGGAGGGAGGAGATTTGCGGGGGCATTTTTTTACATATATTTTTTTTTTCCAGTGTTCTTGTGAGAGCAGTGCTCAGCTCTGTAGCTCTGTACTGAGGATGCCACCAGTGCCCACATGTGGACCGAACTTTGCTGTTACTGTCTGGGTCAGGGCTAGTTTGCAGAGCCTGGCAGCAGCAGGCTTTCAAGCATGTGAGTTGAACATACAGTTTGAGGGGAAAAAAACCTCCTCTGTCTCTCCCTTAGAAAAGAAAACCACTGCGGTTACTGTAGTAACCATGATCTCATCTGCCAGCACACAGACTGCTGGACAGTCAGTACTGCAGTGGGGAAGTGTTGCACATGCATGACTGTAGAGAACAGGGCTTGGATAACATTTTCTAAGTCATTCAGGCTACCCCTTTGCCCCAGGGCAGGACTGGCTTTGCCTTCACCAGGCAGGTTCTTGTCTAACTTGGTTTTTTAAATCTCCGGTGAAGAGGAAGGGAATGTTTATCCTTGTCACAGCTGTTGCTTGTTTTATAGCCTGCGGTGTGAAAAGGATGGCATTTCCATACAGTTTTTATATTCACTGGTGTAATTGTAAGTCTTCTCTGGTTGTTTGACAGACTGAATTAATGACCAGCCATTTGTGTCCTGATCTTTGTCGCCTCCCTTTTAATGTTCTGGGAGTTGGAATGTGACCTGGGAAGAGCAGAGCTGTCCTGTGACTTTCTATGGCTGGAGAGCACCTGGGCAGACTCAGAATCAGCCTTTTGCTCTATATTCTACTGGACTGTATTCCTGATTTACAGAACTGACTCTCTTCCAAGCCTGAAGGTGATATCAAATTGCTCTTTGTGACTCAGTTCCGTCTTTTTGGATTTTAAATACCCTGTCACCAGTAAACAGTAAATCTATGATAACACTGGGTTGTGAGCGTTTCTAGATCTTAAAGAAGAAAGAAATGGCCATGTAAGTAATTGTTGGCCAGAAGGTGTAACACGTTTGTCAGATGAAACAAGTCAGAGGGCCACAATGTCCGAAGGAGAAAAGAAGATGGTTGTTTTAACAGAGTTGATACCAGCAGCATGAGCAACAGAAACATCATTTCAGTGTCCTGTAGGAGGTTTTTTTCTGTTTTATTTATCAGTTTGAGCTTGTGTGTCCTCCTTTCACACCCCCTCTGGACAGTACCTCAGTCCATTGCTCCAAGGAGGCTGGATGCAGATGCCACCCTATCACATCCTGCAGCAGTATGGAGATGAGGAGATTATTTAGCAGCCTCACAGTGCATTTTTATCTCATACTTTGCTCCTTTCAGGTGGTTACAAATGGTTTTACAGACTTTGAACTTGTAATATATTAACAAAAAGTATGGAGAGTTTACTTTTAAATTTCTTTAGCTCTTAAAGTGTTTTGGTTTTGCCGGTTTCCAGTCGGGTTTTTCACAGGTAAGCTCTGTTGTGTTTATTTAGCCTGGGCTCTGCTTTCATTTCTTGAAGCATAGCTTTAGATTTTAAAGTGATGAGTGAACTTTGCCACTTGGTCATAAGGCTTGTCTCTGCCCTGCCTCCTCCTCCTCTCTCTCTGCTCTGCTCTGCTCTAGGTTCTGGATAGAAATGATATCAGCTTCAAGGCTTGGTATAACTTCTTGTGTAGCCTCCATGCTGAGTTCAAGAACTTTAATGGTTTCATGGGTACCACTCATCCCCAGAAACTCTGCTTCTTCTCCCACCCCGCCTATTTCTCCAGTCCTTACTGAAATATTGTGTCAGAAACTAAGCTAATTCCTTCTTGAAGATATGGAAATTTAATGATTGTTCAGTGAGGGTAACTGGGTTAATGGACCCATTTCCATTGGCCAAGCCAGAAGCAGGAGGCAGGAGGTAAGGCCCAAGTCAGGCCCCACAGTCCAAAACCAGCAGCCTGGCCAAGGAAATCCAGAACCAGTAAAGACATTTGAGTCCAAAGCCCTTCAGCCTCTCATGGAGCCACTGCTCCCACAGACAACCCAGCAGAGTAGCCCTGCTGTGCCTCTGCCCAGCTGGAAAGGAAGGTGGCCAGGGAAACACAAGCCTTGGCCAGCTGCAGCCTCTGCTCATGCTGTGTGGGCCCTTTGCAAGGAGAGATCCCACCTGTGGATCTGACTGTCTTGGTTGTTTGGCTACATGACATGATTGTCAAGCTTAATTTAATTTTTGACTGGTGGAGATCTGGGTGATTTGATCAATACAATTCTCCAGAGACAAAAAAGAAAAAGCCATTATTCCCACTTCCTGCTATATTTGATAAAAGATTAGTTATCACTAAGGTAAAGGCATCAGCTGACCACAGTTTTCAGCTGGAGTATTGTGTATTTAAATGATAACAGGGCTATGTGAGCACAAACACCTTTTTGTTAAAGGTGCCTCCTACTTAATGAAGTGTTACATAAAAACTAAATTGTCCCCAGGTAGTTTTAGTCTGGAGTATTTGGGTAATATGCAGAGCAACATCTTATTAAAATGGGAGAAGCAAACAAAAATAACAATGATGAAAGGGATCCTTGATTCAAAATGATATTGTGTGTCTTAGAGCATTGACATTTGTGTCAATACTGTATTAGTGGTAATCAAATTTCTCATTGTCTGCTGCAATGTAACCAACTCCTCGAGTGTAAAAGTCCATTAATCATGGAGGTGTGCTCTCTGTGCCTGTGTCAGTGGGAAGATAAATTAGGCGGCACTTTGCGGATCTGCTGAAAGAGAGGAGGACATGCACTGAGTATAGATGGAGTAGGATAAGCAAAACCTACTCCTAGATCTTTTTCCTTGACATTTTCCCTGTGCCAAGCCAAATAATGGTTCAGAGATTGTACTTTTACTAACTACTCTGCATACTTCTGAATCACAGTTTTCATTTTAGACCAAATGAAGGTGCATTTTTGTGCTTATGGCAAGAAGTTGTGAGGGGTGAGTTTCTGTGACTGCAGACTGTACAGTCATTTTCACCCTCTTAAAAATGGGGGTAACTACATTTCATAGTTATCTTGGTCCTGACAGAAACTGCAATGCTTTCAGCAGGCTCTGGAAACCCAAGTCTGCCACAGCTCTGCCACAAACCTCTTGCAGGATGTTGGCAGATCATTTTGCTCTACCTTGCTTCCCCTACTCTTACTGCAGGCAACAGCACCCCTGCATCCAGAAGGCACAGCGTTAATAACACCGTGTTAATGTTCATGAGACAGATCCAAAGAAAGAACTTGTGGGTGTGTCTTCTTCATTCCTGAAACCGTGTGAGGTGAGGGTGTTCTGCCTGTGGTAGATGCCAGCTGGATGGATGGTGGCTTTTAGAGGCTCTGCATCCTGTTGCTGGCTTTCTCATCACGGCTCTGTGACAAGCCCTACGAACAGCTCTTGCTGTGTGTGCAGTCCTGTAAGAGCAGCCCTGTTATGCCTCTGTGCAGCTGGGAAGGACACTCCTCTTCCCAAGGGCAGGGGTGGCCAGGGAACACAAGCCTTGGCGCATGCTGTGTCGGGCACCTTGCAAGGAGAGATCCCACCTGCGGGTCAGGTGTGCAGTGCTGGGCGTGCAGTCAGAGGCTGCTCTCTTCACTGACCTGCAGTTTCTGCAGCCAGGATTACATGCATGGGGAAACTTGACTCCACGGACCTTTCCCCCCATGAATTCTCCTGTCATTCTCTAGAACCTGCTCTTATCCCAGTGACTTGCTTCCATATAGTTTGCCCCTGCCGTTGTGTGGGCTATCTGAAGGGGCTGCATGTTTGAGGAGGTGATTTCAGGTGTTAGAGCATTTAAATGGCTGGGGGGTTACCTGAGGGATCGGTCTCACCTCAGAGTGATCGGACCTTCCGCATCTTCAGCTGAGAAGTGATGACAGTATTCCTTACTTGCCAACGTGAAGCTCTTGGTAACAGAAATGCCAAGTGTTACTGCAGTGTACAGAATGTTGGGGCTCTGCTCTGCAACAGTTTAGAAATCTTTGGTTGTCCATAGCAACCTGCAGGCATTGAAATATCGGCTTGCACATACGTGTGGGTTTAAAACGCTGCTGTTGCTGGAGGCTCCTAGGAAAAGACTCTCAGCTTTGTCCCTGTGGGGACCTTTTCCCCATTGCCCCTCCCCACCCCACACAGGTTGTGGCTCCTGCCAGCACAGCAGTTTTTACCAGGCTGCAGGTCCTCCCTAGGAGCATTGTGCATGGCCAGAAAGAAACCAGGACCGAGGCAATGCATGCAGGACAGCCCTACTCAGAGGTAGCCCCCATCCAGCACAGACATCAGGGCTCTGATGTCCACCACTATACAGAAGACCAGAGTTCACTGGTGACTGATGTATTGTAAAAGGCAGACTTGCTTGTAGTTGAAATTAGGAAAGAAAGAAAGAGATCAGAGCCACTCTATCTCACACTCCCAGGCCGTGGTCTAGGCAAAATTCCCTGTGCCCCAGCTAATGAGCACGAGGCAGGGCAGCATCCCAGACTGTAGCCAAGTCACTGGCCCAAAGCAGTGGCTGTGTGACATGACTCAACATCACAGTGTCCCCTCTCTGCTGCTAATGTCTCAGATTAACACACGGGGTCACCCTGCACCTGTTAGTGACCTCGCCCCCGTGCGCTTTGGAGGACCCTCGTGGCAGCCAGCTAGTGCACACTCTATCCCGGTGCAGGGTGTTGTGACAGAGCCCTGAAAGGGTCACTGCCATGTGTGCTCTGTCACTGCCTGTCACTGCCTCACTCTTTAATACTCCCCTCTGTGGGGAGCCAGAGCCTGGACCAACTGCTCAGCTTCAGCAAGCCACTTTTGCAATATTACAGTATGAAGACATTTTGAACAGCTTCTGGGCTTTTGGCACCACCCAGTCCCTCCTGTAATTAGGCTTGGGTGTCCTCCAAAATGACAAAAACTTTAAAAGCCCCAAGCATAACTCTGGGCAAATGTAGGTGGGGCTGTGATCTCCAGGCAACGTCATCCTGGGAGTCTTTCAGCTCCAGTGGCCAGTTTACATAATCAAGACATGATACAGCAAAAGAGACACAGTCCGATGGCTTCAGTCTTTTAATCCCTATTTCTACCAGTAATCCTTTCTCTGCAAGTAGGCCCTACTCGTCCAAGTAGTTCTCTTGACTTCAGTGGAGTGTCTTTGACCTGCCTGTACTGAATGTAAACTAAGATTACTTTTGTCATCTGTGGAATCCTAAAAAACTAAAACAGCAGACTACGACTGAAGGCAACAGGCTTTATAGACCCAGGAGGTCACACTGGAGTTTACATTTGCTGCTGGCAGTTCCAAGGGTTTGCTAGAACAGCCATAGCAGATGAATTTCCTTTCTAGCGGCAGAATAAACACTGCATGTGGGGTAAATATTAAAGGAATTACAGTAAGAGGAAGGGAAAGGGAGGAGGGCTCCTTTGTCAAACAAAAAGGATGTCTGTTTACCTGTAGCAGACACTGCTTATTGGAGTGTTTTGCAAGTCAAGAGATAAAGCCTTAAATGGGGACAGCCAATGCACAAAGATGAGTGCTCTTCCAGCTTTTCAAGTTTTGGGTAATTGTGGCCATTGCTAATTTTCATACCATGATGGCTTAACAGTTATGTGCCTGTGATTGTGCAGCCCAACTCACATGGGAAATTCTTCTTGGAGTCTAATAAGCACTGAGGTGCACATCCTGCGTGCTGCCATGGCAACAGCAGGATGCAGGAGAGCTGGGAGGGCTGGCTGCCAGGAGCTGCTGCACTTTGGCAAAAGAACTGCCCTTTGAATGTCCAAATCGGTTTAATTACCAGCTATGGAAACTACCTGGTGTCTAGTGACTGATTCTTCTAACAAGTGATACCTCCGTGAACAGAATGAACCCTTTAGTTGCTGGCTTCAGGTGTGTGCTGGGCCAGCACAGCTGTGTAGTGGGGGACAGGCAGTCCTGGGGACACTGCCACGCACTGCACAGGCTGGCAGCATTTGTGCAAAACTGTCAGGCCTGATAAGGAAGCCCAGGAAAGCTGCACTGATGGTGTTCTGGCATTCAATGTCAGATTGTGTTTGGAGGTTTTGTTTTTAACCTTGCTTTCCTGGTCATTGCTGATGCCTGTCCCTTTCGCTGCTGACAGGGCACGTGCAGGGCAGCCTTCACTCCCTGCTGACCTTCTCTGGACAGAGCTGAGTGGGCTTTTGGCAGGACAGTTGGTAACAACAAATTCTGTTCCATGGAGAAGTGTGGTACTTTGACACTTACTTTACCCCAGGTGAGGAGTTTTCCTTGCTGAAAAAGATCATGGCTCTGCCATGCTGAGACTGTGTTTGCCAGGTCAGGCAGGAAGAGAAGCCCTCTGCCTGAGCAATGGCAGTGTCCACGGGAACTGGTGGCTTGGATACCCTGTGTTCACAGTTTTCCTCCGTGGCTGAGGCTTCCAGCAGGGCAGTGACTCCTGTGCTGTGTCGTGGCGAAGGAGACCACATGAGGCCCTGCTGCTGGTGAGGGAGGACAGTGGGATGGAAAATTAAATGGGGGAACGTGGTCCATGTAGGAGAATAGGGACATGAAATAATTTAACTGTAGTTCCTATGAAGTATTCTGGCAGCTTGGGTAGGTACCTGTTAATTCCAAGCTGAACCAAAACCAACTGTTTTGGAGAGGTTTTTTTTTAGTCCATTTGACAAACTGAAGGAATATGATGAAATTACCATGGACCGGAAACAGTTTTGTTTTGACATATCTTTGCTCAAGCTGAGGTAAAAAATAGTATTTCCTACTCTTGGGTCTTGACATGAAAGAAAGCAAGTGTTTTGCATCAGCCATCACTGCTGATTTCAGTTGCAGAATGCACCTTTATGGGGTTCCTGCCAATGTTATGAGTGTTGCTACTGGGCTGAGGGGAGTGATGGTTGATACAAAGCCTGAGTCTTCCGACATGGCCCTTCACCTGGGCTGCGGTTTGCAGCCCAGATACCTCCATACCAGATCCAGCCCATGAAATTAGAGGGTGGCTATCAAAATGATGCTCTGAGTGTTTTACACTGCTCTGCTGAGGTGTTGGGTAACCTGGTGAGCTCTCCCATGGTCGTAATGCCAGCATGGAGTGGCTTGTGTGACATATGCCCCACGTGAGTTCCCTGCACCCTCCACAGGTGCATCATTTGGCTGAAAACAGACAACACTCACTGTTAATTACATGTTGCTCTGCTACCTACTAATTAAGGAAAGCTGCAAAGCTGAGATGAGTTCTTTAGGGTTAGTGACCACCTGACTCAGTGACTGCAGAGGTGATGCATAAAAACTTAGGAGAGAGAACCTGGAATGGGTAATACAATAGTGGTTAGTTGGGTTTTTTAACATTCTTCAGGATTTACTGATATTCTTGCTCAGAAATACAGCAACATTGACTGAGATTAATAAATGTATGTAAAGATCACAGTTCCTAACTCAAGGCAAGCGAACGCAATGCAGTAGGAAAGGCCACTTCTTATCTGGCTGGAAAAGAAACCCAGTTGTGTTGGCACAGATGCATTTTGGAAAATTAAACAGCAGGAAGGGAAATGATGCCACGGTTCCACAGGCATACAGGGAGGCCATCAGAAGGGAGCTCCCTTGCCCTGCAGGCTTCAGAGAAGTCTGAGGGGAACTGCAGGGGTGGCTCCCATGGCTGGGAATTCAGCTGGGTTTCCTGGGGCTGAGCATCCATGGCAGAGGCTGTGCCGAGAAGGTCTCTGACAGACTAAACATACAAACTCCAATCAACAATGAGATCTTGGTATTACCCCATGGTCCCTGTGCATTGCAGATGTACAGGGACGGTCAGATGCACACCTCTGGCCATGATTTCACCTTGGTAGCTAGGCTGACAAATGCCATAGGGAGGTTTCTTAATGTAACATAAACACTGAAGAGCTTCATTATAGTTCCAATACAGGGCTGAATTTCGAAACCAGAACGGTGCCATCGAGCTTCTGAAATTAACATCTGGTTAAAGCCTGCCTTACAGGAACTTTTTAAAAACTCTTGATGTAACACAAGATAAAAACAAGCCTGAATATGGAAAACCTGTACAAAAATATTCATGATGTGTGTCACTATGCATGTTCTTTTCCATGGCATCTGACGAGAATCAGGATATAACTCAGGGGGTTACTGAACTGTGTTATCGAGGTGTTGATGTCTCTCAATTCTGCATCACAGCAGCTGAAGCTCTGCCGTAAGAGACGGATGACTAAATGACAACACGCAGATGATGTGCCTCCTGTGGAAGCATCTACGGAAGATGCTAAATGGGTATAAGATACTATTCATTTTATCAGTAATGAAATATTCTGCAATACAAAATAACTTTCTTGTGTGCTATGATTTCAGTATTGTCTGGCTTGCCTGGAGAACATAATGAAACTATGGCACCAATAGATAATACAATTGCAAGCTGAATTAACTGGAGTTTTTTGTCCTCAGGCCATACAAGAATTTATTTGTGTTTTCTCGTTAAGCTAAATTGCAATAATTAATTATTCTTTTGCAGAAAATATATTCTATTAAGTATTATCTAATCCACTCTGCAGCAAAGATGAGACTCTTAGAAAAGCTTTAAATAGAACCTCGACAAGAACTATGCTTGGCAGCACCAGTGTTCATGGTTAAAAACACACAAAAAATTAGTCCATACAAGAACCAAATCTTTAGCTCTCCTTTGTACGTATCTAATAGCAACAGGAAGAGAATGGAGTTACTTGCTGTGTGAAGATATTACCTTACATTTTACTATTACTAAAGCCTTTTATTGGTCAAGGAGACCCAGCAGAACAGAAACAATAGTTATTTCTTGTAGTACTAGTTTTGCAACAGTGGAAATGCACCCAGTTGGCAAACTCCTTTAAATGAAAGAACTGAAGGCATCTGATGGCTTGGCATAACCATTTCCCTAGCAGTGCCAGTGAGGAATCACGCTCCTCTTTCCTAAAGCGAAGCTGCATTCACTGAGACAACGGATACAGATTATTTTGTGTGGGTAAAATCCCTTTTGAGTACCTGGTGCCTACTCCACTGGCACTGTATTCTTGGAGGAGCTCCTGGAGACCTAAATGAGGCCTCTCAAGGTTAACCTGTGGGTAGGCATAGGATGCCAGGAAGGAATGTTCACCCAGCTGGTCTGAGGCTGATGACATGCACTGGTAACCTGAGAGCCTGTTGCACAGCTTTTGTGCCTGGGGTTGCTGTGGGATCCTATGGAGCTGGCTGGCTCTGTCCCTGTGTGCAATGTCCACGCTGGCTCTGTCCCTGTGCGTGCCATGCCCACTCCAGCTCTGCCCCTGGTGTGCCATGGCCACACCGGCTCTGCTCCTGGTGTGCCATGCCCACACTGGCTCTGTCCTTGGTGTGCCATGCCCACACCAGCGCTGTCCCTGTGTCTGCTATGCCCATGTCAGCTCTGTCCCTGGTGTGCCATGCCCACACTGGCTCTGTCCTTGGTGTGCCATGCCCACACCAGCGCTGTCCCTGTGTGTGCTATGCCCATGTCAGCTCTGTCCCT